>JAPDOI010001615.1:0-159630 GCA_029168955.1 Aplectana chamaeleonis | reverse complement strand
ATTGTGAGTGCGCCGAGCGCCGAGAAAAGTGTGTTGGACCCAGCTGGGAGTGCGCCGAGCGCCGGAAGAAAAAGTGTGTGGGACCCAGCATGGGAGTGCGCTGAGCGCCGAGGAAAAAGTGTGTGGAAGGACCCAACCGTGTGAGTGCGCCGAGCGCCGAGGCGCAAAAGTGTGTGGGACCCAACTGGGAGTGCGCCGAGCGCCGGAGAAAAGTGTGTGGGACCCAACATGGGGAGTGCGCGCCGAGCGCCGAGAAAGTGTGGGACCCAACTGGTGAGTGCGCCGAGCGCCGAGAAAAGGTGTGTTGGACCCAACTGGAAATGCGCCGAGCGCCGGAAAAAGTGTCTTGGATACAACATGGAGGTGCGCTGAGCGCCCGGCGAAAGTGTACGGGACCCAACTGGGAGTGCGCCGAGCGCCGAGAAAAGGTGTGTGGGACCCAACTGGGAGTGCGCCGAGCGCCGGGAAAAGTGTGTGGGACCCAACTGGGTGTGAGTGCGCCGAGGCGCCGTAAGAAAAGTGTGTGGGACCCAACTGGGAGTGCGCCGAGCGCCGAGAAAAGTGTGTGGGACCCAACTGGGAGTGCGCCGAGCGCCGAGAAAGTGTGTGGGACCCAGCAATGGGAAGGTGCGCCGAGCGCCGGGAAAGTGTGTGCCAGGACCCAACTGGGAGTGCGCCGAGCGCCGAGAAAAGTGTGTGGGACCCAACTGGGAAAGTGCGCCGAGCGCCGAAAGGAGAAGGGTCGTGTGTGGACCCAGCTGGGAGTGCGCCGAGCGCCGAGAGAAAAGTGTGTGGGACCCAACTGGGGAGTATGCGCCGAGCGCCTGGAAATCATACATAATATTAAACGGCTAAGAGTTGACCGGTGACCGTTGACCGTTGGCCGCTGACCGTTGACCGTTGACCGGTGTCCGGTGACCATTGACCGGGGACCGTTGACCATTGACCAGAAGGAATGTGCGGGACGGATTAGAGGTGGTAATCGCTGGGAAGAAGTGTACAGGACCCAACTGTGAGTGCGCCGAGCGCCGGGAAGAAGTGTGTGTGTGGGGACCCAGCTGGGAGGTCTGCGCCGAGCGCCGGCGAAAAGATGTGTGGGACCCAACTGGGAGTGCGCCGAGCGCCGAGAAAAGTGTGTAGGACCCAACTGGGAGTGCGCCCGAGCGCCTAACGGGGAATAAGTGTGTTAATGGGACCCAACTGGGAGTGCGCCGAGCGCCGAGAGAAAAGTGTGTGGGACCCAACTGTGAGTGCGCCGAGCGCCGAGCGCCGAGAAAGTGTGTGGGACCCAGCACTGGGAGTGCCGCTGAGCGCCGAGAAAAGTGTACGGGACCCAGCTGGGGTGCCGAGCGCCGAAAAGTTGGACCCAACTGTGAGTGCGCCGAGCGCCGAGAAAAGTGTGTGGGACCCAACTGGGAAGTGCGCGACGAGCGCCGGGAAAAGTGTGTGGGACCCAATCTGGGAGTGCGCCGAGCGCCGAGCAAAGTGTGTGGGGACCCAACTGTGAGTGCGCCGAGCGCCGAGCGCCGAGAAAAGTGTGTTGGGACCCAACTGGAAATGCGTCAAGCGCCGGAAAAAGTGTGTTGGATACAATACGGAGTGCGCTGAGCGCCGGACGAAAGTGTACGGGACCCAATCTGGGGAGTGCGCCGAGCGCCGAAGAAAAGTGTGTGGGACCCAGCTGGGAGGTGCGCCGAGCGCCGGGAAAAGTGTGTGTAAGACCCAACTGGGAGGAGCTGAGCGCCGGGAAAGTGTGGGGACCCAACTGGAGTGGTGCCGAGAAAAGTGTGGGACCCAACATGTGGAGTGCGCCGAGCGCCGGCGGAAAAGTGTGTGGGACCCTAACTGGGAGTGCGCCGAGCGCCGGGAAAAGTGTGTGGGACCCAACTGGGAGTGCGCCGAGCGCCGAGAAAAGTGTGTGGGACCCAACTGGGAAGTGCGCCGAGCGCCAGGAGAAAAGTGTGTGGGACCAGCAACTGGGAGTGCGCCGAGCGCCAGGAAAAGTGTGTGGGACCCAGCACTGGGAGTGCGCCGAGCGCCGAAGAAAAAGTGTGTGCGACCCAACTGTGAGTGCGCCGAAGGCGCCGGGAAAAGTGTAGTATGGGACCCAACTGGGAGTGTGCGACGAGCGCCGAGAAAAGTGTGTGGGACCCAACTGGGAGTGCGCCGAGCGCCGAGAAAAGTGTGTTGGACCCAACTGGAGTGCGCCAGAGCGCCGAGAAAAGTGTGTGGGACCCAACTGTGGAGTGCGCCGAGCGCCGAGAAAAGTGTGTGGGACCCAACTGGGAGTGCGCCGAGCGCCGAGAAAAGTGTGTGGAACCCAACTGGGAGTGCGCCGAGCGCCGGGAAAAGTGTGTGGTACCCAACTGGGAGTGCGCCGAGCGCCGAGAAAAGTGTGTGGGACCCAACTGGGAGTGCGCCGAGCGCCGGGAAAAGTGTGTGGGACCGAACTGGGAGTGCGCCGAGCGCCGAGAAAGTGTGTGGGACCCAACTGGGAAGTGCGCCGAGCGCCGGGAAAGTGTGTGGGACCCAACTGGGAGTGCGCCGAGCGCCGAGAAAAGTGTGTGGGACCCAGCTGGGTGCGCCGAGAGCCGGGAAAAGTGTGTGAGACCCACCTGGGGGTGCGCCGAGCGCCGAGAAAAGTGTGGGGGACCCAACTGGGAGCGCGCCGAGCGCCGGGATAAGTGTGTGGCACCCAACTGGGAGTGCGCCGAGCGCCGAGAAAAGTGTGTGGGACCCAACTGGGAGTGCGCCGAGCGCCGAGAAAAGTGTGTGGGACCCAGCTGGGAGTGCGCCGAGCGCCGGGAGAAAGTGTGTGGGACCCAACTGGGAGTGCGCCGAGCGCCGAGAAAGTGTGTGGGACCCAACTGGGAGTGCGCCGAGCGCCGAGAAAAGTGTGTTGGACCCAACTGGAAATGCGCCGAGCGCCGAGAAAAAGTGTGTGGGACCCAACATGGGAGTGCGCCGAGCGCCGGGGAAAGTGTGTGGGACCCAAATTGGGGTGCGCCGAGCGCCGAAAAAAGTGTGTGGGACCCAACCGGCAGTCCGCCAAGCGCCGAGAAAAATGTGTGGGACCCAACCGGGAGTGCGCCGAGCGCCCAGAAAAGTGTGTTGGACCCAACTGGAGGGGCGCCGAGCGCCGGGCAATGTGTGGGGGGGCCAAATGGGAGTGCGCCGAGCGCCGAGAAAAGTGTGTGGGACCCAACTGTGGGTGCGCCGAGCGCCCGGAAAAGTGTGTGGGACCCAAATCGGAGTGCGCCGAGAAAAGTGTGTGGGACCCAACCGGAATGCGCCGAGCGCCGAGAAAAGTGTGTGGGACCCAACTGGGAGTGCGCCGAGCGCCGAGAAAAGTGTGTGGGACCCAACTGGGAGTGCGCCGAGCGCCGAGAAATGTGTGTGGGACCCAACTGGGTGCGCCGAGCGCCGGGAAAGTGTGTGGGAGCCAACCGGGAGTGCGCCGAGCGCCGAGAAAAGTGTGTGGGACCCAACTGGGAGTGCGCCGAGCGTCGGGAAAAGTGTGTGGGACCCAACTGGGAGTGCGCCGAGCGCCGAGAAAAGTGTGTGGGACCCAACTGGGAGTGCGCCGAGCGCCGGGAAAAGTGTGTGGGACCCAACTGGAGTGCGCCGAGCGCCGAGAAAAGTGTGTGGGACCCAGCTGTGAGTGCGCCGAGCGCCGAGAAAGTGTGTGGGACCCAACTGGGAGTGCGCCGAGCGCCGAGGAAAAGTGTGTGGGACCCAACTGGGGTGCGCCGAGCGCCGGGAAAAGTGTGTGGGACCCAACTGGGAGTGCGCCGAGCGCCGAGAAAAGTGTGTGGGACCCAACTGGGAGTGCGCCGAGCGCCGGAAAAAAGTGTGGGACCCAACTGGGGTGCGCCGAGCGCCGAGAAAAGTGTGTGGGACCCAGCTGGGAGTGCGCCGAGCGCCGAGAAAAGTGTGTGGGACCCAACTGGGAGTGCGCCGAGCGCCGGGAAAAAGTGTGTGGGACCCAACTGGGAGTGCGCCGAGCGCCGACAAATGTGTGTTGGACCCAACTAGGAGTGCGCCGAGCCCCGAGAAAAGTGTGTGGGACCCAACTGGGAGTGCGCCGAGCGCCGAGAAATGTGTGTGGGACCCAAGTGGGAGTGCGCCGAGCGCCGAGATTGTGTGTGGGACCCAAGTGGGAGTGCGCCGAGCGCAGATAAATGTGTGTGAGACCCAACTGGGAGTGCGCCGAGCGCCGGAAAGTGTGTAGGACCCAACTGGGAGTTCGCCGAGCGCCTGGGAAAATGTGTGTGGGACCCAACTGGGAGTGCGCCGAGCGCCGAGAAGAATGTGTGGGACCCAACTGGGAGTGCGCCGAGCGCCGGGAAAAGTGGGTGGGACCCAGCTGGGAGTGCGCCGAGCGCCGAGAAAAGTGTGTGGGACCCAAATGTGAGTGCGCCGAGCGCCGAGAAAAGTGTGTTGGACCCAAATGTGAGTGCGCCGAGCGCCGAGAAAAGTGTGTTGGACCCAACTGGGAGTGCGCCGAGCGCCGAGAAATGTGTGTGGGACCCAACTAGGAGTGCGCCGAGCGCCGAGAAGTGTGTGGGACCCAACTGGGAGTGCGCCGAGCGCCGGGAAAGTGTGTGGGACCCAACTGGGAGGTGCGCCGAGCGCCGAGAAAGTGTGTGGGACCCAACTGTGAGTGCGCCGAGCGCCGAGAAAAGTGTGTTGGACCCAACTGGAAATGCGTCAAGCGCCGGAAAAAGTGTCTTGGATACAACATGGAGTGCGCTGAGCGCCGGCGAAGAAAGTACGGGACCCAACTGGGAGTGCGCAGTGCGCCGAGAAAAGTGTGTGGGACCCAAAAGGGAGCGCGCCGAGCGCCGGGAAGAGTGTGTGGGACCCAACTGGGAGCGCGCCGAGCGCCGGGAAAAGTGTGTGGGACCCAACTGGGAGTGCGCCGAGCGCCGGGAAAAGTGTGTGGGACCCAACTCGGAGTCCGCCGAGCGCCGGGAAAAGGGTGTGTGGGACCCAACTGGGAGTGCGCCGAGCGCCGGGAAAAGTGTGTGGGACCCAACTGGGAGTGCGCCGAGCGCCGAGAAAAGTGTGTGGGACCCAACTGTGGAGTGCGCCGAGCGCCGAGAAAAGTGTGTGGGACCCAACTGGGAGTGCGCCGAGCGCCGAGAAAAGTGTGTGGGACCCAACTGGGAGTGCGCCGAGCGCCGGGAAAAGTGTGTTTGACCCAACTGGGAGTGCGCCGAGCGCCGAGAAAGCGTGTGGGACCCAACTGGGAGTGCGTAGAGCGCCAGGAAAAGTGTGTGGGACCCAACTGGGAGTGCGCCGAGCGCCGAGAAAAGTGTGTGGGACCCAACCGGGAGTGCGCCGGGCGCCGAGAAATGTGTGTGGGACCCAACTGGGAGTGCGCCGAGCGTCGAAAAAAGTGTGTGGGACCCAACTGGGAGTGCGCCGAGCGCCGAGAAATGTGTGTGGGACCCAACCGGGAGTGCGCCGAGCGCCAATAAAAGTGTGTGTGACCCAACTGGGAGTGCGCCGAGCGCCGAGAAATGTGTGTGGGACCCAACCGGGAGTGCGCCGAGCGTCTGGAAAAGTGTGTGGGACCCAACTGGGAGTGCGCCGAGCGCCGAGAGTGTGTGGGACCCAACTGAGAGTGCGCAGAGCGCCGAGAAAAGCGTGTGGAACCAACTGGGAGTGTGCCGAGCGTCGAGAAATGTGTGTGGGACCCCGCTGGGAGCGCGCCGAGCGCCGGGAAAAGTGTGTGGGACCCAACTGGAAGTGCGCCAAGCGCCGGGAAAAGTGTGTGGGACCCAACTGGAAGGGCGCAGAGCGCCGAGAAGAGTGGGGGACCCAACTGGGACTGCGCCGAGCGCCGGGAAAAGTGTGTGGGACCCAACTGGGAGTGCGCCGAGCGCCGGGAAAGTGTGTGGGACCCAACTGGGAGTGCGCCGAGCGCCGAGAAAAGTGTGTTGGGACCCAACTGGGAGTGCGCCGAGCGCCGGAGAAAAGTGTGTGGGACCCAACTGGGAGTGCGCCGAGCGCCGAGAAAAGTGTGTGGGACCCAACTGGGAGTGCGCCGAGCGCCGAGAAAAGTGTGTGGGACCCAACTGTGAGTGCGCCGAGCGCCGGGAAAAGTGTGTGGGACCCAACATGGAGTGCGCCGAGCGCCGGCGAAAGTGTACGGGACCCAACTGGGAGTGCGCCGAGCGCCGAGAAAAGTGTGTGGGACCCAACTGTGAGTGCGCCGAGCGCCGAGAAAAGTGTGTTGGACCCAACTGGAAATGCGTCAAGCGCCGGAAAAAAGTGTCTTGGATACAACATGGAGTGCGCTGAGCGCCGGCGAAAGTGTACGGGACCCAACTGGGAGTGCGCCGAGCGCCGAGAAAAGTGTGTGGGACCCAACTGGGAGTGCGCCGAGCGCCGGGAAAAGTGTGTGGGACCCAACTGGGAGTGCGCCGAGCGCCGAGAAAAGTGTGTGGGACCCAACTGGGAGTGCGCCGAGCGCCGGGAAAAGTGTGTGGGACCCAACTGGGAGTGCGCCGAGCGCCGAGAAAAGTGTGTGGGACCCAACTGGGAGTGCGCCGAGCGCCGGGAAAAGTGTGTGGGACCCAACTGGGGAGTGCGCCGAGCGCCGAGAAAGTGTGTGGGACCCAACTGTGAGTGCGCCGAGCGCCGGGAAAAGTGTGTGGGACCCAACTGGGAGTGCGCCGAGCGCCGAGAAAAGTGTGTGGGACCCAACCGGGAGTGCGCCGAGCGCCAAGAAAAGTGTGTGGGACCCAACTGGGAGTGCGTAGAGCGCCGGGAAAGCGTGTGGGACCCAACTGGGAGTGCGTAGAGCGCCAGGAAAAGTGTGTGGGACCCAACTGGGGGTGCGCCGAGCCCCGAGAAAAGTGTGTGGGACCCAAATGTGAGTGCGCCGAGCGCCGAGAAAGCGTGTGGGACCCAACTGGGAGTGCGCTGAGCGCCGGCGAAAGTGTACGGGACCCAACCGGGAGTGCGCCGAGCGACAAGAAAAGTGTGTGGGACCCAACTGGGAGTGCGCCGAGCGCCGGGAAAAGTGTGTTTGACCCAACTGGGAGTGCGCCGAGCGCCGGGAAAGGTGTGTGGGACCCAACTGGGAGTCCGCCGAGCGCCAAGAAAAGTGTGTGGGACCGAACTGGGATTGCGCCAAGCACCGAGAAAAGTGTGCAGGACCCAACTGGGAGTGCGCCGAGCGCCGAGAAAAGTGTGTGGGACCCAACTGGGAGCGCGCCAAGCCCCGAGAAAAGTGTGTGGGACCCAACTGGGAGTGCGCCGAGCGCCGGGAAAGGTGTGTGGGACCCAACTGTGAGTGCGCCGAGCGCCGAGAAAAGTGTGTGGGACTCAACTGGGAGTGCGCCGAGCGCCGAGAAAAGTGTGTGGGACCCAGCTGGGAGTGCGCCGAGCGCCGGGGAAAGTGTGTGGGACCCACCTGTGAGTGCGCCGAGCGCCGAGAAAAGTGTGTGGGACTCAACTGGGAGTGCGCCGAGCGCCGAGAAAAGTGTGTGGGACCCAACTGTGAGTGCGCCGAGCGCCGAGAAAAGTGTGTAGGACCCAACTGGGAGCGCGCCAAGCCCCGAGAAAAGTGTGTAGGACCCAACTGGGAGCGCGCCGAGCGCCGGGAAAAGTGTGTGGGACACAAGTGGGAGTGCGCTGAGCGTCGAGAACAGTGTGTGGGACCCAGCTGGAAGAGGGCCGAGCGCCGGAGAAAGTGAGCGGGACCCAGCTGGGAGTGCGCCAAGCGCTGGGAAAAGTGTGTGGGACCCAGCTGGTAAACCGTCGAGCGCCGGAGAAAATGTGCGGGACCCAACTGGGAGTGCGCCAAGAGCCGGGGAAAATGTGTGGGACCCAAATGGGGGTGCGCCGAGCGCCGAGAAAAGTGTGTGGGACCCAACTGGGAGTGCGCCGAGCGCCGAGAAAAGTGTGTGGGACCCAACTGGGAGTGCGCCGAGCGCCGAGGAAAGTGTGTGGGACCCAACTGGGAGTGCGCCGAGCGCCGAGAAAAGTGTGTGGGACCCAACTGGGAGTGCGCCGAGCGCCGAGAAAAGTGTGTGGGACCCAACTGGGAGTGCGCCGAGCGCCGGGAAAAGTGTGTGGGACCCAACTGGGAGTGCGCCGAGCGCCGGGAAAAGTGTGTGGGACCCAACTGGGAGTGCGCCGAGCGCCGAGAAAAGTGTGTGGGACCCAACTGTGAGTGCGCCGAGCGCCGGGAAAAGTGTGTGGGACCCAACTGGGAGTGCGCCGAGCGCCAAAGTGTGTGGGACCCAACCGGAATGCGCCGAGCGCCAAGAAAAGTGTGTGGGACCCAACTGGGAGTGCGCCGAGAAAAGTGTGTGGGACCCAACTGGGAGTGCGCCGAGCGCCGAGAAATGTGTGTGGGACCCAACTGGAAGTGCGCCGAGCGCCGAGAAATGTGTGTGGGACCCAAATGGGAGTGCGTAGAGCACCGGGAAAAGTGTGTGGGACCCAAATGGAAGTGCACCGAGCGCCGGAAAAAAGTGTACGGGACCCAACTGGGAGTGCGCCGAGCGCCGGAAAAAAGCGTGTGGGACCCAACTGGGAGTGCGTAGAACGCCGGGAAAAGTGTGTGGGACCCAACTGGGAGTGCGCCGAGCGCAGAGAAATGTGTGTGGGACCCAAATGGGAGTGCGCCGAGCGCCGGGAAAATTGTGTCGGACCCAACTGGGAGTGCGCCGAGCGCCGAGAAAATGTGTGGGACCTAACTGGGAGTGCGCCGAGCGCCGGGAAAAGTGTGTGGGACCCAACTGGGAGTGCGCCGAGCGCCGGGAAAAGTGTGTCGGACCCAACTGGGAGTGCGCCGAGCGCCGAGAAAATGTGTTGGACCCAACTGGGAGTGCGCCGAGCGCCGGGAAAAGTGTATAGGACCCAACTGGGAGTGCGCCAAGCGCCGAGACAGTGTGTGGGACCCAACTGAGGGTGCGCCGAGCGTCAGGAAAAGTGTGTTGAACCCAACTGGGAGTGCGCCGAGCGCCGAGACAGTGTGTGGGACCCAACTGGGAGTGCGCCGAGCGCCGGGAAAAAGTGTGTGGGACCCAACTGGGAGTGCGCCGAGCGCGGAGACAGTGTGTGGGACCCAACTGGGAGTGCGCCGAGCGCCGGGAAAAGTGTGTGGGACCCAACTGAGAGTGCGCCGAGCGTCAGGAAAAGTGTGTTGGACCCAACTGGGAGTGCGCCGAGCGCCGAGAAAAGTGTGTTGGACCCAACTGGAAGTGCGCCGAGCGCCGAGACAGTGTGTGGGACCCAACTGGGAGTGCGCCGAGCGCCGAGAAAGCGTGTGGGACCCAACTGGGAGTGCGCCGAGCGCCGAGAAAAGTGTGTGGGACCCAACCGGGAGTGCGCCGAGCGCCGAGAAATGTGTGTGGGACCCAACTGGGAGTGCGCCGAGCGCCGGGAAAAGTGTGTGGGACCCAACTGGGAGTGCGCCAAGCGCCGAGAAAAGTGTGTGGGACCCAAATGGGAGTGCGCCGAACGCCGAGAAAAGTGTGTGGGACCCAAATGGGAGTGCGCCGAGCGCCGGGAAAAGTGTGTGGGACCCAACTGGGAGTGCGCCGAGCGCCGAGAAAAGTGTGTGGGACCCAACTGGAAGTGCGCCGAGATCCGAGAAATGTGTGTGGGACCCAAATGTGAGTGCGCCGAGCGCCGAGAAAGCGTGTGGGACCCAACTGGGAGTGCGCCGAGCGCCGAGAAAAGTGTGTGGGACCCAACTGGGAGTGCGCCGAGCGCCGAGAAAAGTGTGTGGGACCCAAATGGGAGTGCGCCGAGCGCCGGGAAAAGTGTGTGGGACCCAACTGGGAGTGCGCCGAGCGCCGAGAAAAGTGTGTGGGATCTAACTGGTAGTGCGCCAAACGCCGAGAAAAGTGTGTGGGACCCAACCGGGAGTGCGCAGAGCGCCGAGAAATGTGTGTGGGACCCAGCTGGGAGTGCGCCGAGCGCTGAGAAAAGTGTGTAGGACCCAACTGGGAGTGCGCCGAGCGCCGAAAAAAGTGTGTGTGACCCAACTGCGAGTGCGCCGAGCGTAGGGAAAAGTGTGTGGGACCCAAATGGGAGTGCGCCGAGCGCCGAGAAAAGTGTGTGGGACCCAACCGGGAGTGCGCCGAGCGCCGAGAAAAGTGTGTGCGACCCAACTGGGAGTGCGCTGAACGCCGAGAAAAGTGTGTGGGACCCAAATGGGAGTGCGCCGAGCGCCGGGAAAAGTGTGTGGGACCCAACTGGGAGTGCACCGAGCGCCGAGAAAAGTGTGTGGGACCCAACTGGAAGTGCGCCGAGCGCCGAGAAAAGTGTGTGGGACCCAACCGGTAGGGCGCCAAGCGCCGTGAAAAGTGGGGGGGACCCAAATGGGAGGGCGCCGAGCGCCGGAGAAAAGTGTGTTGGGACCCAACTGGGAGTGCGCCGAGCGCCGAGAAAAGTGTGTGGGACCCAACTGGGAGTGCGCCGAGCGCCGAGAAAGTGTGTGGGACCCAACTGGGAGTGCGCCGAGCGCCGAGAAAAGTGTGTGGACCCAACTGGGAGTGCGCCGAGCGCCGGGAAAGTGTGTGGGACCCAACTGGGAGTGCGCCGAGCGCCGAGAAAAGTGTGTGGGACCCAACTGGGAGTGCGCCGAGCGCCGAGAAAAGTGTGTGGGACCCAACTGGGAGTGCGCCGAGCGCCGAGAAAGTGTGTGGGACCCAACTGGAAATGCGCCGAGCGCCGAGAGAAGTGTGTTGGACCCAAGTGGGAGTGCGCCGAGCGCAGATAAATGTGTGTGGGACCCAACTGGGAGTGCGCCGAGCGCCGAGAAGAATGTGTGGGACCCAACTGGGAGTGCGCCGAGCGCCGGGAAAAGTGTGTGGGACCCAGCTGGGAGTGCGCCGAGCGCCGAGAAGAGTGTGTTGGACCCAACTGGGAGTGAGCCGAGCGCCGGGAAAAGTGTGTGGGACCCAACTGGGAGTGCGCCGAGCGCCGGGAAAAGTGTGTGGGACCCAACTGGGAGTGAGCCGAGCGCCGAGAAAAGTGTGTAGGGCCCAACTGGGAGTGCGCCGAGCGCCGAGAAAAGTGTGTGGGACCCAACTGTGAGTGCGCCGAGCGCCGGGAAAAGTGTGTGGGACCCAACTGGGAGTGCGCCGAGCGCCGAGAAAGTGTGTGGGACCCAACTGTGAGTGCGCCGAGCGCCGGGAAAAGTGTATGGGACCCAACTGGGAGTGCGCCGAGCGCCGAGAAAAGTGTGTTGGACCCAACTGGGAGTGCGCCGAGCGCCGGGAAAAGTGTGTGGGACCCAAGTGGTAGTGCGCTGAGCGCCGAACAAAGTGTGTGGAACCCAACTGGGAGTGCGCCGAGCGCCGGGAAAAGTGTGTGGGACCCAACTGGGAGTGCGCCGAGCGCCGGGAAAAGTGTGTGGGACCCAAGTGGTAGTGCGCCGAGCGCCGAGAAAAGTGTGTGGGACCCAACTGGGAGTGCGACGAGCGCCGGGAAAAGTGTGTGGGACCCAACTGGGAGTGCGCCGAGCGCCGGGAAAAGTGTGTGGGACCCAACTGGGAGTGCGCCGAGCGCCGGGAAAAGTGTGTGGGACCCAACTGGGAGTGCGCCGAGCGCCGAGAAAAGTGTGTGGGACCCAACTGGGAGTGCGCCGAGCGCCGAGAAAAGTGTGTGGGACCCAACCGTGAGTGCGCCGAGCGCCGAGAAAAGTGTGTGGGACCCAACTGGGAGTGCGCCGAGCGCCGAGAAAAGTGTGTGGGACCCAACTGGGAGTGCGCCGAGCGCCGGGAAAAGTGTGTGGGACCCAACTGGGAGTGCGCCGAGCGCCGAGAAAAGTGTGTGGGACCCAACTGGGAGTGCGCCGAGCGCCGAGAAAAGTGTGTGGGACCCAACTGGGAGTGCGTCAAGCGCCGGAAAAAAGTGTCTTGGATACAACATGGAGTGCGCTGAGCGCCGGCGAAAGTGTACGGGACCCAACTGGGAGTGCGCCGAGCGCCGAGAAAAGTGTGTGGGACCCAACTGGGAGTGCGCCGAGCGCCGGGAAAAGTGTGTGGGACCCAACTGGGAGTGCGCCGAGCGCCGGGAAAAGTGTGTGGGACCCAACTGGGAGTGCGCCGAGCGCCGAGAAAGCGTGTGGGACCCAACTGGGAGTGCGCCGAGCGCCGAGAAAAGTGTGTGGGACCCAACCGGAGTGCGCCGAGAAATGTGTGTGGGACCCAACTGGGAGTGCGCCGAGCGTCGAAAAAAGTGTGTGGGACCCAACCGGGAGTGCGCCTAGCGCCAAGAAAAGTGTGGGACCCAACTGGGAGTGCGCTGAGCGCCGAGAAAAGTGTGTGGGACCCAACTGGGAGTGCGCCGAGCGCCGAGAAAAGTGTGTGGGACCCAACTGGGAGTGCGCCGAGCGCCGGGAAAAGTGTGTGGGACCCAACTGGGAGTGCGCCGAGCGCCGAGAAATGTGTGTGGGACCCAACTGGGAGTGCGCCGAGCGCCGAGAAAAGTGTGTGAGACCCAACTAGGAGTGCGCCGAGCGCCGAGAAATGTGTGTGGGACCCAACTGGGAGTGCGCCGAGAAAAGTGTGTGGGACCCAACTGGGAGTGCGCCGAGCGCCGAGAAATGTGTGTGGGACCCAACCGGGAGTGCGCCGAGCGTCGGAAAAAGTGTGTGGGACCCAACTGGGAGTGCGCCGAGCGCCGAGAAATGTGTACGGGACCCAACCGGGAGTGCGCCGAGCGCCAAGAAAAGTGTGTGGGACCCAACTGGGAGTGCGCCGAGCGCCGAGAAAGTGTGTGGGACCCAACTGGGAGTGCGCCGAGCGCCGAGAAAAGTGTGGGACCCAAATGGGAGTGCGCCGAGCGCCGGGAAAAGTGTGTGGGACCCAACTGGGAGTGCGTAGAGCGCCTAGAAAAGTGTGTGGGACCCAACTGGGAGTGCGCCGAGCGCCGAGAAAAGTGTGTGGGACCCAACTGGGAGTGCGCCGAGCGCCGGGAAAAGTGTGTGGGACCCAACTGGGAGTGCGCCGGGGGCGGGGAAAAGTGTGTAGGACCCAACCGGGAGTGCGCTGAGCGCCGAGAAAAGTGTATGGGACCCAACTGGGAGTGCGCCGAGCGCCGAGAAAAGTGTGTGGGACCCAACTGGGAGTGCGCCGAGCGCCGGGAAAAGTGTGTGCGACCCAACTGGAAGTGCGCCGAGCGCCGAGAAAAGTTTGTGGGACCCAACTGGGAGTGCGCCGAGCGCCGAGAAAAGTGTGTGGGACCCATCTGTGAGTGCGCCGAGAGCCGAGCGCCGAGAAAAGTGTCTTGGATACAACTGGAAATTCGTCAAGCGCCGGAAAAAAGTGTCTTGGATACAACATGGAGTGCGCTGAGCGCCGGCGAAAGTGTGTGGGACCCAACTGGGAGTGAGCCGAGCGCCGAGAAAAGTGTGTGGGACCCAACTGGGAGTGCGCCGAGCGCCGGGAAAAGTGTGTGGGACCCAACTGGGAGTGCGCCGAGCGCCGAGAAAAGTGTGTTGGACCCAACTGGGGTGCGCCGAGGGCCGAGAAAAGTGTGTGGGACCCAACTGGGAGTGCGCCGAGCGCCGAGAAAAGTGTGTGGGACCCAACTGGGAGTGCGCCGAGCGCCGAGAAAAGTGTGTGGGACCCAAATGTGAGTGCGTCGCGCCGGGAAAAGTGTGTGGGACCCAACTGGGAGTGCGCCGAGCGTCAAGAAAAGTGTGTGGGACCCACCTGGGAGTGCGCCGAGCGCCGGGAAAAGTGTGTGGGACCCAACTGGGAGTGCGCCGAGCGCCGGCAAAAGTGTGTGGAACCCAACTGGGAGTGCGACGAGCGCCGGGAAAAGTGTGTGGGACCCAACTGGGAGTGCGCCGAGCGCCGAGAAAAGTGTGTGGGACCCAACTGGGAGTGCGCCGAGCGCCGAGAAATGTGTGTGGGACCCAACTGGGAGTGCGCCGAGCGCCGGAAAAAAGTGTGTTGTATACAACACGGAGTGCGCTGAGCGCCGGCGAAAGTGTACGGGACCCAACTGGGAGTGCGCCGAGCGCCGAGAAAGCGTGTGGGACCCAACTGGGAGTGCGTAGAGCGCCAGGAAAAGTGTGTGGGACCCAACTGGGAGTGCGCCGAGCGCCGAGAAAAGTGTGTGGGACCCAACTGGGAGTGCGCCGAGCGCCGGGGAAAGTGTGTGGGACCCAACTGGGAGTGCGCCGAGCGCCGAGAAAAGTGTGTGGGACCCAACTGGGAGTGCGCCGAGCGCCGGGGAAAGTGTGTGGGACCCAAATGGGGGTGCGCCGAGCGCCGAGAAAAGTGTGTGGGACCCAAATGGGAGTGCGCCGAGAAAAGTGTGTGGGACCCAACCGGGAGTGCGCCGAGCGCCAGTAAAAGTGTGTGTGACCCAACTGGGAGTGCGCCGAGCGCCGAGAAAAGTTTGTGGGACCCAACCGGGAATGAGCCGAGCGCCGAGAGAAGTGTGTTGGACCCAACTGGAAATGCGTCAAGCGCCGGAAAAAAGTGTGTCTGATACAACATGGAGTGCGCTGAGCGCCGAGAAATGTGTGTGGGACCCAACTGGGAGTGCGCCGAGCGCCGAGAAAAATGTGTGGGACCCAACTGGGAGAGCGCCGAGCGCCGAGGAATGTGTGTGGGACCCAACTGGGAGTGCGCCGAGCGCCGAGAAAAGTGTGTTGGACCCAACTGGGAGTGCGCCGAGCGCCGAGAAAAGTGTGTGGGACCCAACTGGGAGAGCGCCGAGCGCCGAGAAATGTGTGTGGGACCCAACTGGGAGTGCGCCGAGCGCCGGGAAAAGTGTGTGGGACCCAACTGGGAGTGCGCCGAGCGCCGAGAAAAGTGTGTGGGACCCAACTGGGAGCGCGCGGAGCGCCGGGAAAAGTGTGTGGGACTCAACTGGGAGTGAGCCGGGCGCCGAGAGAAGTGTGTGGGGCCCAGCTGTGAGTGCGCCGAGCAGCGGGAAAAGTGTGTGGGACCCAACTGGGAGTGCGCCGAGCGCCGAGCGCTGAGAAAAGTGTGTGGGACCCAACTGGGAGTGCGCTGAACGCCGAGAAAAGTGTGTGGGACCCAAATGGGAGTGCGCCGAGCGCCGGGAAAGTGTGTGGGACCCAACTGGGAGTGCACCGAGCGCCGAGAAAAGTGTGTGGGACCCAACTGGAAGTGCGCCGAGCGCCGGGAAAAGTGTGTGGGACCCAACCGGGAGTACGCAGAGCGCCGAGAAATGTGTGTGGGACCCAGCTGGGAGTGCGCCGAGCGCCGAGAAAAGTGTGTGCGACCCAACTGGGAGTGCGCTGAACGCCGAGAAAAGTGTGTGGGACCCAACTGGGAGTGCGCCGAGCGCCGACAAAAGTGTGTGGGACCCAACTGGGAGTGCGCCGAGCGCCGAGAAATATGTGTAGGACCCAACTGGGAGTGCGCCGAGCGCCGAGAAGAGTTTGGGGGGCCCAACTGGGAGTGCGCCGAGCGCCGGGAAAAGTGTGGGACCCAACTGGGAGTGCGCCGAGCGCAGAGAAATGTGTGTGGGACCCAACGGGGAGTGCGCCGAGCGCCGAGAAAAATGTGTGGGACCCAACTGGGAGTGCGCCGAGCGCCGGGAAAAGTGTGTGGGACCCAACTGGGAGTGCGCCGAGCGCCGAGAAAAATGTGTGAGACCTAACTGGGAGTGCGCCGAGCGCCGGGAAAAGTGTGTGGGACCCAACTGGGAGTGCGCTGAACGCCGAGAAAAGTGTGTGGGACCCAACTGGGAGTGCGCCGAGCGACCGGGGAAGAAGTGTGTGGGACCCAACTGGGGTGCGCCGAGCGCCGAGAGAAGTGTGTGGGACCCAACTGGGAGTGAGCCGAGCGCCCAGAAAATTTTTGCGACCCAACTGGAAATGCGTCAAGCGCCGGAAAAAGTGTCTTGGATACAACATGGAGTGCGCTGAGCGCCGGCGAAAGTGTACGGGACCCAACTGGGAGTGCGCCGAGCGCCGAGAAAAGTGTGTGGGACCCAACTGGGAGTGCGCCGAGCGCCGGGAAAAGTGTGTGGGACCCAACTGGGAGTGCGCCGAGCGCCGAGAAAAGTGTGTGGGACCCAACTGGGAGTGCGCCGAGCGCCGGGAAAAGTGTGTGGGACCCAACTGGGAGTGCGCCGAGCGCCGAGAAAAGTGTGTGGGACCCAACTGGGAGCGCGCCGAGCGCCGGGAAAAGTGTGTGGGACCCAACTGGGAGTGCGCCGAGCGCCGAGAAAAGTGTGTGGGACCCAACTGTGAGTGCGCCGAGCGCCGGGAAAAGTGTGTGGGACCCAACTGGGAGTGCGCCGAGCGCCGAGAAAAGTGTGTGGGACCCAACTGGGAGTGCGCCGAGCGCCGAGAAAAGTGTGTGGGACCCAAATGTGAGTGCGCCGAGCGCCGGGAAAAGTGTGTGGGACCCAACTGGGAGTGCGCCGAGCGCCGGGAAAAGTGTGTGGGACCCAACTGGGAGTGCGCCGAGCACAGAGAAAAGTGTGTGGGACCCAACTGGGAGTGCGCCGAGCACCGAGAAAAGTGTGTGGGACCCAATTGTGAGTGCGCCGAGCGCCTGGAAATCATACATAATAATAAACGGCTAAGAGTTGACCGGTGACCGTTGACCGTTGACCGCTGACCGTTGACCGTTGACCGGTGACCGTTGACCATTGACCAGAGAATGTGCGGGACCCAGTTAGGAGTGTGCCAAGCGCTGGGGAAGGTGTACAGGACCCAACTGGGAGTGCGCCGAGAAAAGTGTGTTGGACCCAACTGGGGTGCGCTGAGCGCCGGCGAAAGTGTACGGGACCCAACTGGGAGTGCGCCGAGCGCCGAGAAAAGTGTGTGGGACCCAACTGGGAGTGCGCCGAGCGCCGGGAAAAGTGTGTGGGACCCAACTGGAAGTGCGCCGAGCGCCGGGAAAAGTGTGTGGGACCCAACTGGGAGTGCGCCGAGCGCCGAGAAAAGTGTGTGGGACCCAACTGTGAGTGCGCCGAGCGCCGAGCGCCGAGAAAAGTGTGTTGGACCCAACTGGAAATGCGTCAAGCGCCGGAAAAAAGTGTCTTGGATACAACATGGAGTGCGCTGAGCGCCGGCGAAAGTGTACGGGACCCAACTGGGAGTGCGCCGAGCGCCGAGAAAAGTGTGTGGGACCCAACTGGGAGTGCGCCGAGCGCCGAGAAAAGTGTGTGGGACCCAACTGGGAGTGCGCCGAGCGCCGGGAAAAGTGTGTGGGACCCAACTGGGAGTGCGCCGAGCGCCGAGAAAAGTGTGTGGGACCCAACTGGGAGCGCGCCGAGCGCCGGGAAAAGTGTGTGGGACCCAACTGGGAGTGCGCCGAGCGCCGAGAAAAGTGTGTGGGACCCAACTGTGAGTGCGCCGAGCGCCGGGAAAAGTGTGTGGGACCCAACTGGGAGTGCGCCGAGCGCCGAGAAAAGTGTGTGGGACCCAACTGGGAGTGCGCCGAGCGCCGAGAAAAGTGTGTGGGACCCAAATGTGAGTGCGCCGAGCGCCGGGAAAAGTGTGTGGGACCCAACTGGGAGTGCGCCGAGCGCCGGGAAAAGTGTGTGGGACCCAACTGGGAGTGCGCCGAGCACAGAGAAAAGTGTGTGGGACCCAACTGGGAGTGCGCCGAGCACCGAGAAAAGTGTGTGGGACCCAATTGTGAGTGCGCCGAGCGCCTGGAAATCATACATAATAATAAACGGCTAAGAGTTGACCGGTGACCGTTGACCGTTGACCGCTGACCGTTGACCGTTGACCGGTGACCGTTGACCATTGACCGGTGACCGTTGACCATTGACCAGAGAATGTGCGGGACCCAGTTAGGAGTGTGCCAATCGCTGGGGAAGGTGTACAGGACCCAACTGGGAGTGCGCCGAGAAAAGTGTGTTGGACCCAACTGGGGTGCGCTGAGCGCCGGCGAAAGTGTACGGGACCCAACTGGGAGTGCGCCGAGCGCCGAGAAAAGTGTGTGGGACCCAACTGGGAGTGCGCCGAGCGCCGGGAAAAGTGTGTGGGACCCAACTGGAAGTGCGCCGAGCGCCGGGAAAAGTGTGTGGGACCCAACTGGGAGTGCGCCGAGCGCCGAGAAAAGTGTGTGGGACCCAACTGTGAGTGCGCCGAGCGCCGAGCGCCGAGAAAAGTGTGTTGGACCCAACTGGAAATGCGTCAAGCGCCGGAAAAAAGTGTCTTGGATACAACATGGAGTGCGCTGAGCGCCGGCGAAAGTGTACGGGACCCAACTGGGAGTGCGCCGAGCGCCGAGAAAAGTGTGTGGGACCCAACTGGGAGTGCGCCGAGCGCCGGGAAAAGTGTGTGGGACCCAACTGGGAGTGAGCCGAGCGCCGGGAAAAGTGTGTGGGACCCAACTGGGAGTGCGCCGAGCGCCGAGAAAAGTGTGTGGGACCCAACTGGGAGTGCGCCGAGCGCCATGAAAAGTGTGTGGGACCCAAATGTGAGTGCGCCGAGCGCCGGGAAAAGTGTGTGGGACCCAACTGGGAGTGCGCCGAGCGCCGGGAAAAGTGTGTGGGACCCAACTGGGAGTGCGCCGAGCGCCGAGAAAAGTGTGTGGGACCCAACTGGGACTGCGCCGAGCGCCGGGAAAAGTGTGTGGGACCCAACTGGGAGTGCGCCGAGCGCCGAGAAAAGTGTGTGGGACCCAACTGGGAGTGCGCCGAGCGCCGAGAAAAGTGTGTGGGACCCAACTGGGAGCGCGCCGAGCGCCGGGAAAAGTGTGTGGGACCCAACTGGGAGTGCGCCGAGCGCCGAGAAAGTGCATGGGACCCAAATGGGAGTGCGCCGAGCGCCGAGAAAAGTGTGTTGGACCCAACTGGGAGTGCGCCGAGCGCCGAGAAAAGTGTGTGGGACCCAACTGGGAGTGCGCCGAGCGCCGAGAAAAGTGTGTGGGACCCAACTGGGAGTGCGCCGAGCGCCGAGGAAAGTGTGTGGGACCCAACTGGGAGTGCGCGAGCGCCGGGAAAGTGTGTGGGACCAGCTGGGAGTGCGCCGAGCGCCGAGAAAAGTGTGTGGGACCCAAATGGGAGTGCGCCGAGCGCCGAGAAAAGTGTGTGGGACCCAACTGGGAGTGTGCCGAGCGCCGAGAAAAGTGTGTTGGACCCAACTGGGAGAGCGCCGAGCGCCGAGAAATGTGTGTGGGGCCCAACTGGGAGTGCGCCGAGCGCCGATAAAGTGTGTGGGACCCAACTGGAAGTGCGCCGAGCGCCGGGAAAAGTGTGTGGGACCCAACTGGGAGTGCGCCGAGCGCCGGGAAAAGTGTGTGGGACCCAACTGGGAGTGCGCCGAGCACCGAGAAAAGTGTGTGGGACCCAACTGGGAGTGCGCCGAGCGCCGAGAAAAGTGTGTGAGACCCACCTGTGAGTGCGCCGAGCGCCGAGAAAAGTGTGTTGGATACAACATGGAGTGCGCTGAGCGCCGGCGAAAGTGTACGGGACCCAACTGGGAGTGCGCCGAGCGCCGGGAAAAGTGTGTGGGACCCAACTGGGAGTGCGCCGGGCGCCGGGAAAGTGTGTGGGACCCAGCTGAGAGGGAGCCGAGCGCCGAGAAAGTGCTACGGGACCCAACTGGGAGTGCGCCGAGCGCCGAGAAAGTGTGTTGGACCCAGCACTGGAGTGCGCCGAGCGCGGGGAAAAGTGTGTGGGACCCAACTGGGAGTGAGCCGAGCGCCGGGAAAAGTGTGTGGGACCCAACTGGGAGTGCGCCGAGAAAAGTGTGTGGGACCCAACTGTGAGTGCGCCGAGCGCCGGGAAAAGTGTGTGGGACCCAACTGGGAGTGCGCCGAGCGCCGGGAAAAGTGTGTGGGACCCAACTGGGAGTGCGCCGAGCGCCGGGAAAAGTGTGTGGGACCCAACTGGGAGTGCGCCGAGCGCCGAGAAAAGTGTGTGGGACCCAACTGGGAGTGCGCCGAGCGCCGGGAAAAGTGTGTGGGACCCAACTGGGAGTGCGCCGAGCGCCGGGAAAAGTGTGTGGGACCCAACTGGGAGTGCGCCGAGCGCCGAGAAATGTGCATGGGACCCAAATGGGAGTGCGCCGAGCGCCGAGAAAAGTGTGTGGGACCCAACTGGGAGTGCGCCGAGCGCCGAGAAAAGTGCATGGGACCCAAATGGGAGTGTGCCGAGCGCCGAGAAAAGTGTGTTGGACCCAACTGGGAGTGCGCCGAGCGCCGAGAAATGTGTGTGGGACCCAACTGGGAGTGCGCCGAGCACCGAGAAAAGTGTGTGGGACCCAACTGGGAGTGCGCCGAGCGCCGAGAAAAGTGTGTGGTACCCAACTGGGAGTGCGCCGAGCGCCGGGAAAAGTGTGTGGGACCCAACTGGAAGTGCGCCGAGCGCCGAGCAAAGTGTGTGGGACCCAACTGGGAGTGCGCCGAGCGCCGGGAAAAGTGTGTGAGACCCACCTGTGAGTGCGCCGAGCGCCGAGAAAAGTGTGTTGGATACAACATGGAGTGCGCTGAGCGCCGGCGAAAGTGTACGGGACCCAACTGGGAGTGCGCCGAGCGCCGAGAAAAGTGTGTGGGACCCGTGCGCCGAGCGCCGGGGAAAGTGTGTGGGACCCATTTGAGGGTGCGCCGGGGAAAGTGTACGAGACCCAAGCGGGAGTGCACTGAGCGCCGGGGTAAGTGTGTGGTATTGTGGGACACAAACAACAGTGTGTCGAGCCCCGGGAAAAGTGTGTTGGACCCAACTGTAAGCGCGCCGACGCAGTGGAAAGTGTGTGGGACCGGATTGGGTTTCCAGGAACGACAATAAGTAAGTTCTCATTTGGCAACGACTCGATTATTTTATGCGTCAAAATACACGCCTACAAGTACGCCGCGAAGCGGCGTGGGTGTGCACCTTGTTTGCTCATAGTTCTCGAGTGTTCTCGTACGGCTCACAACCATCTTTTTCACTTATTGCCGGCATTGATTTACGCCAAATATCCTCAATCCTCAGGTGTGAGCATACCGATAAACTAATCAGAGATAACAGGACGGTCGCGATAGCCTGGAAATTGATACATGACGGTCAATTATTTCACCTTGCTCGAGAAAAGAGGCATGTATGTATGAGGCTTGAATGCATTGGGACCAGCGGAACGTCGCAGTGCAATCGAAACTTTTGGTTTTCAAATTTGTTTTTGATGCTTGGCTTTATCCTCCTTTCTCTTAGAAAAAAGGTGGGAGATCCAGAAAACAAACAGCTTGTTTTGTGGCAACAGAAGCACAGCTTCGCAGATACGGAAGAGGGGCTGCACTTTCCGTCGAAGAAATCGGGCAAGAAGACGAAAAAGGCCATGAAGGCTAAAAAGACGAAGAAAACGGCTGAAGTCTAGCCGAAGAGGCTGAATATGATGACGGAGATTCCACTATGAGTTTGGATGATCTAGAAGTAGACTACGATTTGCCCTGGCTTATTATTGTTAAACTCAGCTCCGGCTTTTTCCATGGTTATCGTCTCCAAAGATGAATTCTGATTGTTCATCCATTAAATGATCTCGTATTTCTCTCCTATAGTGAAATTTGTTTGGTTTTCTGAAGCTTTTGGAATTTGGTCGATGGATATTGCTAATCGACATTAATACATGAGTATTGGTTCCGGCCGTCTTACTGTGTGAAGATGGCGTTTTTCATTGCCAGATATACTTTTAATCAATGTCTCGAAGCAGTAGAATGTGGTATGCTCAAAATAGTCGAGATAAGGTGCTTCAGAAACTCAATTGTTGAAAATTGGAAAAATTGAGTTAGTCGAAAACTTGACCATTCGATTATTCGAAAAATCGAGTCAATTCGACTACTCGATTATTCGAAATTTCGAAAAATCGAATTAGTCGAAAACTCGATTATTCGAAATTTCCAAGAATCGACTTAGTCGAAAACTCGATTATTCGAAATTTCCGAAAATCGACTTAGTCGATAACTCGATTATTCGAAAAAATTTTCGAGTCGCCGAAGTATAGTGCGGACCTATCCATAATGTTATCTCGACTATGAATGCGAGCGTGTATGCTGCCTTTAATATCGTCCGCAAATGCGCAGAAATCAACTCTAAAACCACTCAATAAGTCCCCCAGCTCGTGCGTGTATAAATTGAACAAGACCGGTGAAAGGACTCCACCCTGCGGAACTCCACTACACACTGGATGATTCGGCGAATACGAAGTGTTCACTCGAACCGAAAAGATCCTATGCTCCAAAAATGAGGTAATCCAGGAAACTATGCGCGGGTGTACGCCTACCATTGTTAGCTTTTGTATTAGCTTATGATGTCAGACTTTGTCAAATGCCTTGGGAAAATCGAAGAAAACAACATCAACATCACTACCTTGGTCTAAAAGAGACGTCCAGTTGTTTAGGGCTTCAATCATAGCTGTCACGGTTGACTTACCCTTTTGAAAGCCATGCTGGGGGGGGGAATAACCAAACGATTTTCGAAATGTGCTACTATCTTATTTTTTAGAATCTTTTCGAACAACCTAGCAAACAATGACGTTATACTAACCGGTCTGTAGTTGGAAGGCTCTGTGAGTGACGCCTTTTTAGGAAGCGGGATGACATTACTTCCATCTATCTGGGACAGGCATGTGCGAAAAACTTTGGCTCGAAGGTTGTCCCCAACTTTATGACAAAAAACGAATTCGTAGAAGACGGAAATCGTGGGCAGTCATATATCGAAACGGAACAAACGTTGTACACAGACGAACATCAATAGTTCTTGGTGCATGGCACACTCTAGCCTAAATTTCTTGCCCTGTTATGTTCAATTTCAGTGCGAGCGGTCGCGTCTTGGTCAACACTGACCAGTAGCTCAGTCTCTCGGCGCTATTGGACGGTAATGGCCGCGACGCAACCACACGCATTGAGTCGTGGTGTCTACACAGGGGTTACGTTCAACCACTTTCGCTGGATGGAACTATGCATCTCGCCGTCCGCCTAAGAAAGTTTTCATTCGCAGTTTTTTTTGGTATGGATGAGCATTCAGGGGAGGGAGCAGAAAAATTTAGGCTGACTTCCGCTTGAAAATTATGGGCCTCCAAAGAGCGATTCTCGACGTCTTTTCCATGAACGTCTTCAACGAAAACAAATTTCCTCGACATCGAAGCAGTGTTCACAATAGATTGCACTCTTGATATCTCTTACGGAAGCTCTGGTGCCTATACAGCAAGGCATGCTTGAAGAGAATTCGAAGACCATGTTTTGGTGCTAAAAGAGGTCCACATTAGCTTACGTTGACTTTTGAGCGTGGAGGAATTCACCGCTGTGAAGGATGATACCTATCAATGCAATCAAGCGGTTAAACTGGCTTATAAGTACTTCCTTGACTTGACTACGTCATGTTATCACAACCTCGAGTGCTCATTTCTTCACGTCTAGGGGCGGAAAAGGGACATGAGGCGTTTCGGTGACCTGGGAACGCTTCTTTGCGTCCGCTATTTTGCCATTCATAGCTCTTTTTGAACCGCTTTTTCGACACAGAGCACAGAACTCTTCTCGCCTATCATTTTACTGCGAAAAGTCATCGAGAATGATTATCGTGAACGCTGCCTTCAAAGTACCGATGCAGGTTATCAGCTATGCGGATTCGATTAGCTTTATTAGATTGGTGATGTTTCCGCTTGTCGAATTTTATACTTTCGTTATTGGAGGATTATTTCTGAAAGTTCAGGCCATGCTCAAAAGATAGTCGTTTTAGTCGGCCTAAAAACAGGAAATCCAAGAAATTTTGATTCAATCAGTCTAATTTTTATCGAAATAACGGGCAGTAGAAGGAACCGTTGTGCAAGGGGCAGATCATACGTTAGCTTCTGCTCGTAATGATTCTGAAATCAAATCAAAGACGAGTGAAAACTTGCTGCAGACATCTGTTGGCAGCGAAGGATCGACTGCAAGTTGCATCAGAACCGCAAAGTTCAGACCGAAAAAAAACCGAAAAAAATTTAAATTTTCAGGTTTTTTTCGATATTGATTTTTTCGCCAAAAAGGGCGAAAAACGAAAAAATCGAAAAATCGAAAAACGCACACCCCTGATCTGGGACCTCACTTGTCATAAAGCTCAAGTTGAAAATGAACACTAGGGGTCCCGCTATTTCATGAGCGACTTTCTTCACGAACATTAGAGGGATATCATCCGGCGTTCTTGAAGATGAATTCGGCCATTTCAATAGTTCAGTTATAATTTCTTCCTTATAGAACCAACAGGAATGTTGCATCACCTCGAAGCTCGGGGAGAGCAGCCTCGCTTGGTCCACTGAAGAAGCTCTTAAAAATGAATGGTCGAATGTACTTGCCAAAAGTTCTGCCTTGTCCCTGTCAGCCCTGAGGATATTTCCGTCAGACGTCTTAAAGGCAGTGTTCACGTTAAAAAATGTGTTTCAATCTCCACAAGAATGGGTAGTGGAGGGGCACACTGTAATGTTGACGTCTAAAGAACGCATGAAAACGAGCCAGGAAGAGTCTCAAAAGAGCCTGAAGTTGCCACTTTGAGCGCAAGACAAACCCCAAAAGCGCAGTGCCCGCCCTCCGACGTGAACAAATGTAAACTAGAGATCCTCAGATGAGCGAAGGTTTCCGATTGATAGCCCCGTTCTTCTAATTATTCCCAACTTCTCTCTTTACTCAGGTCAGCTCGCATACATCGGCTGCAAATGACGGAAGTTACAAGTCTCGGACAACTCGTCCACCATCCTTCCCTAACTCAATTTTTGAGGGACCATAACTTTGTTCCCAGAAGGTCTTGTACGACTCCAGAGACATCGTTGGAATCAGCATGGGACCGTTTTGAAGATAGACTGAAAGACAGAAGAACGTTTTCTATCGTGAACAATGCCTTTAAGCGCCCCAATGGTTTTTTTATCATACATTCTAGAGTTCACAAGCTTGTAAAAAGCATTCCTATCTTCCGACTCGATGACTTTCTTCTCTATACTATCATTGCACTTTTTAGGCTTGCGTTCGAATTTACCATTTATGTCCTTAAACTTTGCCCAGCTAGCGGGGGTATTGAGTTCTTTTGCAGCAAACCATGCATCTGTGCGCAACCCTTGAAACGCTTTGAGGTATGGGGGAAGCCTGCGATGACCGTCAGGGACCATGTGCATTGGTACAAAAAGTTCAATGCAGTGTTGGATTATGGCAATTAAAACTTCGTATTTTCCATTAACCGTAGTCTCCGACTGAAAAGAACTATACCAGTCAACATTCATCAGGTACTCCTTTATCAGGTCAAAACCAGCTGCCTTAAAATTTCTCTTCATCTCCTTCATGGTGTTTTGTTTACGAAGCCTGAGTCTATATTATCGACCGGGCTGGCTACACCGATCGGCCAACTATTACCGAGGCCTAAGGGAACCGTCTCTATGCATCGGTTGCCAAGCAAGAGACAGGCGGACCGCAGTGAAATGACTGCTCAACGGAGAGAGTCTCAGGTAGTAGTCAAGAGGGTGCCAGCGGCGGACCACCGGCAGGATCCTAGCGAACTGCTGGCTAAAAGCTGTCAGACACCGGGAATGGTTTTTGCTTGCCACGCAAATGCCAGCGATTCGCCAATCCCATTGTATATTCTTCTTCTTATCGGCCACATCAGAGCTTCCTCTCATAGGCGTAGAAAGGCAGACACATCACACGGCTTGTTCCACATATCCATAGCTGTTAGAGAGGTTGGTCTTGCTGGACACGAAAATAAATGTAATGAATCATGTCCTGGGTTATGGCAGTCAGGACATTAGTCAGGGGCCGACGAATCGATCCTATGGACAAAGGCCTTGAGGTACGAGGAGTGTCCACAACGTGCACTCGCCAGAATGACGCGGGATCGTCTGGGTAGGTCCATTTTTCTGTCATCGACCTTGGGCGGAACGCCATCGAGAATGGAATTAGGAGGAGCACTGGAGAGGTACTCAGTGACAAATCTGGTGTGCTCCATTCGCAGCAGTCTCCTGCGATTGAGCTCCGACGTAGCACATCTTTCACGATCCGTGACAGAGACTGAGGCATGCAGCGGCGTGCGGATGTTACGGAAGCGGGGATCGGATGACAGGATGGAGAAATTGGGGTGTGTGGCATTCCTGACTATGCCGATATGAAACTGTTGCGACTGCAGCTGACAATGCTGCTTTACAGGAAGTAGTGCGCACTCTTGATGTAGGTGGGATATAGGTGTAGATTTAGGGCAGCCAGTTATCACTCGTAGGGCAGAGTTCTGTGCACGCTGAAGCTTGCTCCAGGAGGTGTCCGACAAGTGTTTTGTCCAAATCGGAGCTCCATATTCCAGAACAGGTTGTATCATCGCCTCCTTTGGGCTACCCCATGTAGTGCCTGCCAGAGCACGGAGTATATTATTATGCGTGTTGGCAGCAGCAGTTCGAATACGAGTGTTTTCGTGAAAACGGAATGAAGGGTGGGGAACACACCAAGTAGACGAGGGTGCTTAGATAAGGGCAGCAGATTACCATCCCAGAGGACATTGGGATGAAGTCGGTGGTCAGCAGTTGCAGTGGTGCACAGAGTAACGCTGGACTTGGTAGGAGAGACCTTCAACTGTTTTGATTCCAGGAATTTGGCCAGACTGCTAAGGAACTTGTTCATCTCCGCAGTGGCGCGATAAATAGCAGGGTAAGTACACACAATTGTGAAGTCAGCATATAGACATAAGTGGATGTTGGGCGGCGGCTTTGGAATCAGGCATGTGCGAAAAACTTTGAAACCGAAAAAACTGAAGAACGAAAAATTTTCGGTTTTGAATTCGAAAAATTCCGAAAAAAAAACCGAAAATTTTTTTGTCTTCTGAAACGTCTTATTTTTGTAATTACATATTTTTGACTGGAAAAAACAAGACAACGTAATCGAAGTGCTTCGAATAATGACAGAATTATGTTTCCTTAGTAAAAACGACTCCTAGTGTAAACAAAAGCATACACAATCAACGTACCCTCTACTTCCCCACAACTCGCACTAAGTTCGGGTGCAGTTTGGAATGCGATCCGCGTGTGCGCTGCGGCTCGAAGAACAGTTCGTGTTGTGGGTGGCCGTTTGTGGGGTGTCGGCCAGGTGGCCACCAATCAATGCAACACGAATTTTCTCAGTTGCGATCATCTGTTTTGCCTTGCTGACGAGCATTCTCGGTGCTCTCTTCATTTTTTTTCGACGACTCTTCTGATTTCGATATTCTCTGCTGCTATGTTCGATCTGTGCTTACAGTTAGGATAAGTTTTTCTCTATTTTCATTGTTCTTGGAGTAATTAATTAATTATTTATTCATTTTATTCTATTATATCATTTATTCAGTTATTTAATTTTCTTTTCATTCAATATCCATTCATTTACCATTTCGTTTATTTAGGAATCAACATTTTTGTTCTCTCACACATTTATTTGATCAATCGAATCTATTAATTTGCATTTGCTCGTTTATTTACTTTTTGTCTCAGTCATTTAAAGGTATCCATTTGATTATTCCGTTTGATGCTACCGTGTTCATTTATTACTAAACAGCATCTCATATTACAAAGAATGTGATAGATATTATTCGAAGATTACATGACGAAAAGTAAATGAACGAGCGATCAAATGTCGATTGATCAAATAAATGTGTGAGAGAACAACAATGTTGATTCCTGAATAAACGAAATGGTAAATGAATGGATATTGAATGAAAAAAATATCTGAATAAATGAAATTAATGGAATAAAATGAATAAATAATTAATTAATTACTCCAAGAACAATGAAAATAGAGAAAAACTTATCCTAACTGTAAGCACAGATCGAACATAGCAGCAGAGAATATCGAAATCAGAAGAGTCGTCGAAAAAAAATGAAGAGAGCACCGAGAATGCTCGTCAACATATCGTATCTTGACCTGTTGCTCTCCAATCTCGATCAATTAGTTGGTGAAGTGAGTGTCGCTCCTCCAATTGGTGGCAGCGACCACTCTGCCATTGATTTTCTCATCAACGCCGACGCGATCACCGCTCAGCCTAGGATGATCAGAGAGCTGCTAATTATGCTGCAATTGGAAACTATTTGGGTAATGTAGACTGGATTGGCTCTTTCGGCACAGTTACTACAGTCGATGAAAGTTATGAGTTATTTTTGGCAATTTTACATCACACAATGGAATTATTTGTTCCTATGCGAGAGATAAAGACCAAAGATCTCAGAATTCCTCCATATCTTGACCGAATGGTCAGAAACAGAGCTCATTTATGGAACACTGCGGTCGAATTGGGTGACGAAAACAGCTGGGCAGTCTTTAAGGCCTACAATACCAAATTAGAAAAGGCTCTTGTGAAATATAACGCCCATCTGGAATCAAAACTTGTTAAGTCCAAAGATACTACAAAGTTGCACTCTTATATCGCTAAAAAACTGAAGGGTAAAAAAAGCATTCCTACTCTTGTCATGGATAACACCTTTTGCACTTCAAACAGAAACAAAGCCGACTTATTTGCACAAGAATTTCTGAAAGCCTTTTAAAAAAAAATGGGGACTGTTCCACTTTTGTCACCACGCCTTTATCTGCTCCTCAAATGGAGCCGACTGTCTGGTTCCATGGGGAGCAAATTTCTGACTTGTTGAGTAAATGGCCCACATCTTTCTATCTAACTCCTGATTATATCAGGTTGCATTTTATTAAAAAATTGATTGGGTATATTGCGTATCCACTTGAAAATATTTTCAATTTGTCATTCATGCGTTCTGAGGTTCCTTCTCGCTGGAAGCACTCTTTCATCACTCCTGTCCAAAAAAGCCCCCTTTTAATTCCCCAAAAAATTATCGTCCAATTAGTATTACTTCCATTTTTTTCTAGAGCATTTGAAAAAATCGTTAAACACAGTTTGGTAGCCCATTTGGATAAATACAATATAGTACCTCCTACTCAGCATGGCTTTTGGAAGGGTAGATCAACTGAAACAGCGCTATTAGCGTCTCTTAATGATTGGACCCTAGCTATTGACAACAAAAAGCAAGTTGATGTTATATATTTTGATTTTGAGAAAGCTTTTGATAGGGTTTCCACGGAGAAACTTATTCAAAAATTAGAGTCTGTTGGAATTTATCCCCGTGCTCTCAGCTGGATCAAAAATTTCTTGACAAATCGCACTTTTCAAGTTCGAATAGGGGACCAGTTTTCTGCAGCCTGTAGAGTTCCCAGTGGGGTTCCGCAGGGTGGAGTTCTCTCACCGCTACTATTCCTGATTTTCACAGCCGACCTTCCATTACCTTTTGAAAACCTCGGTGTCTCCTGCGTAATGTACGACATAAAAATTTATAAAACAATTGAAAAGCCTATAGACCCCGAATTTCTCCAAGCAGCGTCCGATCGAGTTGACAGCTGGTCAAAAAATAGGGGATTGTCGCTGGCAGGCCACAAAACAAAAGTTATGCATATTGGCAAAATTTCCATAAACACAGCCTACAAAGCTGGGTCCGAGTATTTTCAAAGTGTGAGTGAGATGACAGATCTTGGTTTCAAGTTTGATAATAAACTTTCTTTCCAGACACATTACAGAGCTTTAATTTCCAGAGCCTTCCACAGGACTTATAACCTCTTTGAAGCTGTAAGATCCAGAAGTCTCAATACTTTGATCTTAGCTTACAAGAGCTATGTACGTCCTTTGGTGGAATCTGGTACTACTGTTTTCTCCCCATACAAGAAAGAGGATATTGCTCTTATTGAAAGTGTCCAGAACAATTTCACGAGAAAACTCGCCATGCTCTGCTCCTGGTTGGGTTACCAGCTCATACCGAACGGGGTTTCTCGCCGCCGCGTTAAAGGGCTACCCAGTTTGTTGAGTAGAATAAGGAAAAAATGATGTTGTAATGGGGTTCAAAATTATTTCGTTTAGGAGTCCTTCCAACCCAGTTTCTTTTTTCCCTTTGACACGGACCAGAACTAGAGGAAGCCATTACACAATCAAGGTTCAGGTGGGAAGAACACAGGTCAGAGCGAAATTCCTTTTAGCTAGGACTATCCCTATACTTAATAGACTTTCGAACGAAAGTTTATCTGTTCATACTTCTCCTCACCTAATCAGGAAAAGAGCGGCTGTTCTGTCGGAATCAGGGGTTTTCTGATAATCAGCATTGTTGGTTGACTGTTTGTTTTACGATGCGTTGTCTTGCTTTTCACGTGGGTGTATGCCCACGTCAATAAAATTGAAATTGAACAAGGCAAAACAGATGATCGCAACTGAGAAAATTCGTGTTGCATTGATTGGTGGCCACCTGGCTGACACCCTACAAACGGCCACCCACAACAGGAACTGTTCTTCGAGCCGCAGCGCACACGCGGATCGCATTCCAAACTGCACCCGAACTTAGTGCGAGTTGTGGGGAAGTAGAGGGTATGTATTAGTGTGAGGAATTTTACCTTTGTTGCAATGTCGAATCCTGACATAATTGTAGCGCTGAACACATTCTTTAAAGGCAGCGTTCACGATGTTCATCATCGGTGACTTTCCGCAGTGATGGGCGAGAAGGACCCTAAGCTCCCAGTGTCGAGAGAACGGTAGAAAACGAGCCAAAAGTGACAAAATAACGGCGCCTCGATATGAACAAATGAACACTCAGATTACAGGAATGATCAAGTCAAGGAGGTGCTGATTAGAGGGCTGATCGCTTGACTGCATTAATAGGCATCATCCTTCATAGCGGTCAATTCCTCCACGCTCAAGCATCAACGTAGACAAGGGAGGGCCTATTTTGGCTCAACAACGCGACTTTCGCGTCCTTTTCAAGCGTGCTTCGCTATATAGGGCACCAGACCTTCCGATAACCGTGGAGATTTTGGAAGTGAAAATTATCGTGAACACTGCCTTTAATTCTCCTTGTGAACTTTTTGGTTCAAACTGCGGTAGTTCTCTGAACAATCATCTCCCCGTTTTTTCGCGTTTTTGATCAAAACTGTGGGCTCGAATGTGGTCCCTAACTTCATGAAAAAAAAAACCGAATCCGTAGAAGTTGAAATTCGTGGGCAAGTCACAGATCTAAATGGAGCAAACGTTGTATAGAGAAGAACACCAATAGTTCTTGATGCTTAGCACGAATTTCTAGCGCTGTCATATTGAATTTCAGCGTGATCGATCGCGTCGTGGTCAGCATTGGCCAGTAGCTCACTCTCTCGGCGCTATTGGACGGTAATGGCCGCGACGCAACCACACGCATTGAGTCGTGGTGTCTACACAGGGGTTAGATTTTTCTACTCGTCCAAAAAAGTTTTTATTCGCAGTTTTTTTTTGGTATGAATCAATAGAGGGAGCAGAAAAAATGTAGGTTTGCTTCCGCTTGAAAATTATGCGCCTCCAATGAGCGTTTCTCGACGTCTTTTTCATGAACATCTCGAACGAAAACGAATTTTCCTGATCTTAAAGCAGTGTTCTCAATATATTTCCCTTTTCATTCGTCAACCATTTACGGAAGGTCTGGTGCCCTATACAGCAAGGCATGCTTGAAGAGAACGCGAAAAACGTGTTTTTTGCGCTTAAAGAGGGTCGCCTTTGCTTACGTTGACATTTGAGCGTGGAGGAATGAGCCGCTATGAAGGATGATACCTATAAACGCAATCAAGCGGTTAAGCTCGCTTATCAGTACTTCCTTGACATGAGTACTTCATGTTATCACAACCTCGAGTGTTCATTTCTTCACGTCTAGGGGGCGGAAAGGGGACATGAGGCGTTTCGGTGACCTCAGGAGCGGTAGTAATCTGACCTTAAAAACACAGTCCAACCTCACAATCAAATTTCTGTCTTCTTGCTTATCTTGGAGAAAATTTCACGCTGATCACAATGGTGTCTCCGGAATCGTTCAGAACTCGCTACGAATGAAGTTATGGCCCCTCAAAGAATCTGAATTTGAACGGCGAGAAGTTGTCTCGAGCCTGTTCTTTCTCGTTATTCACAGCCATCATTCTAAAACAGGTCACAATATAAAGCCAGACCGAAAACAAATGACGGTACATAGATTTTGAATAAAATCAGGCGCGCTTCTCCTCCCTATTCAGATCGGAAACACGTCGGTGGGCGTCAACTATTTTTTCTTTCAAGGGGGCGTGGTCGACTTTTCCTTCTCTTTTTCTCGTTTATTTGAGCGAATTGAGATTTCGCGTTTGGCAGGGTTGCTATACATGGCGACCGGACTATAATATCAAAAATTACCCCTGAATTACCCCAAAAAATAGACAACCATAATAATGAGGAGCCAGACCTATGTTGAATGAGGAACTGAAACCCCTTAAAGGCAGTGGTCGCGATCAATTATGCTTGTCGGCTTTTTCTCTCTAAACCCCTTTCTGGGTCTCGAGTAGTAGGACCTATAAGAAAAAATCGCGAAAAAACCACTGTTTTGGGCCAAATTTGAAGCCTGAACTTTCTTGCCTTTTCATGGTGGACGAGCCCACTCCACATCATCGGCATCGATGATCTCTTATATAAAGAACATCAGCTGGCTTGAAATTGAATTTCAATCAATGAACCTTCGAATTTGTGTACACATCTAGTCAAAAACATTGACTGGAGTGCTTGCCTTCATTGTTCAACTGTTTTTATTTGGTAAATTTGTATTTATTTCTTCCTCTGAATGTCGATGATTTTTGACTGCTCGGCATGAGACTACGATCTTTTTTTGCTGCGCTGTGCACGTGTGCACGAACTGGGTACTTTGGGCCCTAGAAACTCTAGTTCTAGCCCGTTTTCCACCGCGCTACCTTCATACTTTTTCAGCTGTTTTTGATCTAAGCTGATTTTTGTAGTTTTTTTGATAACGTTTTTCATCGCGACCACTGCCTTTAAACAAAAATCACCACGGCGGCGGGCAGGGCTGGGCACTCGTCTCGGTTAACCTTAGGGGGGTGCATATTAGACGTTGCAGAGAGGGCAAAGAGGGGTGCCTAAACCGAACACCAAAAAAAGAACGACGTGCATGTTCTGCCGAATTTCAGGAAAAAAATAATACGCACTATTATTCTGATTTGTCATATCTTCCTCCCCGATTTTTGAGTCGAACACTAAAAGAATTCAAATTATTGATAGAGATGCAGGTTGTGTTCACCATAATTCATAGTTGCTGTCGAAGTTTGTATCGATGAAGGAGTGAACACTACTCCGTTATTTTGTAGCAAGTAAGGATTGATGTGGTGTCATGTTTCTTTGGTGCAACGTTCATTGATTACGCGGGTGGCTACCGATTCGAGGCAAAGATATAATGCAAAGACAGCGCCCAGGAAAACTATCATTCAAGTTCAAAAAAAGATTAGCGAACTGATGTATAGCCTAGGTCGCTCATTTTGAGCCGGTCGAAGCAAGGCTTATCGGGCTTATCATGTCAAGATCTTCTTATCACTGTTATACTTTGCCATGACCGACCGCTCCGCTGCTTACTCCGCCCGGACTCACTCATACACTGGAGGGGGCTAGCGCAGCTCTTCAGGGGGGCAACCCTCCGGGCACCGGCGCTTGCCCCCCAAATCGGGGGGCCTACCGCCGGAGTGACAATTTGGCTTGATCGGAGCCCCCCGTCACTGCCCTGAAGCCCCCCTGTCACTGCCCTGAAGCCCCTCTGTCACTGCCTTGAAGCACCCCCCCCCTGTGACCGCCTTGAAGCCCCCTGTCACTGCCTGAAGCCCCCCTGGTCACTGCCCTTGAGCCATGACGTCACGGCTCCGGAGCAGTGACGTCACTCTTCCCCGGAAAGCGTCTTCGCTTTCCTCCAAAAATATCCCTTTCTGACAGTGACTCGAATTCGTTGCCCAGGGCCGGCCCTGTTGGGCCGAATGCGACTCTCCACGAGGTGAGGCGCCTTTTATACCGGTCGAGCACGTGATAGATCACAGGAGAAATCACGTCGAATCGGGACAAAACTCGACGTGAATGACTATGCGTGCGTTTGGCCTACTATGCCTTCTCTGGCCTCTATTGTCGTAAACTACCTTCAACGACTTCTTCCCATCTTTTCCCTCTCTTCCTCTCGGGGGGGGGGCAAGCGCCAGAGGAGAGCAGGGGCCTCCCCTGAAGCCCCGAGGGGGGCAGGTCCTTCCGCTGTCGCTCCCCCCAAGTCGAAAACGGACTCTATTGTCCGGCGCTTGCCCCCCCCCCCCGCAGAGTCCGAGCATCCGATCAGGCTAGGATTTATTTCGACAGTTTAAAAGTTTAGACAGCACAGTCAGTATCGCAACTAGTCAATAGATTTTAATTCATGAGGATGTGACTTAATAAGAGAGCCAACTGTAAAAATTGAAGACTGCAAGTTATTATGAAAGAAGCGAATGACCGAGTCCTCCTCATTGAGGAGTACCCTGTACATAAAAACCCGAGTTTTATCCACCTTGAATGCCGCAATCTCTCATAGACTAGGCTAGCTGTGCGATATGGTGTTTGTCCGCAGCTACACAACGCGCACTGGAGTGGACGCGCACGCAATATTAGTTAAATAATGTGTTTTATTACAGAACGGGGCAGAGAAAATGATTGAAACTGGAGTAAATGGAAGGAGGCAGAAATAGGATTCTTTCAATGTATCCATTATAGAAATTTAATGTAAACAAACTATGTTGGAGTGGAGTGAATTTTTTGGACGTGATAAGGTTCACTCAAATGAACCTAGTTCATTAAAAACACCCATAAACATGAGAACTAAGAGCATTGCGAGAAGGAGGAGAACCTGGCAAACATTTAATAAGCATTAGGTTAGATATTCAATGTGATTTAAGGACCTTAAAACTCGTCACGGTTTTGTCCCGGTTTTCGGGGTAAAACCGGGACGAGATTTAATGTCGTTAAATCACATTAAAAACCGGTCCCATTGATGCTAAAATGTTTGCCAGATTCTCCTCTTTCTCACAATATCCTTTGCTATCAGTTTAATGCTAGTTTTGATCAACTAGGTTCGTTTGAATGAACCTTGTCACGGCTAAATATTTACACCCGCTCTAACATTGTTTATTTACATTAAATTTCTAAAATGGGTACATCCAGAATAGACTACCTTTACCGTCTTCCATTTCCTTCAGTTTCAATCCTTTTCTCCTCCCCGTTCTGTAATAAAATACATTTTTCATTATTATTGTGTGTGTGCGCGTCCATTCCCGTATGCGCTGTGCAGCTGCGTACAAACACCGTATCGCACGGCAAGCCGATTTTGTAAGGGATTGCGGCATTCTAGGAGGGTAAAACTCGGGTTTTCTACTTCCTACGAATCACATGAATCCTAACATTGTTCCACCACACAAAATAGTTCTGATTTCCACATCAGAGCAATCAAACACAGATTAACTAATCCTTCATAGGTTTATGGAAATATTCGACAGGAAACATTAATTATGGTAATAGTAGTAGTTCTGTTGTTGGTAATTGTTCAATTGTTTTGTATTGAAAAATGTTTTATCTTTTGTCATAACTTACCGTCTTACTAACAAATTTTCCTCATGGGGTTGTTTTGAAGTTCAGAAATTACACTACCTTTTTTGTTGCCATTTTCGGAATTTTCTCTATTCAGTGCTTTTTTATATTCTTGTTTATCAAAATCAGGAAGTCAAGGTCATGGCTGTCCAACTATTCGGAAAACAGCCGATTTCGATTTCCCATAAAGGGGTGCCTAAAAATTACCGAGCTAAGGGGGGTGCATATTCAGAATCGCCATGCCGGGACGTGTGCCCAATCCTGGCGGCGGGTAGGGAACCAGGCCAACACGAGTGGAGCGAGAGCAGCGAGACATCGCACTGCGCGATCTATCCGCTGCTAGACCAGGCACATGAGCTAGTGGTGCAGTGCATTGGGGAAAGCAAAATGCAGCCATCAGGCATCACATAATGTACTCAAAAGCACAATACAATTTCAGACATGGATCTTTTTCAGTTTTCATCTAATTGTGTAGTAGACTACTCCTCTATAACTCTTGTCAAGAACGAGATTTCAGTTCCCTCTGAAAGGCCAGATAAAAACGGCCACCACAGGAAACCCCTTTTCTTAGTCTTCGAGCTCAATATCGGCTACATATATGGATGGATTTCATCAACGACTTTGGTTTCCATTCCTTTGTCAGCTTGTCTCTTTATTCTGATTCCCTCAAGAAATAGGTGAGAAACCAGTTAGGGGAGGGGAGGGGAAATATGATTAGCGAGTGATTCTCTTCAAGTTAAGCATAAATTTGAATTTTTGGGTGTCTTACACCTTTAAGGCAATGTTCGCGTTAATTTTCAGTTTTTCTCCATACTATGTGTGTGTCTTTTTTCGGACAAAATATCTTTCCGGTTACCGGTACACTCTTTGATGATTTTTTTGTCAGGGTTTCCTTCTAGTGGTATTTGATGACAATTGCTGTTGCTGATTCTTCTAGGTTGCTGTTTTATCACAAATAAGATTTTCTGGTGGGCTTCCATATTTTTCGCCTTGAAAGTCTTGTTAGGTTAACAGTTTGCTGTTATTTTTGAGGTTCCTCCTGACGAGATGTTTTTTGAACGGCTCACCTCACTTTTTGTTTGAGTCCTAGAACTTCAGTTTTGGTGGCGAAGACACTGTTTCGGTGTTTTACCTGAGTTCCGTGTGTTCAGTGAAGTTTGTTATATTGATTTGAGATTTTTTTTCGTAAAACTCGTTGGTTAGAAAGGGAGGATATTTCTTTTATTGCATGATTGATGAATTGTTGTTGGAATAAGTAGATTATTATTATGGAAAATCAGCAAATCATATGCGGGAAATGGTGAAAATTGGTACGAAGGGTAAAGACGAGCATAGTATTACGTAATAGACCTTAAAGTCATCTAGGATTTCGAAATTGATCAAAGAGATGCTTTTCCAGGCTGATGGCGTCACGAGTGTTTATTTCCGATGGGGTCACCCCGTTCTCTGTAGCGTGTGCGATGCTTCTTCTTCTTCTGCTGTTCTCAATTTGGGGCCGCTACGTTCGGTTTAAAGGCAGTGTTCACGATGATTGTCGTTTCCAAGTTTTCCACTCAAAACAATGCGTTGGCAACCAAGTGTTACCAAAATCACGAAGAAACGGCGAGAAACGCACTAATTCGTCTTATTTCAGTGACATTATTTTATGGCCTGGACTAGTTGTCCGGTTGGATCAACATGTTCACGTTGTTTGTCACCGGTAAAACATGGGACTAATCGAAAATGGAAGAATATTTTCGGCAGAACAGTATTAGTTAGGGCCCGAAGGAAAGAACGGAGCAACACAGAATGGAGAATTGCAAAAGACGGGTCCACATAAGATTTCATTGTCACAACGAACAGTTCCATTGATACTTAAGAGGCGGGCTGATACTTGAGGATTTCGTGCCCTTCTAGTGCGTTTTTCTTGGTTTCTTCGTCATTTCAGTTCTACTCGGGGGCCAAACAATCGAATTAGCGATTAATCTCAAAATCGAAGATTATCGTGAACACTGCCTTTAAGGTTGTTGAGGGCCCTACCCATGCAGGCATCACTCCATCGGCATTGGAGTTTGCGACCACGCTGTATGAGCGACTCACACTCTCCGCGACGCTTCCCGGCATGGTCGTCGAATCGTTTCAACGGGAGTCCTAAATGTACCCGAGAGGACATTTAGCGAAGATCGATCCGAATGCGCTGCGCCCTCTCTTTTGCCGCATTGTCTCGTGCGCTCCAACCAGCTCTAACCACCTCTCAATCAGCGGCAGCCATCTGTCGCTGATGTTCTCATGCAAACTCAAATGTCGACAGCAGGTTTCTCAGGTGTCATCACAGAGCACATCAGCTGAGGACACGAAAAAAAGCGTGATTTTGGCGCGAGAGAACCTGGTATCACGCCAAAAGGTCCAGATGTAGACCTCCTAGCGCCGGATTTCGAGACGGCGGCATGACTTAACTGAACCCTCGAAACGTTCAGCTGTCGACCTGCCACCGCCGGATTCATGGATTTTGCTGTAGACATCCTATCGCCGAACTTTTAATGAGTGTGGCCACCTTCAAAATTCTGAGCAGTTAAACGAGCTGAACCATCGCAGGATTCAGAAACTATTGCTGTATTATTACTTTACCTAGCTGTAATTGTAGCTGTCCCCATACTCAACTGCCCTTAAAGGCAGCGGTCACGATGAAAAACGTTCTCAAAAAACTACAAAAATCAGCTTAGATATAAAGCAGCTCAAAAACTACGAAGGTAGCGCGGTGAAAAACGGGCTAGAATTAGAGTTATTAAGACCCTAAATTTCCAGTTCGTGCACACGTGCACAGAAAGATCACAGTCTCATGCCAAGCAACCAAAAATCATCGACACTCAGAGGAAGAAATAAATGCAAATTTACCAAATAAAAACAGTTGAACAATGAAAGCAAGCACTTCAACCCATGTTTTTGACTAGATGTGTACATAAATCCGAAAGTTCATTGATTGAAATTCAAGTTCAAGCCAGCTGATGTTCACGATATTAGAGATCATCGATGCCGATGATGTGGGGTGGACTCGTCCACCATCAAAAGACAAGAAATTTCAGGCTTCGAATTTGGCCCAGAACAGCTATTTTTTCGCGATTTTTTCTTATAGGTTCTACTACTCTATACCCAGAAAAGGGTTTAGAGAGGAAAAGAAGACGAGCATATTTGAGCGCGACCACTGCCTTTAAACATGGGCATTTCGGTTTTTTTCTGCCGTAATTATTATCGAGGTGTAACTCTTACCGACCCAATATTTGAGCTATTTCGCAGCTTCCAGTGGCCGGCAGAAGAAAAAAATAGTAATTGATTCTCTTTTGAACCAATTCGACTTTAACGGGTTTTTTCAAACTCTAGGCAAGAAATATGCAGCAACGATACAAAAACCAAGAGAATTAGGCAAAGTATCTATATATAGAACTTTTGAATATGTGAGGGCAGGATTATGGTGCCAAAACGGGTCAATAAAATTTCTCCAATGGGCGAAAATCGCAGTTTCCGGGACTTCTTCGAAACGGGAACTCCTGGCATAGCTTCATTATCTGAGAATTTTCCCTCACCAAACCTCAAATTTGCGGGTGTTGGTATTATTCACATTGTCTCCTCTGGTTATAACTATTTTCCTAATTGTGGTTAATTCTTTCCAGAAACCCTTGAAAAGTGTTAAAATCTAATCTTTGAAAAATGGTTGATAATTGGCAAAATGATTAGGTGTAGGCAGTACGATAAATCGTTGTGCATTGATATCAAATTTGAAGTTGATTGGCTTGAAGACGTTGGATGATGGAGATATAATGGGAATCGTAACTTCTAAACATTTCAAGAAATGCGAAACTCGCTAAATTGAGAAAAAGTTCCGCGAACTCGATTTGGTACAAGGAATTAGCCCTCACATAGTTCAAATGTTCTAGGATCTTGAACAGAGTCGATGGGTTGAAAGAAGGGAACTGTGTACTCAAGTATTTTCGGTCCGTTGAACCTCTCCCGACACTATGTACGATGTAAAATACGAAAGTAGGGATTTCGGGTAGCGCTATTAGATATAGAAAGTGTTGCGCCTACGAAAGGCATACCATATTCGCTGAAAATATACATTTAAACCGTAAACCAGGTGAATTCTCAGGGTTTCGGCGCGGACAGGTGCGGAGCGGAGGTTAGAGACAGCGAAAGAGCCGAGGCCGGAGAGGAGGCAGCAGCATCGCGCGCTCCGCACGTGCTCTGACTGATCAGAATTTCAATTTTTACAGAGGATACTCAGGGGAGGAAGCCCGCTGATCTACTCTCTGTGCGTAAGGTATCTTTCATAGTCCTCACCGCAGGCACGGACAGGAAGCAACTACATATGAATTCCCCGGCAGAACCAAAATCACCAGATCTATGAAAGATGTCTAAAGGCATCGTCCCATCTCAGGGGTAAAATGTCGTACTATGGTCGGTCCACCGTGAATATCAACCTTGCCAAGCGCGAGATCTCGATCAAATAAGGGAGAAACTACAGATACCGGATTCATCATTGCGTTAACCGTGGGTTTTTCGACTTGGGTTGGGTTCAGGGCGTGCAGAAACGCGCTAATCCTGGCGCTGAACCCAACCCAAATCCTTAAACCCGGAGTTAACGCAATGATGAATCCGGCCTCAGGTGAAAAGTCGGTCCCGCCCTCAATACTAAAAAGCCTACATAACTGCTTACACCGCCGCGAAAAGGGAACCAAGAGCTCTGCTATAGTCTATTTTGCCTATGAGCTTGGCCACATAAGTCAATTTTTCAGTTTGCAATGATTTTGGTCCCCTACTCGGAGCAAAACGCTTGATTATGCTTTTAGGGTATTGGGAGTGGGGCCGACTTTATCCCTGGATTTTCTCACTTATCTGATCGAATTCAGATCTTGCGCTTGCCAGGGTTGCTATACACGGTGGGCGGACTACAATATCAAATTCTACCCCTGAGGTTGGACTGTGCCTTTAAGCAGCGTGCCGCCGCACTTCTGACCCAGACCAAGGGCGCCTGAATGATATAAATTTAAATAGTTAGAAAAGTTGAGTTTTCTAATATTCGATTCAACCGGAAATTCCAATTTCTGATTTTTTCGAATGTTGGCTTCGCTCGGGAATTTTGATATTTGCCTTTTCAAGCCTTCGATCAGTTCAGAAATTTGAATCTATCGGGTTCTGGAGTATTCGGTTTGTTCGGAGAGCTTGAATAGTCGATTTTCTGAGTAGTCGGCCAATTTTGTATCACTACATTCAAATGTTCGGATATTGAAAAAGAATGTGCAGAAAGTATTGAAGATCATCGGAAAAAGCTAATTTTCATTCGAATATTCGAAAATATTTTCCAAGTATGCATTTGCCTCAAATAGAAGACAGGTTTTCTAAAACAATTGTTCAGTCAAAAAAAAAAGAGGGACCTTGCCCGAATTCATTCACTCATTCCGAGATTTCAAAAACGCTGTATTCGAGTATTACATTCATCCGAAAATTTTAATTATGTCTCCTTCGAATTTATTCGTACATTCGTGAATTTTGAAGTGGTTATAATCGAAAAAAACTTATTCATCAGAAATTTTTCTATAGTGGCTATCCGTATTACTCATTCATCTGAGGTGTTCTAAAAACGCGATATTTGAATTAATCCTTCATTTAAAACCTAGCGACGATTGTCCATGTCTATCATGTAATCACATCATCAAAACTAGATCTAATGAAAAATGAGGAGAATTTTTCGATTGTGATCTTCATAAAGTCTCCCATACAAGCACGCTCATGCCGATCATTTTTTCCGCAGGGCTACCGTAACCCTCCTTTAAAAATTTTCCAAGTGTCAGCACATCTTATAGCCAACAAACATGTTTGCACAATTTCGACCTCCTCAGCCACTCCCCAGTGGCTTCTCGAGGAGAGCGGTGTGTGAATGAATGCATACCGCTCCTCCGCACTTTTATACCCCCCATGTTATGAGCGTGTGTTTACATTCGCTATCATGTTTTGTTCAAGAATGGCTATGGTAGCCCTGCGGAAAAAGTGATTGGCATGGGCGTGCTTTTGTCTCCCATTGATTTGGAAACCTGGTGTGAGTTCCTTAGATTTTCTTAAACAAACGAGTAAGTTCAAAAATAGATCACATACTCGATTCAATTGTTTTACGTATGAACATTTGTACAAAAATCGAAGCAATTAATCGATTTCAAATTCCAAATAGTTTCCAAGTAATATACTTGTACAAATGAACAACTTTTTTGATGGGTATTTATGATGTAAGCTGAATTGAGACAAGTATTCGAAAAACAGACATTTGACCTAAACGAAAGCAAAGAATTTTTCGATTCCCCGGATGAACAGAATACACGAGAGGCGAAAAATACAAAACCTCCAATGAAGCGAGAAGCAAAACAGTAAAAAATCACGACGAAATCGAATATTTAAAAAAGAATGTTTCAAGACTCCAAATATACTTGGTGCTCAAAAAATACGCATATAAAAATCCCAAGAGTCGGTAAAATAGTTGAATACTACAAAAATCTCTAGAACTCTATTCGAGTAATAATTCCATTCAATACAAGGCCTGATTTGCGCCTTATCGCACAAAAACAGCTGTGCTCCATGAAAGACAAAAAAACAAAAGCATGTTCTTCAATTGCGCAACCGACTGCATATTTGGTTGCGCATTCGGAGATTTGGGCGATCAATCGTTACCGGCGGTAAGATGTGTTGCTTTGCCAACCTGCTGTGAACCTGCTATCGACAGATCGATAGCAGGTCGACAACAGGTCCATGTTATTCTCCCGAAAGAACCTGCTATCGCCGGTTGCTCGAGAAACAGGTGGTTCAACCTGCTGTCGACATTTGAGTTTGCCTGAGTTAGCAATCAGCGACACCGTCAAATTTGAGATAAAGATGGACTTGAGTTGGAGCTGACTTGCTCATTAAGAGTCAAGACTTTACCTAGGGCATCCTTATGCATCAAACAAAGTTTTTGAGCTATTACACAGATGTCGCTCAGATGCAACTCAAATCAACGATTTAAGTTGCGTATTAACCCAGATTACTACTTCCCCAGAACACTTGTTTGCATCCGCTATTTTCCCATCCCTAGCTCTTTTCGAACCTCGTTTTCGACACTGAGAGCATAGAAATCTTCTCGCCTATCATTTTACTTCGAAAAGTTATAGAGAATTATTCTTCTGAACGCTGCTATTAAAGTAACGATGCCGGTTGTCAGCTATGCGGAATCGATTAGCGTTATTAGATTGGTGATGTTTCCGCCTATCGAATTTTATACTTTTGGTTCTTCGGCGGATTGTTCTTGAAAGTTATGGTCATGCTCAAAAGATGCGCCGTAGTCGTTTTAGCGTGCTGAATAACAGAAAATCCGAGAAATTTTTACCCAGCCAGTCTAATTTTTTATCGAAAATGATTTAGTACATAGAAGGAACAGTTGTGCAAGGGGCAGATCATACATTTGCTTTTCCGCGAAATGATTCTGAAGTCAAACGAAAGACGTGTGCGAACTTGCTGCAGAAGTCTGTACGCAGCGAGCGGAAGATCGACTGAAAGTCGCATCAGAACCGTGAATTTCAGACCGAGAAAAACCGAATAAAATTTAAACTTTTTCGTTTTTTTCAATATTGATTTTTTTCGCCAAAAAGGGCGAAAAACGAAAAAACCGAAAAATCGAAAAAAGCACACCCCTGTTCGGAATATCAGATGGATACAAAGAGAATAGGCTTGGTGATAATAATCCACCTTAAGGAACGCCTGCCTTCAGGGGAACAGACTTCGACAAGTGCCCGTCGAACTTCACACGTATAGAGCGATTTTTGACGAAGTTGTCTGTCCATCGTTTGCCCCAGTCAGGCATATTACAGTCAAGAATCGATTTGGACAGCAATGAGGTACTGACATTATCGAAGGCAGCAGTTAGGTCAACTGCTACGACCAGACTTCTGCCGGCGGGAGCTTTGCTATTGAAACCGGCAATAATGTGTGCCGTGATGGACGTGAGTGCAGTGATAGTGGAGTGAGCCTTCTTGAAGCCATGTTGATGCACGTTATGTTGAAGTGCTCCTTGGAGATGCGGGTTGATGATTTTTTCCACTAACCTAGCGATAGGGGAAAAAAGGGAGATGGGACGATACGAAGTTGCCTTGTCCTCAGGCTTACCAGGTTTCGGGATCGGTGGGACAGTAGCTTGCTTCCACCGCGCGGGAACCAGTACTGAATGAAGAGTAGAGGAGATCGCTGAGTAATTCGAGGAACTGATTCGGCAGATGCTTCAGATGGACAGCTGAGACGCCGTCAGGTCCCTCAGCCCTCGAATTTTTCATTGACTTGATTAGAGCGGACAAAGCCGAGGTAGTTATTGCAGGTACATCGTCGCGATTGAGTTTCCTAATGGACCGGAGAGTTCGTCTATGTTCTCTGGCATTCGCTCGCGTGTTGCCCCGGAGGGCGTGGCCAATTTCGCGTGTTTTTTCGTCGGCGCTAGACGTTCCACATAATCGCGCCGGCGAGAGTCGAGTGCCCACAAAAAGATTAGGGCAATGCCCACAAAATCTTTGTGAGCATTGTGTGGATTGTCTCGCCCCAGCTAGCGCCGGCACGGAGGAGGCCTGGGTGGTGGCGTGTGCGGTCGCGTCGCGTGCGCCCGCGTGTTTTCTTTCTCTCCTGATCATCACCTCAATCTTCCTCCATTTTCCACTTTCTTCTATAAGCTCATGTCTAGTGAGGCTCTTAAGGAGCTACTTTTAGTTAGCCTCACTATTCTGGAAGAAATGTAACTCTCTAGAACCGTTTGTGGTGTAAAACCGATTATGGTCTTCGCATCTGCCTAAAACCACACCGAAAGGAGTTATAGACGTTTCTCGTCAGATTTCTGTACCTGTTGTACCTTCCAAAACGTGCACTAGTCTTTAGAGAATTTGGAAACTGACCTCATAATTGTGTTCAGCGCCCAAAACAACCCCTCTGGCCCAAGTTTGGGTGAAGGCACATTACCCGAACTTTGTACAGACTGATAGCGTTATGGATTTGTACGGATTTTCGGTTGGGGTTTATTCATATCAATTAGTGGTCCCTAGAACGTCTTCTTAAAAATGTTACAGATTTAACTTAATACGTGTCCTCCCAGTTGTGTTATTTGGGGCGCTGATCATGAATTTGAGGGTTCATTATGTGTCAATTTTCTGGAATTTTCGACTATCGATCTCGGTGGAAAATTTGATGGCAAATCGCGACTTTTGACGATTTCCGAAGTGGTACGCTAGATACAAGTTTAGAGTTTGCCACCGGCACAAAATTCTCATTGGAGTGTAATGGTTTTTCTTTCAAGAGTTCTCCATGTTTACTGCCTGATACCGTGACATATTGATATTGCCCCCGATTGCCACTTTTGAGCAGAATCCGATTTTTTTTCTCAAAAACACCCTAAAATTTCATGGGGGTGGGAACTATACTTCGACCAAATCGAATGATTCGTAAATTAAATATTCGATTAAAGAAGGCGACTTCGAATCATTCGAAAAGTCGAAAATTAAAAAGGCCATTTCCGAATTATTTGGAAAATCGAATATTCGAAAAGTGAACGTTTCCGAATTATTCGCAACACCGAACATTTGAAGAAAAACGCGATTCCCGATTTCTTCTAGAGTATGTCAACGAATATTTGGAAAACGAATATTCGGTCGAATAAACGAATAATCGAATATTCGAATAATTCGAGTATTCGAAGTCAATTATCCGAATAATTCGTTTATTCGAATATTCGAAAGAGTCTCCGGAGGACTTTTTCGGAAGCTATCCATCTTTTTCTTCATTCACACACTATTTCCATTTTCTCTGTCAGCTCCCGTTTGGTTGCAGTTTTGCGCGGACTTAACACGAGATCATATACGATAACGCGTTTTCCTTACGCTTACGCTTGCTGAAGAGTATGCAAGTCGTCGTGAATGGGGTGCAGGACGTTTATGATTTGGTGCAGTACCACAGTGTGAGTGTGCAGGATGTGTGCAGGACCTCACTGGGGGTGTGCAGGACTTCACTGAGAGTGTGCAGGATCCCATTGGGAGTGCGCAGGATGTGCAGGACCCTACTGGGTCCTGCACCTCTACTATATGTACTGCACACATGCACATGACACCCCGCACACTCCCAGTGAAATACTACGCACCATCTTTGGGCCCTAGAAACTCTGATTCTAGCCCGTTTTTCACCGCGCTACCTTCATAGCTTTTCAGCTGTTTTCAATCTAGGCTGATTTCTATAGTTTTGTAGATAACGCTTTTCATCGCGAGAAGAAGAAGAAGAAGAAGAAGAAGAAGAAGAAGAAGAAGAAGAAGAAGAAGAAGAAGAAGAAGAAAGAGAAGAAGAAGAAGAAGAAGAAGAAGAAGAAGAAGAAGAAGAAGAAGAAGAAGAAGAAGAAGAAGAAGAAGAAGAAGAAGAAGAAGAAGAAGAAGAAGAAGAAGAAGAAGAAGAAGAAGAAGAAGAAGAAGAAGAAGAAGAAGAAGAGGAAAAAGAAGAGGAAGAGGAAGAAGAGGAGGAAGAGGAAGAAGAGGAGGAAGAGGGGGAAGAGGAAGAAGAAGAAGAAGAAGAAGGGTTTGAGAAGTACAAGGTGTCTAGAGGGTAGACGGAATCCGTGAATAAACAACGCAGTGGGGTCCGAACGATCAAATGATGATTCCGAGCAACAATTGGTTTTGGGGGGGGGGCAACAAGTGGTTTTACGGGCAACAAGTGAACCTGCGGGGAAACAAGTGATTTTGCGGGGCAACAAGTGATTTTAGGGTCAGCAGTTGCTCTTTCGGGGCAACAAGTGATTTCGCGGGGCGACTAGTGATTTAGTGGGGGTACAAGTGGTTTTGTGGGCACAAATGCTCACAATCGCCCCACACTTTCCATGTCGCGCCCCAGAAAAATGACTTGTTGCCCAGGTGTCACTGGGCAACAAGTGAGTTTGTGTAGGGCTACACGCGAGCGAATGCCAGAGTTGACGATCACGGCGCGAAGGTGCCGAGGCAAAGAGTTTCTCAAGCCGACAGGCAGCTCCATATCCAGACTCGAATCTACCCGATGGAAACTCTAGCATGTTACGATCTGCTGCTGTTTTCTTTCCAGAAAGTCTCTTAAGAATGATCCATGCCTTTTTCGCATCAGTGCTAAAACTCATACACTCAGTGAACTTCTGCCATCGCTTTTGCTTGTAATCATTAAGCCATTTAGTAATCTCGTCGGACAGTTGTTGAATACTCGGGTCAGCAGGATCGGCTCGACGCTTCTCATCCCGTAGCTCGATCAGCTTCAGAGCTTCCTTAGGAACGTTAGGGTGATACGTTGTGACACGTCCTGTCGGAATGGCAGTTCTAGGGGCGCTGCATATGGCATCAACGACGAACTTTTCCTTCTCTTGTACCGAACAGTTAGCGGATAGTTGGCTACCTGACTGAGTAACACCTCCTTAAACAAGACTCAATTAGCCTTAAGATAGTTGGTATACAATTTTCTACGTGAGCCTGTAAAAGGTGCAAGATGACTGTTGAAAGACAAATCCAATGATGCGCATATTGGTACATGATCACTGGCCATGACTACAGCAGTGGACCAGCTACAGGATACAGCAAGAGAAGCGGAGACAAATGTGATATCCGGTGAGGACGGCCTACCCGTAAACGGGAGACGAGTGGGGGAGTCCTCATTAATAGCAACAAGGTGACAATAATCCGCAAAAAGCTCAAGTAGTTCGCCTCTGCCATCGGAACCTAGAGAGGAGAACCAGGATGAAGAATGAAAAAATAATGAATATAAAATCACCAGGCATGATAACTGAGGATGAGGGGAGGGAAGAGTGTACAGTAAGCAAAAATGGAGTTGGATCAAACGAATTTGGACATGATGTAGTTGGGGGATTGTAAAGACTGACAATATCTAGAGGGCAACTTTGCAATACAATATGAACACCAATACATTCATCAGCATTATCATTATCAGTGGGAAAAGCGATAAGGTGAGAGGGTATGGACGATTCTACAAAAGTGAGACGCCATTACCACGAGATATACGAGGAAGGAGGTGAGACGCATAACCAGGGAAACGGAGCAGGAAAGAAGATGCGCTAAGTTTTGTCTCCTGTAGGAGGGTGACATCTGGATGAAAGCGTTCAATGTACAATATGAGTTCAACAAGTTTGACACGCAGGCCATTAATATTAAATTGAAAAAATGTCAAGACTATGATGAGAAACACTAGGGGGAGAATTAGAGCAAGATTAACAACAATAAGCATCAGTGTAGTCATTATAGTTAGCTAACCCCGAATATTTGAGGTGTACCCAGCCAAGGGAACCACCGCACTGAACGCTTGCATGTTGAGCCGATAATCCACAATGACAACAGGGATATCGCGGAGTCTTGCTGCGCGGCCCTGGGTTCTTCTCAATGTCAGCTCGTAACAGTAGGATACGAAGGAGTGCAGCAGGCAGCCATTCACACTCCCATACAGAAAAAAACTCCTCGTGGAGTTGTTGATGCCCGTTTGATGAGTCTCCTTGATCTTGGTAGTTGACTCCACAGATCCACCACACGTAGGTTGAGCATCTCGGATCCATCCCATTGTATGAGCTTCTTCTGTTGTTCAACGATCTAACTGCCAAGCGTGAATTTTTTCTCTAGACTAAAATTAGAGTTGGAAAAGTAAAGGATGGAAAAGGATAAAATTCTATGCGTTGATTGAATCCTCTGAGGATGCACCACACATTCGATTAGTTGCTCGGGTAAAATCGTTAATAATCTTGTGCATTCATTAGCACTTATATATAATACATAGAAGATACGAAACTCTTTTCAAAATAAAAAACCGAAAGTTCGCAATGACAAACCTGTCGCCGAACATCGGGTATGGTAACCCACATCGGGATGAGCACAGGTGCTAGGCAGATGTAAGTAACCTGCTTCGTGAATTTATCCGGCCATTCCATGTTCAACGGCTGGTCTTCCTCCTCTTCTAACAACGACTTCTGGAGAAAAGCCAGATTGTTAGGACATTAAGCTATCCGGACAGCTGATCTGCTGATGGTGACTCACAATTTCCTCAATTTGAGATGATCGTCGGTCATTTTTCATTGGAATCGTAAGCTCCATTTTCTGAAAGCGGGTAACGATGTGAAACTTGACATGAAAAATAGCTGGACTCACTGAATACTAATAACTTTGAGCTTCATTTTGTTTCAAGACAACTTTGGTTGATAAGATCGTGTACATTTTCTTACTAATAGGCACTAATTACCTTGCCAGTATACATTCCATCCGAAAATTTTCGGATAAAATCTAAATCGCGATTTTCCTTCACTTATTTGGCTTCTTTGCTTACAAGAAGCACATTTTCTAATGCATCACAATTTAAATATCACCAGATCATTACTCGTAATTGAAATAAGAGTTTTGTCTGCGAGCAAATCAAAATTACGGCACAAATTTAAATTTCGGATCGGATAATCGGATAATTTCGGATGACCTAAATCATTGAGCGTTGAGCACCAATTTGGCCGCAAAATTCATATCATACGAATGGTACAATGACTTTGATGGGAAAAAGTTCTCTCTTTGGGAAATGAAACTAAAGTTTACGAGAGGAAGCTGTTTTTGTTTTTATCCGAAAACGATCGGATGGAATGTATACTTGCCAGTATGATCGTCCGGAGCTTGGGCTCGAGTTCTTAACTGAGCCTTAGTCTTTCACATCTCTTAACCGTCTCTTAATCTTCCATGAAGTCGAGGTTTACGGTTACACAATTCGACTACTGTCATATTATTCGCGTGATTTTGAAGGATTCGTAGGGAGCATAGGATGTTTTAGGCACCAGTCGTTTTTTGTGAGGCATCCCTCCCTTACCCAAAAAGAGAGGGGCCGATTTGTGTTTGTTTACATGAAGCCTCATAAATCTTTTCCAGTAAGCGCTCAAGAAGACATAATACATGACTCTCGCACGGAAACCACAACTAGTACGCCACGATCATAAATCTTAGTTGGAAACGGTGCATTCCGGAAGTATGAAGAACTTCCTCAATACCCTTTGAAGAGTTTTGTAGTTTCCAAGTATGACGCTCAATGCTGGTGTTGAAAACTGCTGACGACAATGGTAGTGTTTTGACTTTATTTACTTATTTATTTCTGTACAATGTTTAAGACAATCGTAAAATATGTTGATCTATACCATATGAGAGAATAGGCTTGGTTACGACAATCTATAATAAATCAAATATTGGGGAAAAAGTATGACTGAGACAAGGCTAAGTGTGCTGCAATTCACGTCTTGAGAAGTTTTTTACCGATCTGACGTTTGAACATCTTTGCTGAGCAGGATGCATCAACAGTTTTGCTTAGGTCTATAAAAATCGACCCCGTTCGAACTGTGAAATTTGTTGCTCTATGTCGAGTTTTCGGCCTCCGATAAGATTTCTTGATCCCTCCTCCTCTGGTCACAGAACGTATAAAACATTGAAACGTCAGTATTGTTCAGAGCTTTAAATATTTTATGAACCATACAGGCATCAAATACTTTCCGTCTTGATTCTAAAGTTGGTAACTCCAGGACTGAATTCCTCTCCTTGGAGTGGGGAATCCTGAGATACTGACAGCCTTCGGCCCTTATAAAAACTTTTTTAGTGAAGTTGTTCTGTACTTTTTCAATCCTGTGGATATCCTTTTTTCTGTCTGGGCAGAAAACTGTGCATCCACATTCAAAAAGCGGCCTTATGTAAGTTTAATACGCTCTTATTAAAACACTTCTATCTTCTGTCGAAAGAGTATACGAAATGAACGTACCGTGGCTTTTTTACATACTTCATCATAATGTGAAAAGAAATCAAGATCACTTGTTTACCGAAATCCAAGGTCCTTGACCATGTTTGCCGTGCGAATCGCGAGGTTTCCCATCTTATATGGACACGATGTTTCCTGTGGTCCAATTCGCAAATGAATGGTTTTCTCCTGGGATACAGGAAGTTGCCATTCTTGCGACCACTTGACAAGTCTATGTATGGCCGATTGCACAGCCCGTGTACCTTCAACTTGTAAATTTTTAGGTCGTCCGCATACTGTTTACACGCTACCCCTACTTCTTCCAGTAACTTGTGTATTTCAGCCCGAAAATGTTGAAAAGAATTGGAGAAAGTACCCCTCCTTAGTAGCGCTTTGGACTTTCGAGAGCACTCCATTGATGTTCACCTGAAAGCTTCTCCCTATCAAGTATTTGACAGTTAGATTTGGTAGCCCAGACTCCACATTCGAAGCAGTTTGGGGCAAGGCAGAATCTATGCTGCAACGTCAGTTGGGTACCTCGCAGAGTCGAGGAAAATGCAGCTCGCGTTGGAGGATTATTGAAATCAGGTAAATGTGCTGGAGCACTCAAATACAGTGCGTTGCATAAGTATACGAACTCCTTCAAAACTGATGGATTTTTAAAAAATGATTTTTACTTAGAATATACCAGTGAAAAAACCAGTCAAAAACCAGTCAAAAATATACCAGTCAAAAAACTACCAGTGTGAATTGCAACACTGCTGCGTGAAATCAGTGCGAAAAATTGGTCTAAAAGACTGTCGCTGACCCGCTTACGAACATTTTCATCGACTTCGCATCACGCGTCCAGAATGGCCCGCTTCAGATCATTGATTTTGTCTGCGTCTTGCTCTTGAAAATTGTTCAGTAGGAGAGTGGACAAATTTTCTTAGTACTCTCTTGAGCCCATTCTGGCCAGAGCAAATGCAGTGACGACCTCACTACCACCGCTGAAGACGGCTCACACCTTTGAAACTTCACGCTAATCTATTCAAACGATGTGGTCCCGAGTGGAATTCGACCCGAAAAAACAGGACAACTCCTCCATTTTCGTGCATTGAGACTACAACCCTTCGTCGAACACAACGGTGCGATACAAGCAAGGATAGCGCAAAAGGTTAGGAATGCACGCAGTTGACAATCCAAGCTGCAGAGAAATCTATTGGACATCGCAGCGTCGCTAGTGTTTTTCAGATAGGAGATGATAATCATGTGACATATTAATAAGTTTCATCACATAATATCTTGCTTCTGAAACACACCAGAAACTGAAAGTTTCGTTAAGAAAATAGTGAGACAACTCTGTTTTCAAAGTGTTCGTGTACTTACTAATGTAACAAACAGAATTTGGAGTCTGTCCCGTAATTGGAAGTTGAATCGAGTTGCAATCTCAGACATAGGGGCGGGCTTATCGCGACGCACAATAGGAACAATCGCGTGATCAACGGCGATCAAACCGGTATTTGAGGGCGATCAAACCGGCAATTGGAGCGATCAACCCGTCTTTAGAGCGCGGTCAACACTAAAAGAGCAGGCGATCAGTACACTTTCATCATAATAGGACATACCGCGAACAAACCTTCAGGACCGTAGCCGTAGACCTGCGTGCTGTCAACCCTACAGGGCCAAGCAGGTTTTTTCCACGGGTGGCCCTCGAAAGTAAACAGTATGGGGTTCTATGAAGCGCCATAGCCACCAACACAAAAGATCACAGTTGCTAGGGGAGGTGCGGCTAAAAATGAAATATTGATTGTATCTTGAGCTACCGCGGCTACTCAGGAAAACTGTGGCGTCGACAACAGGTTGATAAGTTGTCATCTCATTAACCGCTCCCTGGTGACAAGTCAAATCGCGCGTATTGTCAGCTTGAGACCTGCCTGTTGCAAAGCGACGTCCGCCTGTTGTTGGGCTGTTGACAACTCAATGTGTCGCGTTTAGCGGCCTATTTAGCACCAGTTCACATCATGCACGATTGTTTCATGCAGCTTAAGAACTACATTACACCGGCATGCGTAGCGGTCGGCACACCGGCACGCATCGCGGTCAGCACAACAGCACGCGTCGCGGCTGGGTCGCCCAGCCTCCTTGGGGGTCACCACCGGACGGGCAGGACCTCCAGATGCTGGGCGGGGCCAATGTACCCCAAACTTGGGTAATTGAACCGGCTGCACTCTTATCATTCGAAGCATGCCTGAAAAATGCGTCGTATACTCCCCTTTTATCTAAAGCGCTAGCTGTGCAACAGCTCGACATCGACCAGATCATAACTCGCGGCCACGGCCACGAAGAATATAGGCGCGTTGGTCAGCGGTGAATCATGGTGGGAGGATCAACCTGTTGTCGACGCCCCAGTTTGGCTGAGTATCTACAGCTCAATAGAGCGAGGCATGTATAGATAACCACAATCGTTCAGGATACAATCAATTTATCATTTTGACCGTACCTCCCGTAACGCCAGCGACCGCTTGTGTTTCTTAACTATGGGCGCTCACTTAGAGGTCACCCAAGAATGACTTGGATGGCCTACAATGTCGAAAATCGGTTTACAAATCAAAACAAGACTTCACTGGTTATGGGCCGGATTCATACTTACAGCGACGGATGATGAGAAGCTGTGCTTACAATCCTTATCGATCAAAAATCTATATGCATCCATGGACGATTGAAATAAACCCTGCATCGCGTCAGCGGTGAATATGGTTCTAGGCCATTTTCCCTAATTCTCAGTCTTTACATCAGAAAAGATATAATTTAATTTGATCAACAAACTCGTAGGGAAAGAGTGTAACGACATCGCAAAGCAGTAGCACGTAGAGATTTAGCTTTCGGGAAAAGCGCTACCGTAACCTTCGGGTAGCCAAGGAGCGCTTTGTTGTATCATAAACGCTAACACCGTGTTCCGCGTAGGATTTGAAGCTGGGGCCGCCATCAAAAGGCAGGGTTGGGGCAGGGGCAGGGCAGTCTGCGCCTTCGAAGATTTCCGTAATTCACTAAATCAATCGTGTCCCTGCCGCCCCAGCTAGGAGGTTGGGGCAGCTAGAGCAGTGAAAAACACTGCTAGTGCACGGTTGACTAGATGATCTACTGCCCTCGCACTGCGATCGTCAAAAATGCCGACTGCCCTGCCCCAACCCGGCGCGTTGATGCATCCGGTCTCTTAAGTCTAGCGCTGTTGATGCTACCTCATTCAATATCACGCTTGGATAGCGAGAAACTTTATAGGACGTCATATGCAACAGCTGCGGTGGTCCCACCACGACCGGCAATGAAGAAACTTTAAAGGACGCAATACGCATCAGCTATGATGGTCCCACCACGAATGGTTTTAGAAACATTGAATGACGCAATATGCAACGGCTACGGAGGTCCCACCACGATTGGTAACAGATAAACTTCTTAAGACTAAATAAACAACAGCCATGATGGTCCCATCACGATTTGTCAGCGAAAAACTTTATGGGTTGCCATATGCAACAGCTGCGGTGGTCCCACCACGACTGGCAACGAAGAAAATTTAAAGGACGCATTGTGCAACAGCTATGATGGTCCCACCACGATTCGTAACATAGAAACTTTATAGGACGCAAAAGGCAATTACTAGGGTGGTCCCACCACGATTGGTGACGGAAAAGCTTGAGAGGGCGCAATATGCAACAACTAAGGTGGTCCCATCACGATTCGAAAATAAGAAAGCTTAAAGAATTCAATAAGCAACACCCACGGTGTCTCACCACGATTTGTCACTGAGAAAGTTCAAAGGACAGAATATGCAATGGCTATGGTGGTCCCACCACGACTCGTAACGGGAACACTTTGAAGGAAGCAATATAAAACAGCTCTGACGGTCCCACGATTCGTCAGCGAAAACTTATGAAAATCAGAAAGAACGACAATAGTGTTGTTGTTCCTTCCCGGAACAAACAACAAAAACAACTTCCATGAATGAATACGAGATGAACATGAACTAAGGAAGAACCGTGATGAAATACAGACAGATACGCAACTATGAACTCCACCATGAAGACGTGTTTGGTGGCTCTGTGGTATGTAGACGATCGTGGCTTTAAGGTTTATTCACCAAACCAGACGAACGAGCTTAATATACTACAAATACGCCTTTTATACAGATTTGGGAGGCGGTCCCACAAACAAATAGCATTCGTATCTGTAATTATAGATATGTACAAAGGGTGCACCGCGCCTCGAGCACCGTCGCGTCTATTACCTATTGCGGCGCGTTAGAGGTACACCCGTAAATCTGAAAGTCACCAGACACCACCTCTGGATACGATGCCTACCGGCAGGGTTGTAAATGATGTCTGGGCTATGGATGAACTATACAACTTTATATGACCAGTCTGATTCTGAGCAGAATGCAATATAATACCTTTTTCCCTATAACATATATTTTACATTAGATATACATTCACGAGGTTGTGTATCCACAACACTGGGGCGGCGGGCAAGTTGGCGGTAGCCATAGAATAGTATAATAACTACAACCATAAAAACATATCACAAGTGCGATGACTAAACTTACAACAATTATACCTAAAATTGCGGCAAAACATTACGACAGACATAGAGAACTGAAAGGATAGTGTCCAGCTAGCAATACTCTTCCGGATTCGCGGAGTTTTTCGCATTTCACTGGATTGCTGTCAATTCGAATCGTATCTGCTCGTATGTGACAGCAAAGTCGATGGTCTTCGTTGCGTTCTTTGAAGGAGTTGACGCGTTTGTCTCGTTGCCGGATACGCAGTAGATGTCGCTCCATTCTACAAAATGGCTCTTTGGTTGCTTCTACAGTCGGAATCTTTCGAGGATGGCTGTCTTCGTCATGTTTCTGTCGTTTTCTCTTCTGAGAGTTATTCTTCCCGTGCAGAGGCCGTTGAAATAGCTCATGCAGAATTTTATGAGATCGTCTATTAGGTTTGTCGCCTTTTGCATTGCTTTTGCAGACTTTCTGGACGACGACTGGAGAAGCTGTGTCCTCAGAACAAACAGAGCTGCTGCTAGAACTGCTCGATGTGTTCCCTGTTTTTACCCCCACTAGTTCCAGATATTGTGTAACCAAATATGGTCGGCGTCAGAATTAAGCCTGAAGGTAGTGTCAATACTGGAGAATCATAGCAGATCACTTGGTGTAGAAGGTCTTGTCCGATGAGTAAATCAGGAGAAGCTTTAGATGACGAGAGATTCCGTTGAGCGACGGCAATTTTCTTCGTTTTGACGAAGTTGCTATTCTTCTCCGATAATTCGGCTCTCTTTGAAGGGATAGTCAGTTTTCCCCTTATGAGGAATGACAAGCGTAGTAACTTCCCATTGCTCTTACGGCTTTTCAGCGTGATGCGCACTTCACTCGAGTCGATTTTTTCTTCGAGCTGACCCATTCCTTCAGTGATGAACGAAGTGGAGCACACTTTGGGAAGCATCATTTAACGTCTTACTTCTGACGTCACAAAACTCCTCTGAGCTCCAGAATCGAGCAAGATGGTTATTGGCTGATATTCCATTACTGCTTCGCTGAAGATGAGAGCAGAAGCTGTCTGTAGAATACTCTGCTTTCCTACGCGCTGTTTGGACGCAGCTGTAGTGCTTTGTTGTAGAACTGAATTGTACAGCACTTGGACTCTATGGAACTCTCGCCGTTGGTTACCGCTCCCTCGCATTTGTTGCTGCAAGCGGTTACTTCGTGATGGAGCCTCAACATTAGATGATCTTGGGAGTTTGTTCCTGCTTCCTTGCCGATTGTGATCTCGACTGAGTAGGTTATTCGGTGCTACTCTAGTCGATGTTCTGCTACAGAGAGATGAATGATGATCGTCACCGCATTTCGGGCAGCTTTGCATTGCCTTGAGTTGTGGCGTGCGCTGGAGCACCTCCAGCATAAATTCCTTCTTTTTGCCTCGATTCGACGACGTTCTGGAGTTTTGAACTTGGCACAGCTTCTTGGAGCATGATATCCTCCGCACACACATTTTATTCTCGTCCTGAGAACAGACGACTGCTGATGTGTCGGCGAAACGAAACAGTGAAGCGCCTGGGCCGAAATCGCGTCCATGTTGCTAGTGCTATCTGTCGCCGATTGCGTATTGAGGCGGTTACTGCCAGATGCGGCTTTCCACCTTGTGTGCTTTTGATGCACGATGTGAGAAGATTGGCTTTTAGTTCGGATTTCGTACTGCCGACTTTCGTACTGCCGACATTCGTACTGGTCGTTGTTGAATAACGTCTTCATTGCGAGCTCTGTCGTCCCCTGGAGCGTGATTAATCCGTCGATCGCTTCTATTATGTCATTCACTTCGTAGGACATACCAGCTTCATTTTCCTTCTTAATTACATTACTGCATATCTCCTCCGTGAACTTCGAAAGTATCAGGCGTCTCCACATTCGATCGGCTTTCATCGGTACTCCGGTTTGTTCGAGATGTGTTATTCGAGACGAAATAGCTGCTAAAGTTTCACGACAACTTCGAGGAGTCTCTCTTGCGCGAGGCAGATGCTCGATTTCGTTGATCAGTACGTCGGCAATACTTGTCGATCTGTCGAATTGTTTCTTGAGAATATTCAGCGCAATGTCATTCTTCTCTCCTATCACGGGTATGCTGTTTATTGATGCTGCAGCTTTTCCTTTGAGTGCTTGCTTCAGGAAGAGGAATTTCTCCTGGTCGCTCAGATCACCGTCATTGTGAATAAGAGATTCGAACACTGTCCATAATGCATGGAATTCCTTGAAGTTCCCTGCAAATGTTGGAACTTCCAAGAGTGGTTGTCTGACTCTCGTATTTCGATCCTGGGAAGACGTGGTAGTACCTTCGATTACAGTGTTTCGACTATTATAGTTACTTCCAGCCAGCTGCCCACTGGTTGCAGCCTCCGTTAATAGCGCTTTCTGCTGAGACAGTTCTTCCTTTCTGAATTCTATATTGCCCAGCCATTCAATAACTGCAATATCCAAGTCATTGGCGTCGAATTCCAGGTGCCTATTGAGATCAAGCATGAGTTTATCGGCTTCTTTCTGCTCCCGACGCTCGATCCGTTCTATGGCATCCTTAAAGGCAGTGTTCACGATGAAAATCGTTTTTCTGTTTTCCGGCCTATCTTGAAGACGGTCCCGTGCTGATTCCAATGATGTTTTTGGAATCGTACAAGACCTTCTAGGAACGGAGTTATGGTCCCTCAAAAATTGAGCTAGGGAAGCATGGTGGACGAGTGGTCCGAGGCTTGTAACTTCCGTCTTTTGCAGCCGATGTATGCGAGCTGACCTGAGTAAAGAGAGAAGTTGAGAATGAAGGGAAGAACGGGGCTAATCATTGGAAATCATCGCTCATCTCACGATCTCGAGCATTCATTTGTTCACGTCGGTGGGCGTGTGTTGCGCTTTTGGGGTTTGCCTTGCGCTCGAAGTGGCAACTTCGGACTCTTTTGGGGCTCTTCCTGGCTCGTTTTTGTGCGTTCTTTCGACATTAACGTTACAGTGTACCCCTCCACTACCCATTCCTAGTGGAATTTCAAACACTTTTTTCATCGCGAACACTGCCTTTAAAGGCAGCATACCCGCTCGCAAGCATAGTCGAGATAACAGCATAGATAGGTCCGCTTGGCCCGTACTATGTCGTCAACGACGTTTGAAGCGCTGAAAACTGTCCAGGATGACAATATTTGACAATGTTTGAGCAATCTTGCCTTCCACGCCCGTATTTTCACACCCCTTCGAGTAACAGAATGAGAATCGATACTTGTGAAAACGTGTGATAATTGAGAGTGATAGCACTATCAAATGGGAGTGCACGAGAGAAATAGCTTGGTTTACTTGAGTATAACATGTCTGCATACCTATTGACTCTCGTCCACTTTCGAGAATGCCGCTCTGATTTGGCTGACCTCTTGAAATGGAGGATTTTATCAGTGCACAAACATGTTATATTGAGGTAAATCGAGTTTTTTCTCAACGGCACTCCCTTTTTATAGTGCTATCATTCTAAGTTATCACATGTTTTCTCAAGTATCGATTCTCGTTCTGTTACTCGAAGGGGTGTGAAAATACGGGCGTGGAAGGCAAGATTGCTCAAACATTGTCAAATATTGTCATTCTGGACAGTTTTCAGCGCTTCAAACGTCGTTGACGACATAGTACGGGCCGTGCGGACCTATCTATGCTGTTATCTCGACTATGCTTGCGAGCGTGTATGCTGCCTTTAACGCAACTATCCAGGAATTCTTTGCCTTTCGTGATCGCTCTTCCCAGTTGATTCAATTCCAGGGTGCGTTCTCTTATAAGGACCTCGCAATCCGCTTTGTCTGTCGGGAAAGCGAATGGATTGTCCAGTTTTTGATCTCGGCTTCTTTCGCCCTGATCATCGCACAAGCGTTTGTGATCTTTGTCTTAAAAACTTGGATTCCTGCCATTTTTTACTTTTTTCAGAGTTTGTGAAAAGTTTTTTTTTCTTGAACTTGGAATCTATTCCACTGCCTTTGGTAGCTGCGCAGTAGTTTAACTTCTGCCACGCGGGACTTTTTCAGCTGCTTTCTCTCAGGGGAGACTCACAATTAAAATTGTGGGTTTTTTCCAATCCTTCAGGGAAGGATGTTAGTGGAAAATCTGATTTGCCTTCTGTTCTCCACGAGGGAGCTAGCTTAGAAGGGCTTTTGTCTTCTCAGGGAGAAGAGCTGAGGAGTTTTTTCCAAGTCCTTCAGGGAAGGACTGGCGAAGAAAAAACTGTTGTGCCTTCTGTCCTCCACGGGAGAGCTAGCTCAGATGGGCTTTTGTCTTCTCAGAGAGGAGAGCTGAGGAGTTTTTTCCAAGTCCTTCAGGGAAGGACTGGCGAGGAAAAAACTGTAGTGCCTTCTGTCCTCCACGGGGGAGCTAGCTCAGAAGGGCTTTTGTCTTCTCAGGGAGAAGAGCTGAGGAGTTTTTTCCAAGTCCGTCAGGGAAGGACTGGCGAGGAAAAAACTGTAGTGCCTTCTGTCCTCCACGGGGGAGCTAGCTCAGAAGGGCTTTTGTCTTCTCAGGGAGAAGAGCTGAGGAGTTTTTTCCAAGTCCTTCAGGGAAGGACTGGCGAGGAAGAAACTGTTGTACCTTCTGTCCTCCACGGGGGAGCTAGCTCAGAAGGGCTTTTGTCTTCTCAGGGAGAAGAGCTGAGAAGTTTTTTCCAAGTCCGTCAGGGAAGGACTGGCGAGGAAAAAACTGTAGTGCCTTCTGTCCTCCACGGGGGAGCTAGCTCAGAAGGGCTTTTGTCTTCTCAGGGAGAAGAGCTGAGGAGTTTTTTCCAAGTCCTTCAGGGAAGGACTGGCGAGGAAAAAACTGTTGTGCCTTCTGTCCTCCACAGGGCAGCTAGCTCAGAAGGGCTTTTGTCTTCTCAGGGAGAAGAGCTGAGGAGTTTTTTCCAAGTCCTTCAGGGAAGGACTGGCGAGGAAAAAACTGTTGTGCCTTCTGTCCTCCACGGGGGAGCTAGCTCAGAAGGGCTTTTGTCTTCTCAGGGAGAAGAGCTGAGGAGTTTTTTCCAAGTCCTTCAGGGAAGGACTGGCGAGGAAAAAACTGTTGTGCCTTCTGTCCTCCACGGGAGAGCTAGCTCAGAAGGGCTTTTGTCTTCTCAGGGAGAAGAGCTGAGGAGGTTTTTCCAAGTCCTTCAGGGAAGGACTGACGGTGGAAAAACTGTTGTGCCATCTGTCCTCCACAGGGCAGCTAGCTCAGAAGGGCTTTTGTCTTCTCAGGGAGAAGAGCTGAGGAGTTTTTTCCAAATCCTTCAGGGAAGGACTGGCGAGGAAAAACTGTTGTGCCTTCTGTCCTCCACAGGGCAGCTAGCTCAGAAGGGCTTTTGTCTTCTCAGGGAGAAGAGCTGAGGAGTTTTTTCCAAGTCCTTCAGGGAAGGACTGGCGAGGAAAAAACTGTTGTGCCTTCTGTCCTCCACAGGGCAGCTAGCTCAGAAGGGCTTTTGTCTTCTCAGGGAGAAGAGCTGAGGAGTTTTTTCCAAATCCTTCAGGGAAGGACTGGCGAGGAAAAAACTGTTGTGCCTTCTGTCCTCCACGGGGGAGCTAGCTCAGAAGGGCTTTTGTCTTCTCACGGAGAAGAGCTGAGGAGTTTTTTCCAAATCCTTCAGGGAAGGACTGGCGAGGAAAAAACTGTTGTGCCTTCTGTCCTCCACGGGGGAGCTAGCTCAGAAGGGCTTTTGTCTTCTCAGGGAGAAGAGCTGAGGAGTTTTTTCCAAGTCCGTCAGGGAAGGACTGGCGAGGAAAAAACTGTAGTGCCTTCTGTCCTCCACGGGGGAGCTAGCTCAGAAGGGCTTTTGTCTTCTCAGGGAGAAGAGCTGAGGAGTTTTTTCCAAGTCCTTCAGGGAAGGACTGGCGAGGAAAAACTGTTGTGCCTTCTGTCCTCCACGGGGGAGCTAGCTCAGAAGGGCTTTTGTCTTCTCAGGGAGAAGAGCTGAGGAGTTTTTTCCGAGTCCTTCAGGAAGGACTGGCGAGGAAAAACTGTTGTGCCTTCTGTCCTCCACGGGGAGCTAGCTCAGAAGGGCTTTTGTCTTCTCAGGGAGAAGAGCTGAGGAGTTTTTCCAAGTCCTTCAGGGAAGGACTGGCGAGGAAAAAACTGTTGTGCCTTCTGTCCTCCACGGGGAGCTAGCTCAGAAGGGCTTTGTCTTCTCAGGGAGAAGAGCTGAGGAGTTTTTTCCAAGTCCTTCAGGGAAGGACTGGCGAGGAAAAACTGTTGTGCCTTCTGTCCTCCACGGGGAGCTAGCTCAGAAGGGCTTTTGTCTTCTCAGGAGAAGAGCTGAGGAGTTTTTTCCAAGTCCTTCAGGGAAGGACTGGCGAGGAAAAACTGTTGTGCCTTCTGTCCTCCACAGGGCAGCTAGCTCAGAAGGGCTTTTGTCTTCTCAGGAGAAGAGCTGAGGAGTTTTTTCCAAGTCCTTCAGGAAGGACTGGCGAGGAAAAAACTGCTGTGCCTTCTGTCCTCCACAGGGGAGCTAGCTCAGAAGGGCTTTTGTCTTCTCAGGGAGAAGAGCTGAGGAGTTTTTTCCAAGTCCTTCAGGGAAGGACTGGCGAGGAAAAAACTGTTGTGCCTTCTGTCCTCCACAGGGGAGCTAGCTCAGAAGGGCTTTTGTCTTCATAGGGAGAAGAGCTGAGGAGTTTTTTCCAAGTCCTTCAGGGAAGGACTGGCGAGGAAAAAACTGTTGTGCCTTCTGTCCTCCACAGGGGAGCTAGCTCAGAGGGGTTTTTGTCTTCTCAGGGAGAAGAGATGAGGAGTTTTTTCCAAGTCCTTCAGGGAAGGACTGGCGAGGAAAAAACTGTTGTGCCTTCTGTCCTCCACAGGGGAGCTAGCTCAGAAGGGCTTTTGTCTTCATAGGGAGAAGAGCTGAGGAGTTTTTTCCAAGTCCTTCAGGGAAGGACTGGCGAGGAAAAAACTGTCGTGCCTTCTGTCCTCCACGGGGGAGCTAGCTCAGAAGGGCTTTTGTCTTCTCAGGGAGAAGAGCTGAGGAGTTTTTTCCAAGTCCTTCAGGGAAGGACTGGCGAGGAAAAAACTGTTGTGCCTTCTGTCCTCCACGGGGAGCTAGCTCAGAAGGGCTTTTGTCTTCCCAGGGAGAAGAGCTGAGGAGTTTTTTCCAAGTCCTTCAGGGAAGGACTGGCGAGGAAAAAACTGTTGTGCCTTCTGTCCTCCACAGGGCAGCTAGCTCAGAAGGGCTTTTGTCTTCTCAGGGAGAAGAGCTGAGGAGTTTTTTCCAAGTCCTTCAGGGAAGGACTGGCGAGGAAAAAACTGTTGTGCCTTCTGTCCTCCATGGGGGAGCTAGCTCAGAAGGGCTTTTGTCTTATCAGGGAGAAGAGCTGCTCAACTCTACTTCTCGTTTCTCAGGGAGAAACACTCGCTGAGAAGTGAGATGAGCGGGGAATTGGGCCTCGATCTTCAATCTTCCTCAGGGATGAAACGCTAGCTTAGAAGATGGAGGGGCGATACCACGGCCGATGCACCAATTTGGTGGCTCTGTGGTATGTAGACGATCGTGGCTTTAAGGTTTATTCACCAAACCAGACGAACGAGCTTAATATACTACAAATCCGCCTTTTATACAGATTTGGGAGGCGGTCCCACAAACAAATAGCATTCGTATCTGTAATTATAGATATGTACAAAGGGTGCACCGCGCCTCGAGCACCGTCGCGTCTATTACCTATTGCGGCGCGTTAGAGGTACACCCGTAAATCTGAAAGTCACCAGACACCACCTCTGACCAAACTTCCCATTTCATTCTCAATGCGAACTTCATGACCTTTTGAATAGCTATTTACACTTATGTATGCAAAATAATTAACCGAATATAATTTTAATTTTTTCGATTTTTTTTTTGAAAACTTTCAATTTCTTTCAGATTTTGAGAATTCGAGTTCAATTCAAAAATTCTGCATCTGATTCAATTTTTAGCATTGAAAACTTATTCAAAGTTCGGGATTTCTGACTTTTATTTGAAATCAATCGTGATTTTGAACTTCCCATTTTTTTTTCAAACTTTCGATTTTTTAATATTACGAATTCAATCAATTTCAATAATTCAGAATGTGATTCAACATATTTCTGATTTTCGAATTCGATTCTTTTTGATTTTCTACTTCATTTCGAGTTTCGAAACGCACTCCACGCAGGCAACAACAGTCTGTATCCACTTCAGTAGAATCTGCGTAATAATCAATTGAATTTAACAACAAGTTTTTTCGGTTTTTTTCTGCGACTTGTCTCAGATTTTGTTAATTCGAATTTAAAACGAAAACCGCAATTAATTCGATTTCTTTACATTAGAAAACTAGTCGAATTTTGAAAATTCTGAATTTAATTCAAATTCAATTCTGATTTTTGAAATCCAATTTCTTTCAAGTATATTTCAAATTTATTTATAACCTCGAAATCCAAATTTATTTATGATTTGAAAATTCTCTTTTTCTTTTCCAGATTTTCAAATATATATTTCAGGTTTTTTATAGGTCTCTTGACTGCTTCATGTTTTGAAAAGTCGGCAGATGATTCAAATCTTTAACACCGCAAATCTATTCGAATCTTGAAACTCTGAATTTAATTCAAATTTATTTCTGATTATTAATTCTGATTTTTATTTGCGAATTTAAGAATTTGTTTCAGATTTTGAAATTATATATTTATTAAATTTTGATAAAATGAGTTTGATTAAAATTTCGAAACTTAAAATTTAAAGCGAACTTTAAAGTTCCGAACTGTCCAAATTTTTGAATTTAATCAAAATTTCGGATGTAGTTCAAATTTTGAGAGTTAGACAAACTTTTCAGCATTTGTAAACATTGTTGAAGAATAAAAAGAGCGAATCTTATCGAATTTATCATTTTTCATCGCGATATTAATTCATACTAAATGTATTTGATATTTAGTTTTGTTTCATTTCATTATGATTTCAAAATTTTTAATTTTACCTATTTATTGATTTTATCAATTTTATGTATTGAATACAATTTTCTTAAATACCTATTTATAACTTTATTCAAGCCACTGATCGCTCTAAAAAGCACCCAAAATTGCAGAAGTTCCAAGATTTCAGAAGTTCTAGGGCTTCTACGAGTGGTGGTGTACAGATCTGGAGCCTTGCCGACGCTAGCCCTGTGCGTGACCCTTCGAATGCCGGCCGATTTATCCATGCAGGATGGCCTTCTCCGCCACCACTGACCAACACATATCGACTGGACAGCCCACACGAGACCGAAATATGGAAGAATCTTCAATAAATATGCGTTCCCGTACACTCCGCGGTCAAAATATAGACGACTTCAAGGAATTTTCAAACCTTTTTCTTAATTCAAAATTTAAATTTTTTTAGAGTTCATGAAAATTTTATCAAAATTTATTCCATTTTAAATGTTTCCAATGTATGTTTTTTTCTGTGAAAATTTCTAATTTTTTCATTTATCATATCTATTATATTAAATATTTTAAAGCATCATTCACTAATTTCTTGAAAATTTATTTTACTAGTTATTAAAACAACTTATAGATCCAAAATGCATCTAGAATCGCAGAAGTTCCGAGATTTCAGAAGTTCTAGGGCTTCTACGAGTGGTGGTGTACAGATCTGGAGCCTTGCCGACGCTAACCCTGTGCGTGACCCTTCACCCCTCGAATGCCGGCCGATTTATCCATGCAGGATGGCCTTCTCCGCCGCCACTGACCAACACATATCGACTGGACAGCCCACACGAGACCGAAATATGGAAGAATCTTTAATAAATATGCGTTCCCGTACACTCCGCGGTCAAAATATAGACGACTTCAAGGAATTTTCAAACCTTTTTCTTAATTCAAAATTTAAATTTTTTTTTAGAGTTCATGAAAATTTTATCAAAATTTATTCCATTTTAAATGTTTCCAATGTATGTTTTTTTCTGTGAAAATTTCTAATTTTTTCATTTATCATATCTATTATATTAAATATTTTAAAGCATCATTCACTAATTTCTTGAAAATTTATTTTACTAGTTATTAAAACAACTTATAGATCCAAAATGCATCTAGAATCGCAGAAGTTCCAAGATTTCAGAAGTTCTAGGGCTTCTACGAGTGGTGGTGTACAGATCTGGAGCCTTGCCGACGCTGACCCTGTGCGTGACCCTTCACCCCTCGAATGCCGGCCGATTTATCCATGCAGGATGGCCTTCTCCGCCACCACTGACCAACACATATCGACTGGACAGCCCACACGAGACCGAAATATGGAAGAATCTTCAATAAATATGCGTTCCCGTACACTCCGCGGTCAAAATATAGACGACTTCAAGGAATTTTCAAACCTTTTTCTTAATTCAAAATTTAAATTTTTTTAGAGTTCATGAAAATTTTATCAAAATTTATTCCATTTTAAATGTTTCCAATGTATGTTTTTTTCTGTAAAAATTTCTAATTTTTTCATTTATCATATCTATTATATTAAATATTTTAAAGCATCATTCACTAATTTCTTGAAAATTTATTTTACTAGTTATTAAAACAACTTATAGATCCAAAATGCATCTAGAATCGCAGAAGTTCCGAGATTTCAGAAGTTCTAGGGCTTCTACGAGTGGTGGTGTACAGATCTGGAGCCTTGCCAACGCTAACCCTGTGCGTGACCCTTCACCCCTCGAATGCCGGCCGATTTATCCACGCAGGATGGCCTTCTCCGCCGCCACTGACCAACACATATCGACTGGACAGCCCACACGAGACCGAAATATGGAAGAATCTTCAATAAATATGCGTTCCCGTACACTCCGCGGTCAAAATATAGACGACTTCAAGGAATTTTCAAACCTTTTTCTTAATTCAAAATTTAAAATTTTTTTTAGAGTTCATGAAAATTTTATCAAAATTTATTCCATTTTAAATGTTTCCAATGTATGTTTTTTTCTGTAAAAATTTCTAATTTTTTTCATTTATCATATCTATTATATTAAATATTTTAAAGCATCATTCACTAATTTCTTGAAAATTTATTTAACTAGTTATTAAAGCAACTTATGGATCCAAAATGCATCTAGAATCGCAGAAGTTCCGAGATTTCAGAAGTTCTAGGGCTTCTACGAGTGGTGGTGTACAGATCTGGAGCCTTGCCGACGCTGACCCTGTGCGTGACCCTTCACCCCTCGAATGCCGGCCGATTTATCCATGCAGGATGGCCTTCTCCGCCACCACTGACCAACACATATCGACTGGACAGCCCACACGAGACCGAAATATGGAAGAATCTTCAATAAATATGCGTTCCCGTAAACTCCGCGGTCAAAATATAGACGACTTCAAGGAATTTTCAAACCTTTTTCTTAATTCAAAATTTAAAATTTTTTTTTAGAGTTCATGAAAATTTTATCAAAATTTATTCCATTTTAAATGTTTCCAATGTATGTTTTTTTCTGTAAAAATTTCTAATTTTTTCATTTATCATATCTATTATATTAAATATTTTAAAGCATCATTCACTAATTTCTTGAAAATTTATTTAACTAGTTATTAAAGCAACTTATGGATCCAAAATGCATCTAGAATCGCAGAAGTTCCGAGATTTCAGAAGTTCTAGGGCTTCTACGAGTGGTGGTGTACAGATCTGGAGCCTTGCCGACGCTGACCCTGTGCGTGACCCTTCACCCCTCGAATGCCGGCCGATTTATCCATGCAGGATGGCCTTCTCCGCCACCACTGACCAACACATATCGACTGGACAGCCCACACGAGACCGAAATATGGAAGAATCTTCAATAAATATGCGTTCCCGTACACTCCACGGTCAAAATATAGATTTCAGGAAATTGTGGAACTTTTTTTTTGAAATTTAGAATTAATATTTTTACACTATATATAAATACAAGATCTATTTCAATTTCCAGGCCATACAAATTTTTTTTAGAAAATTAGGATTGAAAAATAGTGAAGATCGGATCCACCTTGCATTTAGATTATCCTTAGTGAAAATGGGAACATATAGCACCATACTGCTGATCAGAAAAAAGGTTTCATGTGTTCATGGAAACATGAAAATTCTCATGTTTCCATGAACATATGAAACCATTGTTCTGATCAGCAGTATGGTGCTATATATTCCCAATTAGTGCATCTGGGAGAAGTTTCATTGCAGTTACCAAGTTATCAGGTTTGACAGAAAACTCACGATACCATGTATTGATTGATTTTCGAAATCAAAATCACGAATATTGTCGAAATGTTTGATAAAAAAAAGACTCACTCAGAGCCAGTCCCGATTTTTAAACTTTGAATTAAAATCGAAATTTGACAAGAAATTGAAATTTAAAGCAAATGCAGAGTTTAAAATTTCAGATGGACTTCCTGATTTCTGACACTTGTATAATATTCAGAATTTGGATTAATTTCACAATTTTTAAATGCTTGCACAAAATTCGTATAATAAAGAGTAAAGTCGGACATGGACCTTATAAAGAGTAAAACAAATTTTCAAGAAATTAGTAAATAATACCTGAAAATATTTAAAACATTTAAAATGGAATAAATTTTGATAAAATTTCCATGAATTCTAAAAAAAAATAAATTTTGAATTAAAGGCAGCATACACGCTCGCAAAAGTTGTTGAGATAACTACATTAGTGGGGTCGTACGGGCCCTAGAAGAGCCCTCACGAAGTTGGAAGAGTTGAAAACGAGTTAAAAAGCCCGTATTTGAGCCGTATTGAGCCACAAAATCATCCTTTCCCCGCCCATCGATACGGGCTCCGCCCCTCATTACAAATGTTCAATGCTCGATTACGGTCATTTTGGCTCACTTTTTACGCTTCGGAGTTGCAGAAAGGGCCTTACGAGTACATTAGCGTCGTTATCCCAACGAATTTGTCGCTAGTTCCGCTATTTCAGCCAATGCGGTAAAACTCGTCCACTTCTGGGCCAATATAGAACGAACCGTTATATCTTCATTTCAATTGATTTTTTTCCGGTTTTTTCGTTATCTCTGAATATTAACAGCTTCAGACCTTCGATTCATTCCATAAAATTGATATCATTTTTGAGCGTGTATGCTGCCTTTAAGAGAAAGGTTTGAAATTCTCTGAAGTCGTCTATATTTTGACCGCGGAGTGTACGGTAACGCATAATTATTGAAGATTCTTCCATATTTCGGTCTCGTGTGGACCGTCCAGTCGATATGTGTTGGTCAGTGGCGGCGGATAAGGCCAGCCCTTGTTGGCAAATGGGCCGGCATGCGAGGGGTGATGGGTCACGCAGAAGGCTAGCGTTGGCAAGGCTCCAGATCTGTACACCACCACTCGTAGAAGCCCTATAACTTCTGAAGTCTTGGAACTTCTGCGATTCTAGATGCATTTTGGATCTATAAGTTGCTTCAATAATTAGTAAAATAAATTTTCGAGAACTTAGTAAATACTCTGCCAATTCGAAACCTGATTCCTCAGCAACAGAGACTTGATGCTCATGTACAAGTCGGCATGAAGTCTTAATTTGGCGCGTTAAATTCACTGTATGGGTAAATTTGCCGCTAGGATAGGTGAGAATGAGGTGAATATCCCGTGAAAATGGTGCGAACTGGTAGCGAGAGAGGGCCCAATTTACCCCGAAAATGAGGTGAAATTACCTCGAAAAATGGGTGAGTTTACCTCGAAAATTTCACGAATTTAAAGGTCCACAGCGCAAGAAGCCCCGCCTTGTCCGCAACACGGGCGTAATCTCCGCCGAGGTCTGCGAAGAGGAGCCACCCTCTGCGGACCACGGCGTGACTCGCCCCCCCCCCCGCCGTGAGGATACCCACTGTATCCTCCCAGCAGCCAAAATTATGCTGGCCTCCGGAGAGTGACCCGAAGTCACCTTTCAGGGCCGGCATCAGAATGCAGAATGAGGACTCTAGTGAGATGAGGCGGCTTTTATACCGGCTGTGCTCATGGTAAACACATCGAGACGGGATCAATCGTTTTATCATGTTTTCGCTGAGATGTTTTCACTTGTTTAGAAATTTCTGACATGCCAGCAACGGTGGTAATTTCACCCTTTGCGCTGAGTGATATCCAGCCGCTCAACAACTGATATGCATTAACATGCTAACGGTGGCGGTATTTTCACTCTTTGCGCTGACTTATATCCGACCGCTCAGCAAATTCACCCTTTGCGCGGAGAAGCTTTGATGTCGGCGCTAAAGGTGAATTTGATGCCTAATGATAACAGAGCGTGATAAAGGCCGCTTTCCCCGAAGCAACAAGTCTCGAATTGGCAGAGTAATGCTTAAAAATATTTAATATAATAGATATGATGAATGAAAAAATTAGAAATTTTTACAGAAAAAAAAACATACATTGAAAACATTTAAAATGGAATACATTTTGATAAAATTTTCATGAATTCTAAAAAAAAATTGAATTTCGAATTAAGAAAAAGGTTTGAAAATCACTGAAGTCGTCTATATTTTGACCACTGAGTTAATGGGAACGCATATTTATTGAAGATTCTTCCATATTTCGGTCTCGTGTGGGCCGTCCAGTCGATATGTGTTGGTCAGTGGCGGCGGAGAAGGCCAGCCCGTGTTGGTAAATGGGCCGGCATGCTAGGGGTGATGGGTCACGCAGAGGGCTAGCGTTGGCAAGGCTCCAGATCTGTACACCACCACTCGTAGAAGCCCTAGAACTTCTGAAATCTTGGAACTTCTGCAATTCTGGGTGCTTTTTAGATCGATCAGTGGCTTGAATAAAGTTATAAATAGGTATTCAAGAAAATTTTATTCAATACATAAAAATGATAAAATCAATAAATAAGTGAAATTGAAAATTTTTAAATTATAAAGAAATGAAACAAAACAAAATATTAAATACATTTAGTATGAATTAATATCGCGATGAAAAATGATAAATTCGATAAGATTCGCTCTTTTTATTCTTCAACAATGTTTACAAATGCTGAAAAGTTTGTCTCACTCTCAAAATTTGAACTACATTCGAAATTTTGATTAAATTCGAAATTTTGGACAGTTCGGAATTTTAAAGTTCGCTTTAAATTTTAAGTTTCAAAATTTTAATCAAACTCGGTATATCAAAATTTAAAATATATATATATTTTTTTTCAAAATCTGAAATAAATTCAGAATTGCGCAAATAAAAAATCAGAATTCAATAATCAGAAATAAATTAGAATAGATTTGCGGTTTTAAAAATTTGAATCAACTGCCGACTAGAAAATCAGAAAAGAATCGAATTGGAAAATCAGAAATGAGTTGAATCACATTCTGAATAATTGAAATTGATTGAATTTGTAATATCAAAAAGTTGAACATATTACTGAGCTCCCAAAGCTTAATAAGCAAGAGTTTCCCGAAAAAATCAAATCGAAAGTTTGAAAAAAAAAGGGAAGTTCAAAATCACGATTAATTTTAAATAAAACTCAGAAATTCCGAACTTTGAATAAGTTTTCAATGTTAAAAATTGAATCAGATGCAAAATTTTTGAATTGAACTCGAATTCTCAAAATCTGAAAGAAATTGAAAATTAAAAAAAAAACGAAAAAATTATAATTATATTCGGTTAATTATTGTGCGTGTAAATAGCTATTCAAAAGGTCACGAAGTTCGCTTTGAGAATGAAATGGGAAGTTTGCGAAAATTCTCCGAATTAGCGGAATGTGTGCGGTGAAAAGTCTGCAGCCCCTCAATTGAATTTAGAAAAAGCCATTACATTTCAAAGTTTAAACCTCAATACCAGTGAATTGATTTTTATTCCGTGAAACAACTACTCTGCCAATCTCTATTTACAATGTTTCTACGAAAGAACGTGAGTGACTGACCCTGTCGACTTCTCGTGGGCATGCATGCGTTCGCCGACAGGAGAGTAATTATATCGGAAGCGCCCGTTTATGGCTCACCTCAGGTACTTCGAGTAGGGGAGCAGTACGAAAATGGACTTTTTCAGAACTTCTTCATCGAATCGGATAGAGGGCGACGTGTACGTTCGAATGGTACCACACGCTATAGGGGAAAATGGAGAAAGAAACGAGTTATGGCGAAAAGTCGCAAAAGTCGCGATTTCGCGATTTTCGCGACTTCTTTGAGTAAATTAGGGCGAGTATTGTAGCTTAGAAGGGCTTTTGTCTTCTCAGGGAGAAGAGCTGAGGAGTTTTTTCCAAGTCCTTCAGGGAAGGACTGGCGAGGAAAAAACTGTTGTGCCTTCTGTCCTCCACGGGGGAGCTAGCTCAGAAGGGCTTTTGTCTTCTCAGGGAGAAGAACTGAGGAGTTTTTTCCAAGTCCTTCAGGGAAGGACTGGCAAGGAAAAAACTTTTGTGCCTTCTGTCCTCCACGGGGGAGCTAACTCAGAAGGGCTTTTGTCTTCTCAGGGAGAAGAACTGAGGAGTTTTTTCCAAGTCCTTCAGGGAAGGACTGGCGAGGAAAAAACTGTTGTGCCTTCTGTCCTCCACGGGGAGCTAGCTCAGAAGGGCTTTTGTCTTCTCAGGGAGAAGAGCTGAGGAGTTTTTTCCAAGTCCTTCAGGGAAGGACTGGCGAGAACAAAACTGTTGTGCCTTCTGTCCTCCACAGGGCAGCTAGCTCAGAAGGGCTTTTGTCTTCTCAGGAAGAAGAGCTGAGGAGTTTTTTCCAAGTCCTTCAGGGAAGGACTGGCGAGGAAAAAACTGTTGTGCCTTCTGTCCTCCACAGGGCAGCTAGCTCAGAAGGGCTTTTGTCTTCTCAGGGAGAAGAGCTGAGGAGTTTTTTTCCAAATCCTTCAGGGAAGGACTGGCGAGGAAAAAACTGTTGTGCCTTCTGTCCTCCACGGGGGAGCTAGCTCAGAAGGGCTTTTGTCTTCTCAGGGAGAAGAGCTGAGGAGTTTTTTCCAAGTCCTTCAGGGAAGGACTGGCGAGGAAAAAACTGTTGTGCCTTCTGTCCTCCACAGGGCAGCTACCTCAGAAGGGCTTTTGTCTTCTCAGGGAGAAGAGCTGAGGAGTTTTTTCCAAGTCCGTCAGGGAAGGAGTGGCGAGGAAAAAACTGTAGTGCCTTCTGTCCTCCACGGGGGAGCTACCTCAGAAGGGCTTTTGTCTTCTCAGGGAGAAGAGCTGAGGAGTTTTTTCCAAGTCCGTCAGGGAAGGAGTGGCGAGGAAAAAACTGTAGTGCCTTCTGTCCTCCACGGGGGAGCTAGCTCAGAAGGGCTTTTGTCTTCTCAGGGAGAAGAGCTGAGGAGTTTTTTTCCAAGTCCTTCAGGGAAGGACTGGCGAGGAAAAAACTGTTGTGCCTTCTGTCCTCCACGGGGGAGCTAGCTCAGAAGGGCTTTTGTCTTCTCAGGGAGAAGAGCTGAGGAGTTTTTTCCAAGTCCTTCAGGGAAGGACTGGCGAGGAAAAAACTGTTGTGCCTTCTGTCCTCCACAGGGCAGCTAGCTCAGAAGGGCTTTTGTCTTCTCAGGGAGAAGAGCTGAGGAGTTTTTTCCAAATCCTTCAGGGAAGGACTGGCGAGTAAAAAAACTGTTGTGCCTTCTGTCCTCCACGGGGGAGCTAGCTCAGAAGGGCTTTTGTCTTCTCAGGGAGAAGAGCTGAGGAGTTTTTTCCAAATCCTTCAGGGAAGGACTGGCGAGGAAAACTGCTGTGCCTTCTGTCCTCCACAGGGCAGCTAGCTCAGAAGGGCTTTTGTCTTCTCAGGGAGAAGAGCTGAGGAGTTTTTCCAAATCCTTCAGGGAAGGACTGGCGAGGAAAACTGTTGTGCCTTCTGTCCTCCACAGGGCAGCTAGCTCAGAAGGGCTTTTGTATTCTCAGGGAGAAGAGCTGAGGAGTTTTTTCCAAATCCTTCAGGAAAGGACTGGCGAGGAAAAAACTGTTGTGCCTTCTGTCCTCCACGGGGGAGCTAGCTCAGAAGGGCTTTTGTCTTCTCAGGGAGAAGAGCTGAGGAGTTTTTTCCAAGTCCTTCAGGGAAGGACTGGCGAGGAGAGAACTGTTGTGCCTTCTGTCCTCCACGGGGGAGCTAGCTCAGAAGGGCTTTTGTCTTCTCAGGGAGAAGAGCTGAGGAGTTTTTTCCAAGTCCTTCAGGGAAGGACTGGCGAGGAAAAAACTGTTGTGCCTTCTGTCCTCCACGGGGGAGCTAGCTCAGAAGGGCTTTTGTCTTCTCAGGGAGAAGAGCTGAGGAGTTTTTTCCAAGTCCTTCAGGGAAGGACTGGCGAGGAAAAAACTGTTGTGCCTTCTGTCCTCCACAGGGGAGCTAGCTCAGAAGGGCTTTTGTCTTCATAGGGAGAAGAGCTGAGGAGTTTTTTCCAAGTCCTTCAGGGAAGGACTGGCGAGGAAAAAACTGTTGTGCCTTCTGTCCTCCACAGGGGAGCTAGCTCAGAAGGGCTTTTGTCTTCTCAGGGAAAAGAGCTGAGGAGTTTTTTCCAAGTCCTTCAGGGAAGGACTGGCGAGAAAAAAACTGTTGTGCCTTCTGTCCTCCACAGGGCAGCTAGCTCAAAAGGGCTTTTGTCTTCTCAGAGAGAAGAGCTGAGGAGTTTTTTCCAAGTCCTTCAGGGAAGGACTGGCGAGGAAAACTGTTGTGCCTCTGTCCTCCACGGGGAGCTACCTCAGAAGGGCTTTTGTCTTCTCAGGGAGAAGAGCTGAGGAGTTTTTTTCCAAGTCCGTCAGGAAGGACTGGCGAGGAAAAACTGTAGTGCCTTCTGTCCTCCACGGGGAGCTAGCTCAGAAGGGCTTTTGTCTTCTCAGGAGAAGAGCTGAGGAGTTTTTTCCAAGTCCTTCAGGGAAGGACTGGCGAGGAAAACTGTTGTGCCTTCTGTCCTCCACGGGGAGCTAGCTCAGAAGGGCTTTTGTCTTCTCAGGAGAAGAGCTGAGGAGTTTTTTCCAAGTCCTTCAGGGAAGGACTGGCGAGGAAAACTGTTGTGCCTTCTGTCCTCCACGGGGAGCTAGCTCAGAAGGGCTTTTGTCTTCAGGAGAAGAGCTGAGGAGTTTCCAAGTCCTTCAGGAAGGACTGGCGAGGAAAACTGTTGTGCCTTCTGTCCTCCACGGGGAGCTAGCTCAGAAGGGCTTTTGTCTTCTCAGGGAGAAGAGCTGAGGAGTTTTTTCCAAGTCCTTCAGGGAAGGACTGGCGAGGAAAAACTGCTGTGCCTTCTGTCCTCCACGGGGAGCTACCTCAGAAGGGCTTTTGTCTTCTCAGGGAGAAGAGCTGAGGAGTTTTTTCCAAGTCCTTCAGGGAAGGACTGGCGAGGAAAACTGCTGTGCCTTCTGTCCTCCACGGGGAGCTAGCTCAGAAGGGCTTTTGTCTTCTCAGGGAGAAGAGCTGAGGAGTTTTTTCCAAGTCCTTCAGGGAAGGACTGGCGAGGAAAACTGTTGTGCCTTCTGTCCTCCACGGGGAGCTAGCTCAGAAGGGCTTTTGTCTTCTCAGGGAGAAGAGCTGAGGAGTTTTTCCAAGTCCTTCAGGAAGGACTGGCGAGGAAAACTGTTGTGCCTTCTGTCCTCCACGGGGAGCTAGCTCAGAAGGGCTTTTGTCTTCTCAGGAGAAGAGCTGAGGAGTTTTTCCAAGTCCTTCAGGGAAGGACTGGCGAGGAAAACTGTTGTGCCTTCTGTCCTCCACGGGGCAGCTAGCTCAGAAGGGCTTTTGTCTTCTCAGGGAGAAGAGCTGAGGAGTTTTTTCCAAGTCCCTTCAGGAAGGACTGGCGAGGAAAAACTGTTGTGCCTTCTGTCCTCCACGGGGAGCTAGCTCAGAAGGGCTTTTGTCTTCTCAGGGAGAAGAGCTGAGGAGTTTTTTCCAAGTCCTTCAGGAAGGACTGGCGAGGAAAAACTGTTGTGCCTTCTGTCCTCCACGGGGAGCTTAGCTCAGAAGGGCTTTTTGTCTTCTCAGGGAGAAGAGCTGAGGAGTTTTTTTCCAAGTCCGTCAGGGAAGGACTGGCGAGGAAACTGTAGTGCCTTCTCTGTCCTCCACGGGGCAGCTTAGCTCAGAAGGGCTTTTGTCTCTCTCAGGGAGAAGAGGCTGAGGAGTTTTTTTCCAAGTCCTTCAGGGAAGGACTGGCGAGGAAAAAACTGTTGTGCCTTCTGTCCTCCACGGGGAGCTAGCTCAGAAGGGCTTTTGTCTTCTCAGGGAGAAGAGCTGAGGAGTTTTTTCCAAGTCCGTCAGGGAAGGACTGGCGAGGAAAAAACTGTAGTGCCTTCTGTCCTCCACGGGGGAGCTAGCTCAGAAGGGCTTTTGTCTTCTCAGGGAGAAGAGCTGAGGAGTTTTTTCCAAGTCCTTCAGGGAAGGACTGGCGAGGAAAAAACTGTTGTGCCTTCTGTCCTCCACGGGGGAGCTAGCTCAGAAGGGCTTTTGTCTTCTCAGGAGAAGAGCTGAGGAGCTTTTTCCAAGTCCGTCAGGGAAGGACTGGCGAGGAAAACTGTAGTGCCTTCTGTCCTCCACGGGGAGCTAGCTCAGAAGGGCTTTTGTCTTCTCAGGAGAAGAGCTGAGGAGCTTTTTTCCAAGTCCTTCAGGGAAGGACTGGCGAGGAAAAACTGCTGTGCCTTCTGTCCTCCACGGGGAGCTAGCTCAGAAGGGCTTTTGTCTTCTCAGGAGAAGAGCTGAGGAGTTTTTTCCAAGTCCTTCAGGGAAGGACTGGCGAGGAAAAACTGTTGTGCCTTTCTGTCCTCCACGGGGAGCTAGCTCAGAAGGGCTTTTGTCTTCTCAGGGAGAAGAGCTGAGGAGTTTTTTCCCAAGTCCTTTCAGGAAGGACTGGCGAGGAAAAACTGTTGTGCCTTCTGTCCGCGACGGGGGAGCTAGCTCAGAAGGGCTTTTGTCTTCTCAGGGAGAAGAGCTGAGGAGTTTTTTCCAAGTCCGTCAGGGATGGACTGGCGAGGAAAAAACTGTAGTGCCTTCTGTCCTCCACGGGGGAGCTAGCTCAGAAGGGCTTTTGTCTCTCAGGGAGAAGAGCTGAGGAGTTTTTTCCAAGTCCTTCAGTTAAGGACTGGCAAGGAAAAAACTGTTGTGCCTTCTGTCCTCCACGGGGGAGCTAGCTCAGAAGGGCTTTTGTCTTCTCAGGGAGAAGAGCTGAGGAGTTTTTTTCCAAGTCCTTCAGGGAAGGACTGGCGAGGAAAAAACTGTTGTGCCTTCTGTCCTCCACGGGGGAGCTAGCTCAGAAGGGCTTTTGTCTTCTCAGGGAGAAGAGCTGAGGAGTTTTTTCCAAGTCCTTCAGGGAAGGACTGGCGAGGAGAAACTGTTGTGCCTTCTGTCCTCCACGGGCAGCTAGCTCAGAAGGGCTTTTGTCTTCTCAGGGAGAAGAGCTGAGGAGTTTTTTTCCAAGTCCTTCAGGGAAGGACTGGCGAGGAAAACTGTTGTGCCTTCTGTCCTCCACGGGGGAGCTAGCTCAGAAGGGCTTTTGTCTTCTCAGGAGAAGAGCTGAGGAGTTTTTTCCAAGTCCTTCAGGGAAGGACTGGCGAGGAAAACTGTTGTGCCTTCTGTCCTCCACGGGGGAGCTTAGCTCAGAAGGGCTTTTGTCTTCTCAGGGAGAAGAGCTGAGGAGTTTTTCCAAGTCCTTCAGGGAAGGACTGGCGAGGAAAACTGTTGTGCCTTCTGTCCTCCACGGGGAGCTAGCTCAGAAGGGGCTTTTGTCTTCTCAGGGAGAAGAGCTGAGGAGTTTTTTCCAAGTCCTTCAGGGAAGGACTGGCGAGGAAAAACTGTAGTGCCTTCTGTCCTCCACGGGGAGCTAGCTCAGAAGGGCTTTTGTCTTCTCAGGAGAAGAGCTGAGGAGTTTTTTCCAAGTCCTTCAGGGAAGGACTGGCGAGGAAAACTGTAGTGCCTTCTGTCCTCCACGGGGAGCTAGCTCAGAAGGGCTTTTGTCTTCTCAGGGAGAAGAGCTGAGGAGTTTTTTCCAAGTCCTTCAGGAAGGACTGGCGAGGAAAAAACTGTAGTGCCTTCTGTCCTCCACGGGGAGCTAGCTCAGAAGGGCTTTTTGTCTTCTCAGGGAGAAGAGCTGAGGAGTTTTTTCCAAGTCCTTCAGGGAAGGACTGGCGAGGAAAACTGTAGTGCCTTCTGTCCTCCACGGGGAGCTAGCTCAGAAGGGCTTTTGTCTTCTCAGGAGAAGAGCTGAGGAGTTTTTTTCCAAATCCTTCAGGGAAGGACTGGCGAGGAAAAACTGTTGTGCCTTCTGTCCTCCACGGGGAGCTTAGCTCAGAAGGGCTTTTGTCTTCTCAGGGAGAAGAGCTGAGGAGTTTTTTCCAAGTCCTTCAGGAAGGACTGGCGAGGAAAAACTGCTGTGCCTTCTGTCCTCCACGGGGAGCTAGCTCAGAAGGGCTTTTGTCTTCTCAGGGAGAAGAGCTGAGGAGTTTTTTCCCAAGTCCTTCAGGGAAGGACTGGCGAGGAAAAACTGTTGTGCCTTCTGTCCTCCACGGGGGAGCTAGCTCAGAAGGGCTTTTGTCTTCTCAGGAGAAGAGCTGAGGAGTTTTTTTCCAAGTCCTTCAGGGAAGGACTGGCGAGGAAAAACTGCTGTGCCTTCTGTCCTCCACGGGGAGCTAGCTCAGAAGGGCTTTTGTCTTCCCAGGAGAAGAGCTGAGGAGTTTTTTCCAAGTCCTTCAGGGAAGGACTGGCGAGGAAAACTGTTGTGCCTTCTGTCCTCCACAGGGGAGCTAGCTCAGAAGGGCTTTTGTCTTCAGGGAGAAGAGCTGAGGAGTTTCTTCCAAGTCCTTCAGGGAAGGACTGGCGAGGAAAAAACTGTTGTGCCTTCTGTCCTCCACGAGGGAGCTAGCTCAGAAGGGTTTTTGTCTTCTCAGGGAGAAGAGCTGAGGAGTTTTTCCAAGTCCTTCAGGGAAGGACTGGCAAGGAAAAAACTGTTGTGCCTTCTGTCCTCCACGGGGGAGCTAGCTCAGAAGGGTTTTTGTCTTCTCAGGGAGAAGAGCTGAGGAGTTTTTTCCAAGTCCTTCAGGGAAGGACTAGCGAGGAAAAAACTGTTGTGCCTTCTGTCCTCCACGGGGGAGCTAGCTCAGAAGGGCTTTTGTCTTCTCAGGGAGAAGAGCTGAGGAGTTTTTTCCAAGTCCTTCAGGGAAGGACTGGCGAGGAAAAAACTGTTGTGCCTTCTGTCCTCCACGGGGGAGCTAGCTCAGAAGGGCTTTTGTCTTCTCAGGGAGAAGAGCTGAGGAGTTTTTTCCAAGTCCTTCAGGGAAGGACTGGCGAGGGAAAAACTGTTGTGCCTTCTGTCCTCCACGGGGAGCTTAGCTCAGAAGGGCTTTTGTCTTCTCAGAGAGAAGAGCTGAGAAGTTTTTCCAAGTCCTTCAGGGAAGGACTGGCGAGGAAAAAACTGTTGTGCCTTCTGTCCTCCACGGGGAGCTAGCTCAGAAGGGCTTTTGTCTTCCCAGGAGAAGAGCTGAGGAGTTTAAGTCCTTCAGGGAAGGACTGGCGAGGAAAAAACTGTTGTGCCTTCTGTCCTCCATGGGGAGCTAGCTCAGAAGGGCTTTTGTCTTATCAGGAGAAGAGCTGCTCAACTTCTACTTCGTTTCTCAGGAGAAACACTCGCTGAGAAGTGAGATGAGCGGGGAATTGGGCCTCGATCTTCAATCTTCCTCAGGGATGAAACGCTAGCTTAGAAGATGGAGGGGCGATACCACGGCCGATGCACCAATTTGGTGGCTCTGTGGTATGTAGACGATCGTGGCTTTAAGGTTTATTCACCAAACCAGACGAACGAGCTTAATATACTACAAATCCGCCTTTTATACAGATTTGGGAGGCGGTCCCACAAACAAATAGCATTCGTATCTGTAATTATAGATATGTACAAAGGGTGCACCGCGCCTCGAGCACCGTCGCGTCTATTACCTATTGCGGCGCGTTAGAGGTACACCCGTAATTCTGAAAGTCACCAGACACCACCTCTGGATACGATGCCTACCGGCAGGGTTGTAAATGATGTCTGGGCTATGGATGAACTATATAACTTTATATGACCGGTCTGATTCTGAGCAGAATGCAATATAATACCTTTTTTCCTATCCTTATACTTAAAGCAGTTATGTCCCGATGTGTGTGTGTGTGTGTATGTGTGTGCATGTGTCCCGCATATCTTAGGAATGGCCGATCAAAACTTGTATGAAATGGTACCAACATTTAGGTGGGTGCGACATTTATCGATTTCCAAAAAATCAGCCCGAGTCACCTCTTACGTGCCTCGGGGCAACCGAGTTTGTCCGTGGAGCGCACTTTTGGCCGTGGGTCATGATAACTTCTGCGAGTCGTCTAGCAATGCAAAAAATGCAGGGCGTCGTAAAAGGTGTGCAGGACCCCAGTGAGGGTGTGCAAGACGTCATAGAAAGTGTGCAGGACCCCAGTGGGAGTGTGCAGGGCGTCATAAAAGGTGTGCAGGACCCCAGTGGGAGTGTGCAGGGCGTCATAGAAAGTGTGCAGGACCCCAGTGGGAGTGTGCAGGGCGTCATAGGAAGTGTGCAGGACCACAGTGGGAGTGTGCAAGACGTCATGGAAAGTGTGCAAGACCCCAGTGGGAGTGTGCAGGGCGTCGTAAAAGGTGTGCAGGACCCCAGTGAGGGTGTGCAAGACGTCATAGAAAGTGTGCAGGACCCCAGTGGGAGTGTGCAGGGCGTCATAAAAGGTGTGCAGGACCCCAGTGGGAGTGTGCAGGGCGTCATAGAAAGTGTGCAGGACCCCAGTGGGAGTGTGCAGGGCGTCATAGGAAGTGTGCAGGACCACAGTGGGAGTGTGCAAGACGTCATGGAAAGTGTGCAAGACCCCAGTGGGAGTGTGCAGGGCGTCGTAAAAGGTGTGCAGGATCCCAGTGAGGGTGTGCAAGACGTCATAGAAAGTGTGCAGGACCCCAGTGGGAGTGTGCAGGGCGTCATAAAAGGTGTGCAGGACCCCAGTGGGAGTGTGCAGGGCGTCATAGAAAGTGTGCAGGACCCCAGTGGGAGTGTGCAGGGCGTCATAGAAAGTGTGCAGGACCACAGTGGGAGTGTGCAAGACGTCATGGAAAGTGTGCAGGACCCCAGTGGGAAAGTGCAGGGCGTCATAAAAGGTGTGCGGGACCCCAGTGAGGGTGTGCAAGACGTCATAGAAAGTGTGCAGGAACCCAGTGGGAGTGTGCAGGGCGTCATAAAAGGTGTGCAGGACCCCAGTGGGAGTGTGCAGGGCGTCATAGAAAGTGTGCAGGACCCCAGTGGGAGTGTGCAGGGCGTCATAGAAAGTGTGCAGGACCACAGTGGGAGTGTGCAAGACGTCATGGAAAGTGTGCAGGACCCCAGTGGGAGTGTGCAGGGCGTCATAAAAGGTGTGCAGGACCCCAGTGATGGTGTGCAAGACGTCATAGAAAGTGTGCAGGACCCCAGCGGGAGTGTGTAGGGCGTCATAGAAAGTGTGCAGGACCCCAGTGGGAGTGTGCAAGACGTCATAGAAAGTGTGCAGGACCCCAGTGGGAGTGTGCAGGGCGTCATAAAAGGTGAGCAGGACCCCAGTGAGGGTGTGCAAGACGTCATAGAAAGTGTGCAGGATCCTAATCGGAGTGTGCAGGACATCAAAGGAAGTGCCCAGGTCCTAAGTAGGAATGTGCAGGACCCCAGTGGGAGTGTGCAGGACGTCATCGAATGTGTGCAGGACCCCAACGGGAGTGTGCAGCACGTCACAGAAAGTGTGCAGGACTCAAATGGTAGGGTGCAGGGCGTCGTAGAAAGTGTAAAGAAACCTAACGGGAGTGTGCAGGACGTCATAGAGAGTGCGCGGGTCACCAGTTGAAGTGTGCAGGGCGTCATAGAAAATGCACAGGTCCCGAGTGGGAGTGTGCCGGTCATCAAAAGTTAGCAGGACCGCAGTGGGAGTGCGCAGGACGTCACCAAGAGTGTAGAGTTTGAAAAAAAGTTTTTTAAATTTTTTAATGCTAAATCTTAACCTTTTGTGGAGAAGAAAACAGATAGGAAAACATGAATCCTTAAAGCAGTCCTGCACAGTCCATCCTTATACTTAAATCAGTTATGTCCTGATGTGTGTGTGTGTGTGTGTGTGTGTGTGTGTGTGTGTGTGTGTGTGTGTGTGTGTGTGTGTGTGTGTGTGTGTGTGTGTGTGTGTGTGTGTGTGTGTGTGTGTGTGTGTGTGTGTGTGTGTGTGTGTGTGTGTGTGTGTATGTGTGTGTGTGCATGTGTCCCGCATATCTTAGGAATGGCCGATCAAAACTTGTATGAAATGGTACCTACATTTAGGTGGGTGCGACATTTATCGATTACCAAAAAATCAGCCCGAGTCACCTCTTACGTGCCTCGGGGCAACTGAGTTTGTCCGTGGAGCGCACTTTTGGCCGTGGGTCGTGATAACTTCTGCGAGTCGTCTAGCGATGCAAAAAATGCAGGGCGTCGTAAAAGGTGTGCAGGACCCCAGTGAGGGTGTGCAGGCGTCATAAAAGGTGTGCAGGACCCCAGTGGGAGTGTGCAGGGCGTCATAGAAAGTGTGCAGGACCCCAGTGGGAGTGTGCATGGCGTCATAGAAAGTGTGCAGGAGCCCAGTGGGAGTGTGCAGGGCGTCATAGAAAGTGTGCAGGACCACAGTGGGAGTGTGCAAGACGTCATGGAAAGTGTGCAGGACCCCAGTGGGAAAGTGCAGGGCGTCATAAAAGGTGTGCGGGACCCCAGTGAGGGTGTGCAAGACGTCATAGAAAGTGTGCAGGACCCAAATTGTAGGGTGCAGGGCGTCGTAGAAAGTGTAAAGAACCCTAACGGGAGTGTGCAGGACGTCATAGAGAGTGCGCAGGTCCCCAGTTGGAGTGTGCAGGGCGTCATAGAAAATGCACAGGTCCCAATTGGGAGTGTGCCGGTCATCAAAAGTTAGCAGGACCGCAGTGAGAGTGCGCAGGACGTCACCAAGAGTGTAGAATTTGAAAAAAAGTTTTTTAAATTTTTTAATGCTAAATCTTAACCTTTTGTGGAGAAGAAAACAGATAGGAAAACATGAATCTTGAGAAGCCTGCGACGCGTTTTGAGATTGACGCAGAACTCCTGAGACATTTTCTGGCCAGTTTTAGGAAACAAGCAGCAGCTCCACTTCCGCACCTTCTCTGTTCGCCACTCATTGCTACCGCTCAGTCATTTCGAATCCCTAACTTCCAAAAACCAGTTTTATATATGTTGCCAGTCTTATCAAAATCTGCACCACAAAAACATAAACAACCACCTACTAATTTCATTCATGGAGAACAAGGGCATGATGTTGGTCAACTAGGGAAACATAATATAATATGAGAATGCGTTTTTCCTTATCATGATAGAGACGGTAAAGCGAGAATAATCGCTTGTGAACTTTACAAATTGGAAGAAAGGGCAGTGGGTAGCGACGTAAGGGAAGGAAGTACAGAAGGGGTTGTGGATTTTGTGCCGGTAGCAACCGACGATTTACCGCTGGCTTCTTATGTTTTGCTTTATGATCCCACATTTTGATACCCCCACGGCCTGCTGTAAATGTACGGCACCCTGCTCTGCTCAGGAGAGTCCATACGTACAGCAAGTTTCGGGTAGACGGAAGTCAGTCACCAGCGTTCTAACAAACTAATCCGTTTCAGGTAATTGGCTCACGCAAAAGTTTCTATGAGCGAAAACTTCGCTAGGTCTCGCTAGTAACATATATTTTACATTAGATATACATTCACGAGGTAGTGTATCCACAACAACGTGAATATTTTTGAATTTAAGTTTTGCGCGTGAATTGAGACGCAAGTCAGTCCAGAACACACCACACACACCATCTCACGGTTGAACGCAATCAGTCCGATTACTGTGCGACATCAGTCCTATTACTGAGTTTGCGCACGATCCGACCGGGTGGCGAAGCGGTTGTATCGCGAGCACCAGAGTGCAATCGCTCTGATCGCGTCCTATGCTCGAGTTTCTTCGCGATGAGTCCTAATTGGGCTTTTGATCGCGGTCCGAACCGTTCCTGAGCGCGGTAAGTACTACTCAGCATTTTCTGTGCGCGATAAGTCCGCCTTTATGTCTGAGATGGTAATATGTATGATGTGATCCATTGTTTTTGGCGTAGTGGATCACATAGAGACCAATACACTCACTCAAAAGCCTCAATCAATATCCGATTCATCGACTTTAGGGGTATTCGTATACGTATGCTACACACAGTTGCGGTGTATGGATGTTGCCATATTACGGAAGCACGAATGGTTTAGCAATATTCCATCCATTCATTTCATCAAATTCTGTAAACCGTCACAAACACGACGCACAGAAAAGCACAATCTCGTAACGGAGGGAGATTTTCCTTACTCCTCCACTTAAGTGAAGGGTAACTCTATCTTTCAATTCTCGGTGATTTCTGCAAACAAACTTACAGACGCTGGTGGGGGCGACGGCGGTGGAGGTGAACGTCGCATCGACTCCTCGTCTTCGCTCCCTCCTAAAACTCACGGCTTTAACAGAAGGATTGTCATCCCTGAAGCGGCAAGATCCGTGGGAATGTAGAACTTTGGGCTGGATTACAAGTGAGCGTAGGCCAGAGTTTCCCGCGGGCTGTCAAAATCTCAGTGAATATGAGCCCAACCTTCTGGCACTTCGTCGAGCGTCTGATGCATCAGCTGCATGATTCCCGTTCGGAACATCGTCCCGGAGTGGAGAATCGGAATAGACTGACGACGACCGAATGATGACCGCCTAAATGGCAGCAATCGGATCACGTATCTAGGAGCTGAGGAAAGGAAGAGTAATGAAACCTCTTTGTGAGCGACAAACTGCGTTCGATTTTGGTTGCGTACTGTTCTGGATCCTTGTACTCGATGCTCGTGTTCTGCAAGAACAAAAGAATCAATGCAACAAGAAAATTCATTGTCCCCAGCACCAATGACTTTCCATCTCTAAGGGCTAGACTTTCAGACTGCACTGGTGACGAGCTTAGCTGACTGCTTCAGTATCCATTTTAATCTTGATTAGGCAGGACGTGAAGACAGTGTTCACGATAAAAACTGTTTTCAGCGTTTTCGCAAAGGTAAGCTCACGAGTTTGAGGACAATAGCGAAAATTCCCCGTAAAGCCTCTATTTTCAGAAAAAAAGTGTTAAGAATCACCTAAAAAATCACCTTTTGTGCATGCCGCAGTAGAATCTGAACCAAAATAAATGATTCGAAGTTCTAAAATTCTCGGATAAGCGACTTTCTTTTATGTTTCTCCAATCGAAAATTCTCAAAAAAATAAGGTTTCTTTATATGTAAGCATCCCTTGAGATTGAAACTATCCAACACTTCGGGACCTGTTCCCTTCGATGGACAGCTCTTCTATGGAGTGGGCGGGCTGTTCCGATGGGTCAGCTATGTAGTCCACGCTGTTTTCGCCCATTTCCTAGCCTTTCATTTCCACTATGCCTTCTTCGAGAGGCCTCAGTGTTTTCGTTTCTGATGACTAACGGGAGACTTTTTTTCATCGCGAACACTGCCTTTCAAAATGGGGTCCAGTCAAGCTTTTCAGATTCATCTCGTCTGGAAGGGTTGTTACATTCATGTGTACATACATATCTCTCTAGACGACTTCTCAGCGATGCCACTACAAATTCCACCAATCGTTAGCTACAGATTTTGCCAACTCGATGTAGTTGCACTTTGGAAATTCTACTTTGTTTTCTTAAAGGCAGTGTTCACGATAAAAATCGTTTTTCTGTTTTTCCGCCTATCTTGACAACGGCCCCATGCTGATTCCAATGATGTCTCTGAAATCGTACAGGACATTCTGAGAACGGAGTTATGGTCCCTCAAAAATTGAGCTAAGGAAACATGGTGGACGAGTCGTCCGAGGCTTGTTACTTCCGTATTTTGCAGCCGATGTATGCCAGCTGGCATGAGTAAAGAGAGAAGTTGAGAATGAAGGGAAGAACGGGGCCCTGATTGGAAACTATCGCTCATCTCACGATCTCGAGCATTTATTTGTTCACGTCGGTGGGCGTGTGTTGCGCTTTTGGGGTTTGCCTTGCGCTCGAAGTGGCAACTTCGGGCTCTTTTGGAGCTTTTCCTGTCTTGTTTTCATGCATTCTTTCGACTTTAGCGTTACAGTGTACCCCTCCGCTACCCATACCTGGTGGAAACTGAAACACATTTTTCATCGTGAACACTGCCTTTAACTATTCTTTGCATACCATGCCCGCTCGCTGCATTGGGACCCCTATTTGAACTTTTTTGAAATTTCGATATGGGTGATTATAGAAATTAGACCTTTCTCGGTTTGGGTTCTTTTCTTCTTCGACCTACCAATGAAGATCCGGTGAGATTTGCCAAGAATTGAATACTGTGCTTCCTTTTGATTGCCCAGTAGACCTTGTTCGTCCGAAACGACTCTTGAAACTTTTGCCTAAAGATTAGAGCCCTGCGATGCATATGAGCCTCTCCCTTACTGAAGGTTGATTTATAGAGCACCGGGAACTTAGCTACAGAACGGTGTAGGTTGTTCAAGACTCCAGACTTTCCATAATCTATGAAACACTCCGGACAGAATTCCATGTGTACGCTGGATCTAGAAAGAGCGTGCGCGTAAAAGAACGTGTCTTATCTTTTTCTGTTTTCGTGAAGGTAAGCTCATCAAGCAGAGTATAGTAGCGAAAAGACACCAATAAATCCAAATCTTCAGATAAAAACTTTCCGAAAACCATCCAAAGTCGTTGAATTTCCATTGTGTACGCTTATCCTACTATATAAATTTTGGTAAATTTGTGTGTGCGTGTGTGTGTACAGGCCATAAAACGGCCAAAGTCTCACCGTCGACTGCGTACCACGCGCTGCGCGACCGCACGCGCGTCGGAAGCGAACAAGTTTTGGCCGCCGCGCGACGTTTCGGCCGCCGCGCGGCTGCCGAAACTTTGCGCGGCGCCCGAAACCTCGTCGCGCGGCGGCAAAACTTGTCCGCTTCCGACGCCCGTGCGGTCGCGCAGCGCGTGGTACGCAGTCGACTGTGAGACTTTGGCCGTTTTATGGCCTGTATGTATGTATGTATGTGTGCGTTTCTCTGTGTGTTTGTTTGACCGTTTATTCGGCTTGACTTTCAAGGCGGGCAACCCTACGGGGATGGGCTTCGAAAGTGGGCAGGACGTCAGGGTAAGGGTGCAGGACCTTAGAAGTGATGCGCAGTACATCATAGGAAGGGTACGGGACCCAAATTGTAGGGCGCCAGACGCCGTAGAAAGTTTGTGGGACCTAAGTTGGAGTGCGCCGAACGCAGGAGGACGCGTGCGCAATCCAAGTGGGAGTGCGCAGAGCGCCGTAGAAAGTGTGCCAGACCCAAGTGGAAGTGCGCCGAACGCCGCAGGAAGTGCGCGGAAATCAAGTGGGAGTGCGCAGGACGCCGTAGATAGTGTGCCGGACCCAAGTGGAAGTGCGCCGAATGCCGCAGGAAGTGCGCGGAATTATTACGAAATTGAAGGGCGCCGCGTTCCCTATTATTACAGGGAACGCAGGAGGACGCGTGCGCAATCCAAGTGGGAGTGCGCAGGACGCCGTAGAAAGTGTGCCGGACCCAAGTGGAAGTGCGCCAACCGCCGTAGAAAGTGCGCGGGACACAAGTGGGAGTGCGCCGAACGCCGTAGGAAGTGTTCGGGATCCAAATAGGAGTGCGCAGGACGCCATAGAAAGTGTGCGGGACCCAAGTGGAAGTGCGCAGGGCGCCGTAGAAAAAGTGCTGGACCCAAGTGGAAGTGTGCAGGACGCCGTAGAAAAAGTGCGGGACCCAACTGGAAGTGCGCAGGACGCCGTAGAAAGCGTGCGGGACCCAAGTGGGAGTGCGCCCGACCCCGTAGAAAGTGTGCGGGACCCAAGTGGGTGTGCGCCGGACGCCGTAGAAAGTGTGCGGGACCCAAGTGAGTGTGCGCCGGACGCCGTAGAAAGTGTGCTGGACCCAAGTGGGATAGCGCCGGACGCCGTAGAAAGTGTGCGGGACCCAAGTGGGAGTGCACCCGACGTCGTAGAGAGTGTGCGGGACCCAAGCGGGAGAGCGCCTTGCCGGACCCCGTAGAAAGTGTGCGGGACTCAAGTTAAAGTGTGCCGGGCGCCGTTGAAAGTGTGCGGGTCCCGAGTGACAGTGCGCCGGACGCCGTCGAAAGTGTGCTGAACCGAAGTGGTAGTGCGCCGGGCGCCGTGTAAAATGCGTGAGACCCGAGAGAGAGTGCGCCGTAGGAAGTGTGTGAGACCGAAGTGAGGGAGCGCCGGACGCCGTAGAAAGTGTGCGGGACTCAAGTGGGATTGCGCCCAACGTCGTAGGAAGTGTGCGGGACCCAAGCGGGAGAGCGCCGGGCCGGACGCCGTAGAAAGTGTGCGGGACCCAAGTGGGAGAGCGCCGGACGCCGTAGAAAGCGTGCGGGGCCCAAGTGGGAGTGCACCCGACGTCGTAGAGAGTGTGCGGGACCCAAGCGGGAGAGCGCCGGGCCGGACCCCGTAGAAAGTGTGCGGGACCCAAGTGGGTGTGCGCCGGACGCGTAGAAAGTGTGCGGGACCCGAGTGAGAGTGCGCCGTAGGAAGTGTGTGAGACCGGAGTGGGAGAGCTCCGGACGCCGTAGAAAGTGTGCGGGACTCAAGTGGGATTGCGCCCAACGTCGTAGGAAGTGTGCGGGACCCAAGCGGGAGAGCGCCGGGCCGGACGCCGTAGAAAGTGTGCGGGACTCAAGTTAAAGTGTGCCGGGCGCCGTTGAAAGTGTGCGGGTCCCGAGTGACAGTGCGCCGGACGCCGTCGGAAGTGTGCTGGACCGAAGTGGTAGTGCGCCGGGCGCCGTGTAAAATGTGTGAGACCCGAGAGAGAGTGCGCCGTAGGAAGCGTGTGAGACCGAAGTGAGGGAGCGCCGGACGCCGTAAAAAACGTGTGGGACTCAAGGGAGAGAGTGCAGAACTTCAGAATCACTATGCGCATCTAAAAGAGAGCGTACACCACCCCTTTCTTCAGGTCCCCTACCCTTCACCACTCATTTCAACTGCTTAGCTGTTTATATGCACTAACTTTTCTAAATCGGGTTTATATACGATGGAAATACGAGTTAATCAGAATCTGCATCTATGAAACACAAACATCATTCTACTTCATTCGGCAATAAAAGTAGCAGGGTGTCGGTTGATCATGAAAACGTTTAGTAAATTTCAAACGGCAGTTGTCCTTATCATGACAGAAATTAAAATAAATCAAAAGCCACTCCAGAATCTTATAGAACGGAAGAACGACCGGTGTGCCACGGTACAGGTAAGGAGGTAAACGGGTGTTCCAAAGTTTGGAATGCTTTGTGATTTCGAATGGTTCAAGTGTTGCCGCCTGAGCCAGCTTATGGGCCGGTGCAGTAAGAAAGAAAGCGCCGATTCGTTTGTCTTATACCCAAGATACCGGTGAAGCCGGCGTCAGCCGGCCGACGCCGCTGGTTTTGTATTTAAAGGCACTGTTCGCGGTAAAAATCGCTTTTCTGTTTTTTTGCCTGTCTTGAAACCGGTCCCATTCTGATTCCAATGATGCTTCTGGAATCGTACAAGATATTCTTAGAATGGAGTTATGGTCCCTCAAAAATTGAGCTAGGGAAAATGGCAGACGAGTTGTCCGAGGCTTGTAACTTCCGTCTTTTACAGCCGATGTATGCGAGCTGACCTGAGTAAAGAGAGAAGTTGAGAATGAAGGGAAGAACGGGGCTTTCGATCGGAAACCATCGCTCATCTCACGATTTCGAGTGTTCCTTTGTTCACGTCGAGGGGCGGGAAGAGGCGGGACTTGCCCACAATGGCGGGGTTTTCCCACTTTTCTAAGCCGTTTTGCGGCTCCTCGGTAGCTTTTCGTCCCGTTTTTTCAACGCTGTTCTGCTTCTGAGAGCCACGAGGAGCGTTTGTCATGAAAAACTCGAGGATGAAGTTTATCGCGAACAGTGCCTTTAAGTGCAGCAGAAAAAATCGAACAAATACAATCGGGTTATGCAATTTGAGTTCTTCGAAAAAAAGCAAATTAATTTTTTTCTCTTACAGGAATTCCTCTAAAATTGGGTAGACCTCAACGCGCACGTTTGGATGCAAGGATCCCTAGCGGTGAAGAACCTTCAACATTGGATCTTGGGTGGTGGTCGTAATCAGGCAGTTGCGAAAAATTTTGAAACGGAAAAAACCGAAAAACGAAAATTTTTCGAATTTGAATTCGAAAAAAAAAACGAGAATTGCTTTGTCTTTCGTAACGTCTTCTTTTGTAATTACAAATTTTTGACCGGAAAAAAAGGAAACGTAGTCGAAGTGCTTCAAATAATGACAGAATTATGTTTTCTTAGTGGAACAAAAGAGACTCAAAGAACTTATAAGACAAGAAGCTCCGTCAAACCACAGGTCCCGCTAATAGTTGAGGCCTCTGCTCAAAAGGATGACGCCGTGGGTTTGATAAATTGACAGCCGCCGATCTTTTGAATCAGATTCTTGAGCTAAATAAGGACCCGGCTATAGAGCGTTTACTTTTAGCTCTATCTGAAAAAATTCCAAAGCAAGTCTCTGACGAAATTGAGAGCGAAAAACGTTCCCGCAGCTTGGTGATATATGGGCTGGAAGAAGCCTCAGATAACCTTTGTCTCAAGGGTCGCCAAAAGGATCTGGAGGATAGGGTTTACTCCGTCCTAGACGCTCTTGACGTCGACTGTGCACCGTCAGACGTGTTCAGGATGGGTAAACCCGATCCAGAACGTCCGCGTTTGGTGAAGGTTCTGTTGCCGACCACCACCCACGTGCGAATAGCTCTGTCTAAAGCCCACTCTCTTCGCGGTTCGACCCTTTCTCATGTATTCGTTCGAAGAAGTATGACTCGTGAATAGAAGAACCGCGAATACGAGCTCCGGCAGCAGGCTCGTGAGCTCAATAAAGACAAGAGTGTTCGTGAATGGGTGGTTTACAAAGGACAACTAATGCGCATATCTGACATTCCAAATAAATCGTCGCGCGAGTAAGGCATTACTGCAAATCCTTCGGGAAACCTCTGAATTCGCAAGGAATTCCGGCCTTGAAATGTTGTTTGATTAATGCTCGGAATCTAGTAAACAAGATCGACCATTTGCAAGTTCTTCTTTCACAACGTAAGCCTGGGGCGGTAGTAATTTGGCCTTAAGTCAGAATTAAGAGTGATGAGCATCTTCCATTAATGTGGAGGTAATGGCTGTCCAAATGAAGAACTATCGCAATGTAAATGAGCACATGTCAAGTTGTTGGCAAAACTAGCAGAGCTGACAGACTGCGAACCACGCCTATCCATTTGATGTTACGAGCAGCGCGACATTGCACTGCGCCATTGCGTCCAACAGTCCCTCGCTGATAAAGTGGATGAGATTATTCGCCAATGAAGGCAATGCATGACAACTACACGGCCGGGAGTTCGATCCACTGTCTGTATTAGCGGAATGGAGATCGCTCACTTAAAAGACCATTCGTAGATTTTGAATCAACAGATTGAACAACCTCTAAGAATTTTCGAGATGAACTGCTTCTCGGCTTTATTTTACCGGATATTTTAGTGAATGACAGCTCCGAAGAAAAGAGGTTGCTGGAGTTTTTTTGAATTGACGACTAAATTCGAAAATCAGACTTATTTCAATTTTTTCCGTTTGATTCCAAAGTGGCTGAAAGTTTTATCCGATTATTAAAGCCGAATTCTCGAATAATAAAGAGATCCAATGGAACTTTTTCTTGCTTGCTTATCACTGAAATGTCGCGTCCTGTTGAATTTGAGAAAGCCAAATTACAGTAGCCACCTTTTGAAAAAAAAGGGCAGCCCTACTTGGCGCAAAAAAGTCCAATTCTCGTTAGTTTCTTGATTTAAATTTTTTTCCCAATTTTTTTTAAAATAAAGTATTGTACAATATGTTACGCAAATTTTAGGCCAACTTTGCTGGAGCAATTTTTATTATCGAAGCAGATTTCTTTCCCTGCAATAGATCTGCTAAAACGACGACGACAGCCCACCGATTCCAAACTTTGAGTTTTAAATGTTAATGCACTACGGAATCGATACGTATGCTCCTTCGATAAATTAAGTACATATAGGGCGATGTGAAGATACCTATTTGCACTAGAAATGTCTTCTTTTCACAATGGTTTCCTAGCACATCAGCTGAAAGATTTAGAAGTAGTCCAGGAATTCTCGTGTGTTGAAGTTCGCTCCGTAGCCATTCATTTCAGGAAAAAAAGCATACAAAATGCTCCTCGATTACTTGTGCAATTGATACGAAACGCTGCATCGCAGGTATGGCGCGCGCCATGATTCTTGCCGCAGGCCCGGCTCGCGCGGCGGTTCAGTGAATTGATTGCAAACGGAGTTCACCTCAAAAGCAAAGCGATTTCGGGGAAAAAGTGGTCGCAAGCCATATCCATAAATGGCAATTTGAGCCTTGAATACACCTAGGTTTTAAAAAGTTGAAGAGAATGTGCAACAAGATTCCCTTTTTCGAGAAATCGAACCCTTTTCACTAATTTATTCAATTTCCTTCGTTTTAACAAAATATAGCTCCGGTATTGTAATCGAAAACTTGATAAACTAGGCTTAACTCAAAGGAAATGGTCTTATTTCACCTCTAACTGTCTTGGTTTACCTACGTCTTAAAATTTGAACGGGAGTTTTAAATGTACTCGGAGGACATTTGCTCACGTCAATTGAAATCTATGTGTCTCGCTTGCCGCCGCACTATTTCTTGTGCTCTGGCCACCCCGCAATCAGCGACAGCCACCTGTCGCTGATGTTTTTCCAATCAGTGTCATCCATAAATTTGATGATGAAGTGTCGCTGATTTGGAACAGGAAGTTGCTCATTAAGAGTTGGCGCTTCTATGAGGGCATTCCCAGGTCACAACCAGCATGTTTGAGTTTGTGTAAGATTAAAGATAAGATGCAACTCAAATTAAAGATTTAAGTTTGCATATTAGGCCAGATTACTACCGCCCCTGATATTTTATTCATCACAGAAAGCTGGATATCTAGAAAAAATTGGAATTCTGAAATTGTTGGTGGCTTACGTTACATGATCCACCGCTTAGATCGCAAACGTTCAAAAGGTGGTGGGGTCGGTTTCCTAGTAAAAGGAAATCTCTCTACTGATTTAGTTACTAAAATCTCTCTTTCGAAAGCAGATGCTTTGTGTTTTGAACTGTTTTGCGCTAGGAACGCTTCTTTAACTCGATTCGTCGCGGTTCATCGTCCTCCTAATTCGAATAATGACGCGGATAGTGAACTTCTCGAATCACTCGAGGACCTCATATCTGTACGCCATAATAATATCATACTAGGGGATTTTAACCTTCAAATTGATTGGATAAACTCGATTCCACTAAACTTATCTAGCTCACATTTCCTAAACTTTTTTACGGAAGGAAATTTCCAACAATTTGTTCATCAGCCGACTCACTCCAATAATACGCTTGATGTTGTTTTGTCATCTTCTTCCAACGTTTCAGCAGTCTCGATTCTTTCACCGATATCTAACTCTGACCATGCAATTGTTTCCTTCGAAATGAACAATGTATGTCCTGAAGTTCATGTCCTTCCAACTCCTGATTTCCTCAGAGCCGACTTTGTTTCACTTAACTTATTTGCAAGCATTGATTGGCTAAATCTGTTTGATCAGTTCTCTTCGGTAACCGAGGCATACCAGAGATTTTGTAGTGGGACCTTTCTATGTTGAGATAAGGGCCTTTCTATGCTTGTCCCCATGAAATTTTCAAAATCTTTCACACTGAAATACCCAGCGCATATAAGTAATTTGGAGGAACAAAAACAGCGGTTAGGCGGCGTCTAGAGTTCATTCGCGGCGCGACGCGACGTTATGATTAGCCTACGTATCGATCAAGAGACGTCGCGTCGCGTCGTCGCTAGGTGTTCACAGTGAAGAGGCGCGATACATCGAATTAGACGCGCAAATTACGTCGCGTTGCAATGCAACGCGACGGTCGCGGAGCAATTGTCATCATTTTTTCTTCCATCATCGGGGACTCAAGAGACGTTTTTAATTTTCTCAAGCCTTTTCAAAGACTAGGTTGATTGAAATTGTCATGGGTTATTGTATTGTTCTCAGATGATACTGCAAACAATTTTGTCTGCATATTTAAGGACAGTGTGATGAGGTGATGGTTTCAAAGAGTTGAAGAGCTATAAAGTTTTTTTTACGGTTTACAAGCGACACAAGCATAATTCGGTCTCATTTCACCGAAACATCCCTATTCTGTACTACATATCAACTCCAAAAAAAATTCTAAGCATCATTTGCTCCCGATGTCTTTTTGATTGTTTCGTCATTAAAGAAGCAAGTTGAAATGAACAAAACAAAAATGTGCCATAATAATACAGATGAAAGATAAAAAAGGTGCATCGCACTAAAATAAACAGAATAAGACCGAATATTGATTAGTTTTGCCTGGGTACGGAAAATTGAGGAAATTACGTAATTGCGCGTAGTCGCCTAGCGTTCGCGCGCCGTTCACACCTTGATTTCCGCTCGACGCGATTTTCGCGTCGCGCTGACGTGTGCCATCGCGTCGCGCCGCGAAAACTCTGAACGCCGCCTTATTCAACACTCTGACGAATCCGCTCGCAAATCGGCAAAACAAAAAGGTCTGCTTGGATTTATCCCACCACTTGAAAAAATTTCTGGATAACCATGAGCTTCGTCTTGCCTCAAAAAATTCGTTCAAGCATATGTTCCACTACGTCCGCCAGAAGATGAAGTCCAATCGACCGTTGCCAACGCTGCCTGATCTTTCTGGCAAGCGATACCGAAGTAATTTCAAGAAAGCTGATGCTCTTGGACACTATTTTTCCAGTGTTTTCTCATATGGTGGGACTGATTTCCAATTGAATGGTGTTCGTTACATCTAGCCCAGTTGTAGTAACAACTATTTTCATCCATATAAAATCTCCTCTATTCTCAAGAAATTGAAGCCATCTCTCACTGAACCCTATGATGGAATCCCACAAATAGTACCATATATAAGCGTTGTTATTCCTCCTTATGTCATCCTTTATCTTAGTTGTTTAACATTTCGTTTACAAGTGGCGTAGTTCCGCAAATGTGGAAACATGCTCTTGGGGGTGTGTATACAAGTCTGTTGGTACCTGCTCGTTGGTGCCCCTGCTTCTACTGAACCCAGCAGACGTTTGAGTGTACACAGGGAACGTTCGAGCGATATAGCGTGCACAACTATATCGCGAAAGTATCCCGCACATTGCATAAAGGTGTCGCCGTCCAGCACACCAAGGCCTCTGGTCCATAACACCTTAGGATCCGTACCAAGGGAGTCATGGAGTCTTTGGCCACAAGCCACAATTTCGCCACCCTGAACTGTCGATCGCTGTCGAGTGATATCCAAAAAACTGCGCTATCCAGACTTCTGAGCTATTTCCATGCACCGTTTGCTGCTTTGCAGGAAACCCGCCTCAAGGATAGACCCGTCATCAGCGTCGGAGAGTACACCATCTACTGCGGTAACGCTGACGATAGGAGAGTGGGAGGCTGTGCAATAGCTGTAAGGAAGGATTTCAATGGTATGGTCAAGGAGTTTGGCTCAACGTCGTGCCGGAATGCATTCGTACGACTGCGGGATCACAGAGGATTCAATCTGTGGATAGTGAGTGCTCATGCGCCCACTGAAACCGCTGAGGACAATTCGAAGGATGCGTTTTATGAGGAACTCAATACGTTGCTGGCCAGGATACCTTGTCAACATGCTGTTGTCGTGGGGATTGACGCAAATGCGAAGATGGGACTTGATCAGGAATCCGAAGTACTCGGTAAATGGTTCTACCCAGTGGAGCAAACATCGGACAATGGCTACCGCCTTGTCGACTTTTGTGAACGCAGTGGTCTGATTATTGCATCGACATTCAAGAGGAATCATCGCCGCCATCAGCTTACGTGGCAGGGACCAACTCGGCTATCTTCAGAAGAGCAGAGGAAGCGGAAGATGACAACTTTGAAACTACAGCTTGACTATGTCCTGACGAGGAATATTCCAGTATCGGACATTCGAAGATCTAGAGCTGTGTGGGATGTCGCATTCGATTCGGATCACCGTCCTGTTCTGTTGAACTTCACTGCGAGGATTCATAAGAGGAAGCGAGGGGCTCAGCCTCTCCAGAGGATTGACATGACAAGTCTCAGAGATGAAGAGTGCAGAAGGAATTTTCGACAACGCGTTTCTATTCACATCGGAGTACGGACTAAGAAGAAACTTTGCGACGCGGATTCTTTTGTCAAGTGCATCCAGGACGCTTCGAAAGAGGCACTCCCGGTTGTACAGCCTAAGAAGAAGTTCGCCTACATCTCAGAAGAAACAACATCTACCTACAACAGATTATGTGCTCTCCGAACTGCAGGAAACTTCGTGGAGGAGAAGCGTCTGAGGAGGAAGTTGCGTCGGCAGCTTCAAAGTGACCGCGAACGAGAGTGGACGTGTAGAGCTAAGGAGTTCGAGAAGGCTTGGGAGGAGAAAAATCCGAGGAAAGCCTACACGTTGCTGCGACAGTATAGCGGGAAGATGAAGAGATGTTCTCCTGTCCTGAACACTACCAATGGAGTTGCAGTTGGTGATGCGACGCTGCCAATATGGAAGGATTACTTCAGTTCACTACTGAATCGTCCAGCGCCATCAGTAACTGAGCTCCCGCATGTTCAGAGAGCACATTACGATGTCAGTGAGGAACCGCCGACTGAATCTGAAGTTTTGGATTGTGTCCGGAAAATGAAGAATGGAAAGGCAGGTGGAGATGACAACATCACTGCTGAAATGCTGAAAGCTCTTCCTCCGTCTGGGATTCGTGAAATGACCAACACCATCCGTGCTATATGGATGAGCGAAAGGATACCCGATTCGTGGAGACATGCGATCATCGTACCTCTTCACAAGAAGCTATCCGTCACGGATCCTAAGAACTACAGAGGAATCTCTACTTCGTGTCATGTACAAGGTTTTAGAACGTATCATTCTCGAGCGACTTATCAAACATCGTGAAGGAACGATCAGAGATGAGCAAGCCGGTTTTCGACCTGGAAGATCGACCATCGACCAAGTGTTCGTCGTGAGAAGAGTAATTGAATCGTGGCAGCGGTTTTGAAGCCATTACAGCTTGCTTTTTTGGACTTTGAAGCCGCGTTCGACTCTCCTCATCGTGATCGATTGCTCAATGCTCTGCGATCAGATGGAGTCCCGGGAAAGTATGTTCGGTTAATCGAGGACATGAACAAAGGAACAACAGCAGCAGTTCGTACACCTGTCGGATTTACGTCAGCTTTCGAGGTGAAAACAGGAGTAAGGCAAGGAGCCGTTGCAGGACCTTTTCTTTTCAACTTCGCCGTTGATGACATCATGCGTAGAGTTGCAGAACAGTTTCCTGCGGATGTGATCCTAACACCATCAGGATGCTCCCTTGTCGACCTGGAGTACGCCGACGACATTGTGTTATTCGCTGGAAACAACGCAAAACTGCAAAGGATTGTGAACCTCGTTTCGAAGTATGCCGCAGCCTATGGACTTCGTCTTCGTCCCGACAAATGCAAGCAGATGTGGGTCTCTCAGAGGCCTTCAACGGGAGTTTGTGTGGACGGACAACGTATCGAACTGGTGGACGATTTCTGTTATTTGGGCTGTTTGCTGAAGAACGATGGTAGTTATGCAGCGGATATTCGACAACGATGTGCGAAAGCTACGTCTGCATTCAATTCTCTAACCAAGTGTTTGTGGTCTACCACCATCGCGAAGGAAGTCAAGTTGCGCGTCTACCTATCCGCTATTCGCCCTATCATGATGTACGGATCGGAGACGTGGGCAGCACCGAAGACGCAGATGGAAAGGTTGGATTGCACGGAGAGGAAGCTTTTTAGGCGTTTGCTTAGATATTTCTGGCCGCGTGTATGCCATAACGAAGACCTTTACAAGGAAATCGACGCAGTACATCAACGCTTGACACGAGGGAGGTGCCAGCATCTCCTAACGCCATCTCAAGCAGCAATGGAAAGTTGACTTCGACTGCTCGGGCATATACTAAGAAGAACGCCGGATCGTCTCGTACAACACGCTTTAAAAATGCTTCCAAATCCTGTCTGGAAACGGCCACCTGGGCGTAGGCGAAAGTTCTGGACGGATGTGGTTAAAGAGGATTTGAAGTCACTCGGCATCGAAAGACAGTTCAGGCGCGATGTTTCGTTTCGCAGGAAATGGAATAGTGACAGCTGGATGGAATGTGTTCAAATTGTGGCTGAAGACCGTGAAAAATGGACACGGCTGACTACTAGGACGGCACACCTCGGTGAAGATGCGGAATGACCGCGTCAGGCGAAAGCCAACCGATTAAGTCAAGTAAGTCATGCTCTTGTCACCCCAATACCAAAAGTTTCTGGCTCAAGTTTAATCAGTGACTTGCGACCGATCAGCCTTACGCCCGCTCCCATTAAGGTCATGGAGAAAATAATCAACGAGAAATTACTAGACTGGCTCAACAAATTTCACCTCATTCCGCAAGAACAACATGGCTTTCTGCCGAGAGCGTCGACATGTACAAATCTTGTAGAAACAATATTTGATTACGCTAGAGCGGTGAACAGTGGGAAGTCAGTTGATGTAATCTATCTGGACCTGTCTAAGGCTTTTGACAAGGTATGCCACCTGAAACTAATTGCTAAATTAGAGCGTATTGGTATTAGGGGCAATCTTCTGAAATAGATAAATTCTTACTTGCAAGATAGACTTTCGACAGTGAGAGTTGGTTCCAGTTTCTCCCCGAGTTATCCCTGTGTCAGTGGGGTTCCACAGGGGGCGTCCTGTCTCCTCTACTTTTCCTCGTTTATACCATTGACCTTCAGCAACTACTGAAAACATCCCCCAATGTCTACGTTCAGATGTTTGCGGATGATATCAAGGTTTATGGTGTTTTCGATCGCAATAATTCTGAAGCTGTGCGCGGAGCTCTTAAAGCCTCTATTGACAGGATATCAGCTTGGACTCTACACTGGGATATACCACTTAATCTCACTAAATCTACTGTGATGCATATAGGTGACTGCGATGTCATTAGCTACCACGTAAATGATGTCGAACTCAGCACATGCGACTCCATCAGGGGTGTTGGTGTCATTGTCCAATCTAACCTGAAGTTTTCAGACCACTTAGACACTGTTCTCCATAAAGCGTATTCCTCCCTTTTTACGATTTTTCGCAATGTGCATTGTACTGATTCAGCAATACTGATTCGCCTTTATAAGGCCTACGTACTGCCGCATCTTGAATACTGCTGACCCGTGTGGAGTCCCAAGCGTACGAAGGATGTACTCAAAATTGAAAGAGTCCAACACCTCTTCACAAGGATTATGTGGTATAGGTCTACTGTGAATTTCAATCGTAATGAATTGTCCAATAACTATGCTAGGCTCGAACAATTTGGTATGAAATCTCTGGAGTATAGAAGGATTTTTGCGGACATGGTATTTTGTTTTCGTGTTCTACGAAATGAATTGAAAATTCCGGCCAGTAAGTTTCGGATCTTCATGCCTAATAATGCTAGATCAGGTGGGTTCAGATTACACTACCATAGAATTCACAGCGAAAAGCACTCCATCTTCTTCAACTTCCCTTCGGAAAGATTTGCTAGATGTATAGAAAATCTGCCTTCAGAAACTTTTCAATCTATTAGCAGCTCTGTTTTCAAACGACGGCCGACGTTGGCCGATCTAACTTCCCTTCTGTAGATCTTTCCTGATAAATGACTCGTCGATGTGCTGAAATTTGCAGGCTATGATGCTTCCTTGATTACATATGATCTAGTTCCGCAATCGCGTTCAGTCCGCAAGGTCTCATTATCACAATCGTAGAAGCGAAGCGGTTGTTTTGAGAATGATTCTAGTTGATTTTTTCAAAAACAACCGCTTCGCTTCTACGATTGTGAAAATGAGGACTGAACGTGATTGCGGAACTGAACTATATGTATTCTATTCAATACACTGATTATGAATCTGTCTACTGGTCGATCATGGTGCCATGCTGTATGAATTACCAATGGATATCCTGTATGCCCGAAACACATCAAGTTTCAAGAAATCTTGTGATGTCTCTCACATGTGACCCATTAGATGCTGCCGTTATCTAGAGTTATCCTGATGTTCTCGAGTTTGACCATGTTTGCCAATCGCAGAATGAAGTCCTTTCTGCTCTTTAAACCACTACCATAAATCTTCTTGAACTAAGAATACTACGAACGAAGGCGGCTACCTCCTCCATCCAAGTTTAACGGATATCTACATCTCTGTTTGAGTACTACCGATCACTGCCAAAGATATTCTTGTGTAATTCGCCTACAACCTTAAACAACTAAAGTAGGGATACAAGTCAACAAGGTGCATGGTATACCATTCGCTCCCTGGGCCTGGGTCTTACGCCTGAGGTTCGTACCAGATCAAAGAGGCACCTGAATTGGCCCGCCCCAGGATAACTTCGGTTAGTTGCGTTGCCCAGGCTGGCTGTATCCTTACTCATGTACACTATTATACCTATATACCACGATACTTATGTTAAAAGCCGTTTTTTGGAGGGATCGCTAGTTGCCAAACCAACTGTGACATGGCACTAATTCACTGGTGAAAGTGACTAGACATTCGGAAAAACGATCTCTATTTTTGGTAGTCTGGAAAGAGCAGAACCTATTTAACTTTCCCCTTTTTGCTATTATTGTTGTTCACTTCCTCATTTTTTTCGTTCTTTTATCATTCGCTCTTCAAGTGCCAAAGGCGCGCTACTGTTTCTTTTCTCAATGTCGATGGCGCACCTACAGTGCAAATAAATATAAATATAATTCAACGTATCAATGCAAGGAATTTCGCCCTTGTTGCAATGGCGAATCCTGACAAATTGTAGCGCTGAACACCTTCTGAAATTCTTACAGTGAACTTTTTGCTCAAAACTGCGGTAGTTCTCTCGATATTCATGCCCACGTTTTTTCGAGTTTTTGACCAGAACTGTGGGCTCGAAGGTCGTCCCTAACTTCATGAAAAAACCGAATTCGTAGAATTTTCGATCGTTGTTTGAAGCTTGCACGAGGTAGTAGAGGTAATTCGTAGAAGTTGGAAATCGTGGGCAATTGGAAAGGAATGTGAATAAGTAATACTATTGGTCCTTAATTGAGAAAATATCACTCAAGCTTATATCATATACAATTATCATTCATTTCGTTTTTGAAATTTTTTAGTCATATATCTAAACGGAACAAACGTTGTATAGAGAGGATCATCAACAGTTCCTGATGCATAACACATTCTTGCGTGAATTTATTGCGCTGTCATGTTGAATTTCAGTGCGAGCGGTCGCGTCGTGGCGAGCACTGACCAGTAGCTCAGTCTCTCGGTGCTATTGGACGGTAATAGCCGCGACGTAACCACATGCATTGAGTCGTGGTGTCTATGCAGAGGTTCAGTTCAACCACATTCGCTGGATAGTACTATACATGATGCCGTTCGCCCAAGAAAGTTCTTATTCGCGGCTTTTTTTGTTGTGGATCGATAAAGGGTGCAAAAATAGGCTGCTCTCAGAATTTTCGGAAAAGCTGCCGTTTGAAAATTATGAGTCTCCAAAGCACAATTCTCGACGTCTTCTTCATGAACATCTCAAGAGAAAACGAGTTTTCCTGATCTTAATGGCAGTGTTCACGATAGATTACACTTTTGATATCTCCACCGTTTACTGAAGGTCTGGTGCCCTATACAGAAAGGCATGCTTGAAGAGAACGCGAGAGCTAAGGCCCCCGTCACAGTCGGTGGATCTACTGAGTCCCACCGGGTCGATACGCATCGAATTCGTGGAAGACGGGTGCAAAAAAATCAACCCGCTGAGTCCGACTGCGACCGTCTGATGCCCACCGCAATCCCCCCGGTCGATACTGATGGTTCTCATGCGTACAAGGGCGGGGCCAATGCACCGACTGAGTCCCACTGAGTCCCACCGAAATCATCCTCACCCCACCCGGTCGATATAGGAGTTTCTCACGTGATTTGGGTGCATTTTTTTCGGCCGACTGCGACCTGCCGAGTCCCGCCGCATCTCGACTCTCGTCGTCTGCGCTCTGCCCCACCTGCTGCTGATACGGAAATCAGATTCAGACATGTTGAAAACAAGAAAAATCAGCCACCAAACACGTTCCGATTCACAGCTGAGATGATAATCGTCACTATCAATTGCGTGTTTCGCAGAGGAACTGGTTGGCTCTGGGGGCAACCGGACTCAGTGGGAGACTCAGCAGGTTTTTCCACCCCGGACTCAGTCGGACTCAGCAGGTTTTTCGACGAAGTCTGACCGGGGCCTAAAAGAGGGCCACATTTGCTTACGTTGACTTTCGAGGATGGTACCTAGCAATGCAATCAAGCTGTTCAGCTCGCTTATCAGTATGGTCGATCACTGGAAAGGGGGTAGGGGCGTCGAACACACGTGACACGCACGGAAGCGAGGAGGTAATGATAGTCATGAACATCGATCAAGTGGTGTCACGTTAGGGGTCGTTTATGCTTCCACAGCCGAGCGCCGCGGCAAAGTACAGTCCTACAATATCGATCGTGCTGCGCCGCGTGATCAATATTGCAGAAATGGACTACCCCCCAGTTACGTGATCAACGATTCTTCCTTGTCTTGATTACTTAATGCTATCACGACCTTGAGTGTCCATTTCTTCACGTCGAGGGGTGCAAAGGGCTCTTACACTGGAGGGGGCTAGCGCAGCTCTTCAGGGGGGCAACCCTCCGGGCACCGGCGCTTGCCCCCCCAATCGGGGGGGCTACCGCCGGAGTGACAATTTGGCTTGATCAGGAGCCCCCGTCACTGCCCTGAAGCCCCCTGTGACTGCCCTGAAGCCCCTGTGACTGCCCTGAAGCCCCCTGTGACTGCCCTGAAGCCCCCTGTGACTGCCCTGAAGCCCCTGTGACTGCCCTGAAGCCCCCTGTCACTGCCCTGAAGCCCCCTGTCACTGCTTTGAAGCCCCCCATCACTGCCCCGGAGCCATGACGTCACGGCTCCGGAGCAGTGACGTCCTGTTTACCGGAGCAGTGACGTCACCCTCCCCGAAAGCGTCTCCGCTTCCCTCCAAAAATATCCCTTTCTGACAGTGACTCGAAGTCGCCGTCCAGGGCCGGCCCTGTTGGGCCGAATGCGGCTCTCCATGAGGTGAGGCGCCTTTTATACCGCTCGAGCACGTGATAGATGCCTTCTCTGGCCTCTATCGTCGTAAACTACCTTCTACGACTTCTTCCCATCCTTTCCCTCTCTTCCTCTCGAGGGCAAGCGCCGGAGGAGAGCAGGGCCTCCCCTGAAGCCCCCTCGGGGGAGCCTGCGCTGCCGCCCCCCCAAGTCGAAAACGGGCTCTATTGTCCGGCGCTTGCCCCCCCGCAGAGTCTGAGGGGGCATGAGGAGTTTCGGTTACCTCAGAACGCTTGTTTGCTTCCGTCATTTTGCCATTCCTAGCTCTTTTTGAACCGCTTTTTCGATATTGAGAGCTTTGAATTCTTCTCGCCTATCATTTATCGTAAAAAGTCTTCGAGACTGAATATCGTGAACGCTGCATTTATATTGCCGAAGCAGGTGCCGTATTCATGTAACTACGGGAGCCTCCCTGGAGGGTCCAAAGTTTGCCGGCCGCATACATCGGCTGGTTCTAAAAACCTTCCCGGGTGGCTCCCTTGGTTTCAAGAATACGACCACAGGTTATCAGCTATGCGGAATCGATTACCGTTATTAGATTGGTGATGTTTCCGTCCATCGATTTTTATATTTTTAGGTCTTCGGAGGATTATCCGTGAAAATTATGACCATGCTCAAAAGATGCGCCGTAGTCGTTTCAGTTCGATTAAAAACAGGAAATCCAAGAAATTTTGACCCATTCAATCTATTTTTTGCGAAAGTGATCTAGACTCTGTTTCATTTCAAGTAAGCTTCTGTTTTTCATTATCACAACGCGGAGCGGTGGCTTTTTCGTCGGAAACTCCTTATCCCTACCTAATGAAATTTCACAGAGGCCCACGCTCCGCTGCTGGTGATAATACAGATAACTAGGGGTTCGCCAGAGTCTAGTTGAAGTAACCGTTGTGCAAGGGGCAGATGACACATTTGCTTTTGCACGAAATGATTCCGGTGACAAATGAAGGACGAGTGCAAACTTGCTGCAGACGTCTGTAGGCAGCGAAGGATTTACTGCAAATCGCATCAGAACAGCAAATTTTAGACCGAAAAAAAAACCGAAAAAAAATTAAACTTTTTCGTTTTTTTCCATATTGATTTTTTTCGCCAAAAAGGGCGAAAAACTAAAAAACCGAAAAATCGAAAAACGCACACACCTGGTCGTAAGACCGTAGTTATACACCAGCGGGACGCTGCGGAAATAGCAAGACAACTGCCACTTATGTGGGTCCTAAGTGTGCTGAGACATGCTAAAAAGAAGATTTGTCCCAGGAAAACGCACCGGAAGCCCGCACCAAGCAGTTATACACGCCGCGGCACTGTATACTGTATCCTTGCGGGACCTACCCCGTTGAAAATTTGCCAATTCCCATCAGCTGATTATTTTTCAGATCTTAACTGGTTAAAATGCCACCAAAACGACATCACGAGCACTGCTATGACAGGAGCAATAGATTTCTAGTGACTTCTTGCAATGAACAGGTGATAGAAGCGTGAAATATCGATAAAGTACAGTTGAAACGCCCAGGAATTTCCGATCTGCAATATTGCGTCAAAGACGGCGAAGACGCAACATTGCAGACGAGTCCCTGATCCACGTCGCAAGCGGCGGCAATGTCATCGCGGGACGTTCTCATTCCGCTGGTGTATAACTACGGCCTAATGTGTCCAAACCGCGGGAAGGGCGGGGGAGAAGCGAAGAATCGTGATTGGAGGACACACCGGCTACATTGAAAATGGAGTGTTTTAGCTTTTTGAACAGAACGGCCCTTCGTAAAACTGAGTAATTCGAGCTTTTGGAATAATCCAATATTCGAATCACCCAGAAACATAATTTTCTGTACGTAAGAACTATTTGAGAACGTCGTGATTTTTCTGTTTGAACACGGGCACGAAGTTGGCAGATGGATTTACTGGCTTACGTACGTTTCGGCGGAATCGCCGTCTTCAGAGCCTGAAAGAAGCAAATCAGAAATGCGCTTATCCGGTCAAATGTCGACTAAACTCTACCTAATTCAAAGAACTCTATTTCCCAAACGTCGTCAAAAGTGAAGAAACCAGGAGATAACCGTACCTTGTCAGGAAGCACGCTAGGAGAATCACAACATAGAACGAATTGTTGAAGCGGAACGGTGATGGTGCCGCTACCTCTCGACGTTAGAATGCGAGTCTGAGGTAGGGCTTGAGGGGGAAATCAAAAGGGGAGGAGGGGGGAGGGAGAAATCTCGGAATCGCCCTCTGAAGACGGCGATTCCGCCGAAACGTACGTAAGCCAGTAAATCCATCTGCCAACCTCGTGTCCGAGTTCAAACACAAAAATCACGACTGTTTCATCATGCCGAGGTTAATAGAGAGTCGAGCATGGAGACTATTTGAGAACGGCCGCTTCCAAATTCTGAGCGACCAGCCGAATGAGGTAACACCACCATTTGTAATACCAGCGGCGTCGGCCGGCTGACGCCGGCCTCTGCCGCTGGGGTCCGGCTGCGCCGGCTTCGCCGGCATCTTGGGTATAAGGCAAATGAATCGGCGCTTTCTTTCTTACTGCACCGGCCCATAAGCTGGCTCAGGCGGCAACACTTGAACCATTCGAAGTCACAAAACATTCCAGACCTTGCAACACCCGTTTACCTCCTTACCTGTATCGTGACACACCGGTTGTTCTTCCGTTTCATGAGATCCTGAAGTGGCTTTTGATTAATTTTAATTTCTGTCATGATAAGGACAACCGCTGTTTGGAATTTACTAAATGTTGTCATGATCAACCGACATCCTGCTACTTTTAATACCGAATGAACTAGAATGATGTTTGTGTTTCATAGATGCAAATTCTGATTAGCTCTTATTTCCATCGTATATGAACCCGATTTAGAAAAGTTAGTGCATATAAACAGCTAAGCAGTTGAAATGAGTGGTGAACGGTAGGGGACCTGAAGAAAGGGGTGGTGTACGCTCTCTTTTAGGCCCCGGTCAGAGTTGGTGCTATTTGCATCTGTAAGCCACCGACTCCCCTCCAACACCCCCCGCACCCCCCAACACCCCTCAACACCCACCCGGTCGATACGTATGATTAGAATGATGGAGTGAGGTTGAGAAAATCACTCGGTGTATCCAACTAGATATGACGATGATTGCGTGGCCAACAGGATTGCAGCTGTTCAGAGAAATAGTGAAGGAGAGTAAGGTGAAGGAACGGAGGTAGCAGTAAGGTTAGCTTTCTAGTGATACGCAATGTTTTATCATCGACCCGCCCACTCGGTGATTTTCTCATCCGCCGTCATCCACGTATTGCGTGGATATCGACCGCGTCGGATACACCGAGTGATTTTCTCAACCTCACTCCATCATTTTAAACATACGTATCGACCGGGTGGGTGTTGGGGGGTGCGGGGGGGGTGTTGGAGGGATACACCGAGTGATTTTCTCAGCTTCACCTCACCATGTTGTTCATACGTATCGACCGGGTGGGTGTTGGGGGGTGCGGGGGGGATACACCGAGTGATTTTTGCATCCCATTTCCAATGCATTCTGTGTGTATCGATCGGGCTGGAGACGTCGGCTCATTCAACTATGACCGGGGCCTGAGATGCGCATAGTGATTCTGAAGTTCTGCACTCTCTCCCTTGAGTCTCACACGTTTTTTACGGCGCCCGGCGCTCCCTCACTTCGGTCTCACACACTTCCTACGGCGCACTCTCTCTCGGGTCTCACACATTTTACACGGCGCCCGGCGCACTACCACTTCGGTCCAGCACACTTTCGACGGCGTCCGGCGCACTGTCACTCGGGTCCCGCACACTTTCAACGGCGTCCGGCGCACACCCACTTGGGTACCGCACACATTCTACGGGGTCCGGCCCGGCGCCCTCCCGCTTGGGTCCCCCACACTTTCTACGGCGTCCGGCGCTCTCCCACTTGGATCCAGCACACTTCCTACGGCGTTCGGCGCTATCCCACTTGGGTCCCGCACGCTTTCTACGGCGTCCTGCGCACTTCCACTTGGGTCCCGCACACTTTCTACGGCGCCTGGCAGACTCTCACTCGGGTCCCGCACACTTTCTACGGCGTCCGGCGCACACCCACTTGGGTCCCGCACACTTTCTATGGGGTTCGGCCCAGCGCTCTTCCGCTTGGGTCCCGCACACTTTTTACGACGTCGGGCGCACTCGCACATGGGTTCAACACATTTTTCACGGCGTCCTGCACACTTCCACTTGGGTCAAGCACTTTTTCTACGGCGCCCTGCGCACTTCCACTTGGGTCCCGCACACTTTGTACGGCGTCCTGCGCACTCCTATTTGGATCCCGAACACTTCCTACGGCGTCCGGCGCACACCCACTTGGGTCCGCACACTTTCTACGGGTCCGGCGCTATCCGCGTGGGTCCCACACCTTCTACGGCGTCGGGCGCACTCCGCTGGGTTCCGCACGCTTTCTACGGCGTCCTGCACACTTCCACTTGGGTCCCGCACTTTTCTACGGCGCCCTGCGCCCTTCCACTTGGGTCCCGCACACTTTGTACGGCGTCCTGCGCACTCCTTTTTGGATCCCGAACACTTCCTACGGCGTTCGGCGCACTCCCACTTGTGTCCCACACACTTTCTACGGCGGTTGGCGCACTCGCACATGGGTCCAACACATTTTTTACGGCGTCCTGCGCACTCCCACTTAAATTCCGCGCACTTCCTGCGGCGTTCGGCGCACTTCCACTTGGGTCCGGCACACTATCTACGGCGTCCAGCGCTGTCCCATTTGGGTCACGTACACTTTCTACGGCGTCCGGCGCTCTCCCACTTGGGTCCAGCACACTTCCTACGGCGTTCGGCGCACACCCACTTGGGTCCCACACACTTTCTACGGGGTCGGGCGCTATCCCGCTCGGGTCCCGCACACTTTCTACGGCGTCGGGCGCACTCCCACCTGGGTCCCGCACGCTTTCTACGGCGTCCGGCGCACACCCACTTGGGTCCCGCACACTTTCTATGGGGTCCGGCCCGGCGCTCTCCCGCTTGGGTCCCACACACTTTTTACGACGTCGAACGCACTCGCACATAGGTTCAACACATTTTTGACGGCGTCCTGCGCACACCCACTTAGATTCCGCGCACTTCCTGCGGCGTTCAGTGCACTTCCACTTGGGTCCGACACACTATTTACAGCGTCCAGCGCGCTCCCACTTGGGTCCCGTACACTTTCTACGGCGTCCGGCGCACACCCACTTGAGTCCCGCACACTTTCTCTGAGTCCGGCGCTATCCCGCGTGGGTCCCGCACACCTTCTACGGCGTCGGGCGCACTCCCACTTGGGTTCCGCACGCTTTCTACGGCGTCCTGCACACTTCCACTTGGGTCCCGCACTTTTTCTACGGCGCCCTGCGCACTTCCACTTGGGTCCCGCACACTTTCTACGGCGTCCTGCGCACTCCTATTTGGATCCCGAACACTTCCTACGGCGTTCGGCGCACTCCCACTTGTGTCCCACACACTTTCTACGGCGGTTGGCGCACTCGCACATGGGTCCAACACATTTTTTACGGCGTCCTGCGCACTCCCACTTAAATTCCGCGCACTTCCTGCGGCGTTTGGCGCACTTCCGCGGGTCCCGCACACTTTCTACGGCGCCTGGCAGACTCTCACTCGGGTCCCGCACACTTTCTACGGCGTCCGGCGCACACCCACTTGGGTCCCGCACACTTTCTATGGGGTCCGGCCCAGCGCTCTCCGCTTGGGTCCACACACTTTTACGACGTCGGGCGCACTCGCACATGGGTTCAACACATTTTTCACGGCGTCCTGCACACTTCCACTTAGATTCCGCGCACTTTTCTACGGCGCCCTGCGCACTTCCTGGGTCCCGCACACCATTACTACGGCGTCCTGCGCACTCCTATTTGGATCGAACACTTCCTACGGCGTCCGGCGCACACCCACTTGAGTCCCGCACACTTTCTACGCGGGTCGGGCGCTATCCCGCGTGGGTCCCGCACACCTTCTACGGCGTCGGGCGCACTCCCACTTAGGTTCCGCACGCTTTCTACGGCGTCCTGCACACTTCCACTTGGGTCCCACACTTTTTCTACGGCGCCCTGCGCACTTCCACTTGGGTCCCGCACACTTTGTACGGCGTCCTGCGCACTCCTATTTGGATCCCGAACACTTCCTACGGCGTTCGGCGCACTCCCACTTGGGTCCCGCACACTTTCTATGGGGTCCGGCCCGGCGCTCTCCCGCTTGGGTCCCACACACTTTTTACGACGTCGAACTCACTCGCACATGGGTTCAACACATTTTTTACGGCGTCCTGCGCACTCCCACTTAAATTCCGCGCACTTCCTGCGGCGTTCGGCGCACTTCCACTTGGGTCCCGCACACTTTCTACGGCGCCTGGCAGACTCTCACTCGGGTCCCGCACACTTTCTACGGCGTCCGGCGCACACCCACTTGGGTCCCGCACACTTTCTATGGGGTCCGGCCCAGCGCTCTCCCGCTTGGGTCCCGCACACTTTTTACGACGTCGGGCGCACTCGCACATGGGTTCAACACATTTTTCACGGCGTCCTGCACACTTCCACTTGGGTCCCGCACTTTTTCTACGGCGCCCTGCGCACTTCCACTTGGGTCCCGCACACTTACTACGGCGTCCTGCGCACTCCTATTTGGATCCCGAACACTTCCTACGGCGTCCGGCGCACACCCGCGGGTCCCGCACACTTTCTACGGGTCCGGCGCTATCCCGCGTGGGTCCCGCACACCTTCTACGGCGTCGGGCGCACTCCCACTTGGGTTCCGCACGCTTTCTACGGCGTCCTGCACACACTTCCACTTGGGTCCCGCACTTTTTCTACGGCGCCCTGCGCACTTCCACTTGGGTCCCGCACACTTTCTACGGCGTCCTGCGCACTCCTATTTGGATCCCGAACACTTCCTACGGCGTTCGGCGCACTCCCACTTGTGTCCCGCACACTTTCTACGGCGGTTGGCGCACTCGCACATGAGTTCAACACATTTTTTACGGCGTCCTGCGCACTCCCACTCAAATTCCGCGCACTTCCTGCGGCGTTCGGCGCACTTCCACTTGGGTCCGACACACTATTTACAGCGTCCAGCGCGCTCCCACTTGGGTCCCGTACACTTTCTACGGCGTCCGGCGCACACCCACTTGGTCCCGCACACTTTCTCTCTGAGTCCGGCGCTATCCCGCGTGGGTCCCGCACACCTTCTACGGCGTCGGGCGCACTCGCACGTGGGTTCCGCACGCTTTCTACGGCGTCCTGCACACTTCCACTTGGGTCCCGCACTTTTCTACGGCGCCCTGCGCACTTCCACTTGGGTCCCGCCCACTTTCTACGGCGTCCGGCGCACTCACTCAGGTCCCGCACACTTTCCACGGCGTCCTGCGCACTCCCACTTGGGTCCCGCACACTTTCTACGGCGGCTGGCGCACTCGCACATGGGTCCAACACATTTTCTACAGCGTCCTGCGCACTCCCACATGGATCCCGTGCACTTCCTGCGGCATTCGGCGCACTTCCACTTGGGTCCCGCACACTTTCTACGGTGTCCAGCGCACTCTCACTCGGGTTCCGCCCACTTTCTACGGCGTCCGGCGCACTCACTCAGGTCCCGCACACTTTCTATGGGGTCCGGCCCGGCGCTCTCCCGCTTGGGTCCCACACACTTTACGACGTCGAACGCACTCGCACATGGGTTCAACACATTTTCACGGCGTCCTGCACACTTCCACTTGGGTCCCGCACTTTTCTACGGCGCCCTGCGCACTTCCACTTGGGTCCACGCACACTTACTACGGCGTCCTGCGCACTCCTATTTGGATCCCGAACACTTCCTACGGCGTCCGGCGCACACCCACTTGGGTCCCGCACACTTTCTACGGGTCCGGCGCTATCCCGCGTGGGTCCCGCACACCTTCTACGGCGTCGGGCGCACTCCCACTTGGGTTCCGCACGCTTTCTACGGCGTCCTGCACACTTCCACTTGGGTCCCGCACTTTTTCTACGGCGCCCTGCGCACTTCCACTTGGGTCCCGCACACTTTGTACGGCGTCCTGCGCACTCCTATTTGGATCCCGAACACTTCCTACGGCGTTCGGCGCACTCCCACTTGGGTCCCGCACACTTTCTATGGGGTCCGGCCCGGCGCTCTCCCGCTTGGGTCCCACACACTTTTTACGACGTCGAACGCACTCGCACATGGGTTCAACACATTTTTTACGGCGTCCTGCGCACTCCCACTTAAATTCCGCGCACTTCCTGCGGCGTTCGGCGCACTTCCACTTGGGTCCCGCACACTTTCTACGGCGCCTGGCAGACTCTCACTCGGGTCCCGCACACTTTCTACGGCGTCCGGCGCTACACCCACTCTGGGTCCCGCACACTTTCTATGGGGTCCGGCCCAGCGCTCTCCCGCTTGGGTCCCGCACACTTTTTACGACGTCGGGCGCACTCGCACATGGGTTCAACACATTTTTCACGGCGTCCTGCACACTTCCACTTGGGTCCCGCACTTTTTCTACGGCGCCCTGCGCACTTCCACTTGGGTCCCGCACACTTACTACGGCGTCCTGCGCACTCCTATTTGGATCCCGAACACTTCCTACGGCGTCCGGCGCACACCCACTTGGGTCCCGCACACTTTCTACGGGTCCGGCGCTATCCCGCGTGGGTCCCGCACACCTTCTACGGCGTCGGGCGCACTCCCACTTGGGTTCCGCACGCTTTCTACGGCGTCCTGCACACTTCCACTTGGGTCCCGCACTTTTTCTACGGCGCCCTGCGCACTTCCACTTGGGTCCCGCACACTTTCTACGGCGTCCTGCGCACTCCTATTTGGATCCCGAACACTTCCTACGGCGTTCGGCGCACTCCCACTTGTGTCCCCCACACTTTCTACGGCGGTTGGCGCACTCGCACATGAGTCCAACACATTTTTTACGGCGTCCTGCGCACTCCCACTTAAATTCCGCGCACTTCCTGCGGCGTTCGGCGCACTTCCACTTGGGTCCGGCACACTATCTACGGCGTCAAGCGCACTCCCACTTGGGTCACGTACATTTTCTACGGCGTCCTGCGCACTCCCACTTGAATCGCGCACGCGTCCTCCTGCGTTCGGCGCACTCCAACTTAGGTCCTACACACTTTCTACGGCGTCTGGCGTCCTACAATTTGGGTCCCGTACCCTTCCTATGATGTACTGCGCATCCCTTCTAAGGTCCTGCACCCTTACCCTGACGTCCTTCCCACTTTCGAAGCCCATCCCCGTACGGTTGCCCGTCTTTAAAGTCAAGCCGGATAAACGGTCAAACAAACACACAGAGAAACGCACACATACATATAGTGGAGTCCACCAAGAGTGTCTCATTTACTTATCAATGAGAAGAGGTCGGCTGGGGATCAATGTGCATGAATCCCATACCAGCACGCTCGATACCGATTGAGCGAGAGCGGTTGTGCTGCAACGACTTTCATGTTCAATGATCTCCAATCGACCGCTTCTCATTAATAAGTAAATGAGGCACTCTTGGTGGACTCTACTCTACACACACAGACGCACACACAAATTTACCAAAATGTATATAGTAGGATGACATTATAAGGAAATCAAGCTACTAGTTTTGAAGATTTTCGGAAAGAGAAGTAACCCTATGTGGTAATGATGTCCAGGGTGGATGGAAAATTGACAATGAATTCGATTTTTCGACGTTCATCAGCGTTAGTACGCAAGTCTGCATTCTGCAGTCACCGTGTAGAATCGACGCAGCCTATTTATGCAGCGGGCGGCGCAAAATCATGAGAGGCGCGGAGTGCCGCACCGCCTCGCTATTCGCCGCGCCGCTCGTCGGCGGAAGTATAAATGACACCGTAGTTGAATTGCCTATCGCCACCCCTCTGCGCGGCGTAAGTATTCACATCGCCTTTGGAAAGAGCGTCGGATCGCTACTGGTGAAAGTCAGGCCAGCGAAAACGCGGAGGAGTACGTTACCAGTTGATCCCCTAGTCGTGCAAAGGAGAGGTAATAGGAAGACTGAATCTAACTCTTAAGCACAACACCCGAAAGTACCACTGTCTTTTACATTAAGCGCTGATCAGCTTCGTGTCAAGGTAGATATTGTAGAACATAGTGATATCTGCTAAACATCCTATCCTACTATATATATTTTGGTAAATTTGTGTGTGCGTGTGTGTGTATGTATGTATGTATGTATGCATGTATGTATGTATGTATGTATGTATGTATGTATGTATGTATGTATGTATGTATGTATGTATGTATGTATGTATGTATGTATGTATGTATGTATGTATGTATGTATGTATGTATGTATGTATGTATGTATGTATGTATGTATGTATGTATGTATGTATGTATGTATGTATGTATGTATGTATGTATGTATGTATGTATGTATGTATGTATGTATGTATGTATGTATGTATGTATGTATGTATGTGTGCATTTCTCTGTGTGTTTGTTTGACCGTTTATTCGGCTTGACTTTCAAGGCGGGCAACCCTACGGGGATGGGCTCCGAAGGTGGGCAGGAGTGAGGGTGCAGGACCTTAGAAGTGATGCGCAGTACATCATAGAAAAGGTACGGGACCCAAAAAGTAGTGCGCCAGACGCCGTAGAAAGTGTGCGGGACCCATGTGGGAGTGCGCCGAACGCAGTAGGAAGTGTGCGGGATCCAAGAGGGAGTGCGCAGGACGCCGTAGGAAGTGTGCGGGACCCAAGTGGGAGTGCGCCAAACGCCGTAGAGAGTGTGCGGGACCCAAGGGGAAGTGCGCAGGACGACGTAGAAAGTGTGCGGGACCCAAGTGGGAGTGCGCCGAACGCCGTAGAGAGTGTGCGGGACCCAAGGGGAAGTGCGCAGGACGCCGTAAAAAGTGTGCGGGACCCAAGTGGGAGTGCGCCGAACGCCGTAGAAAGTGTGCGGGACCCAAGGGGAAGTGCGCAGGACGCCGTAGAAAGTGTGCGGGACCCAAGTGGGAGTGCGCCGGACGCCGTAGAGAGTGTGCGGGACCCAAGGGGAAGTGCCAGGACGCCGTAGAAAGTGTGCGGGACCCAAGTGGGATTGCGCAGGACGTCGTAGAAAGTGTGCGAGACCCAAGTGGGAGAGCGCCGAACGCCGTAGAACGTGTGTGGGACCCAAGTAGGAGTGCGCCGGACGCCGTAGAAAGTGTGCGGGACCCAAGTGGGAGTGCGCCGGACGCCGTAGAAAGTGTGCGAGACCCGAGTGAGAGTGCGCCGGACGCCGTCGAAAGTGTGCGGGACCTGAGTGAGAGTGCGCCGGACGCCGTCGAAGGTGTGGGGGACCGAGGTGGGAGTGCGCCGTAGGAAGTGTGTGAGACTGAAGCGAGGGAGCGCCGGATGCCGTAGAAAACGTGTGAGACTCAAGGGAGAGAGCGCAGAACTTCAGAATCACTATGTGCGTCTAAAAGAGAGCGTACACCATCCCCTTCTTCAGGTCCCCTACCCTTCACCACTCATTTCAACTGCTTAGCTGTTTATATGCACTAACTTTTCTAATTCGGGTTTATATACGATGAAAAGTAGAGTTACACAAAATCTGCATCCATGAAACACAAACATCATTCTACTTCATTTGGCAATAAAAGTAGCAGGATGTCGGTTGATCATGACAACGTTTAGTAAATTCCAAACAGCGGTTGTCCTTATCATGACAGAAATTAAAATTAATCAAAAGCCACTTCAGGATCTCATGAAACGGAAGAACAACCGGTGTGTCACGGTACAGATAAGGAAGTAAACGGGTGTTGCAAGGTTTGGAATGCTTTGTGATCTCCGATGGTTTAAGTGTTGCCGCCTAAGCCAGCTTATGGGCCGGCGCAGGATGAAAGAAAGCGCCGATTTATTTGCCTTATATCCAAGATGCCGGAAAACCGGCAAATGGGCCGGCGCAGCCGGACCCCAGCGGCAGAGGCCAGCGTGAGCCGGCCGAAGCCGCTGGTATATAATAAGTTATCATGACTATGTATAGTGGAGTCCACCAAGAATGTGTCATTTACTTATCAATGAGAAGCGGTCGATTGGAGATCAATGAACATGAAACTCATTGCAGCACAACCGCTCTCGCTCAATCGGTATCGAGCGTGCTGGTATGGGATTCATGCACATTGATCCCCAGCCGACCGCTCCTTATTGATAAGTAAATGAGACACTCCTGGTGGACTCCACTATATATCTGAACCACCGAAGCCATACTGTAAAACTGATGGAATTACAGAAGATTGTTTCAGTTCGGAACTCACGTTATTTCCGTTGAGTCTGACGGTCATCGGTGTGTTGAGAGTGGTCTGTTCAGGCTCATCGTCGTCGAGTTTTTCACCCAGTAACGTCGTCTTCACCCACTCCTCTATGCGCACGTTGAATTTCATCAGAGTGCAGTACAGCAGATACACGACGAACAACGAGAGCGCCTCTGGCCATGTTATCTGAACCAATCTATCAAAGGCAGTGTTGTTAAATTATTGGCTTTTAGTTTCTTACAGATTGTGATAGGTCAAGGGCTAACTGTGACAGCAGTGCCAGAAAGATCTGCGAAAAGAGACGAGAAAGCCCTTTTTTCCGCCAAAGCAGGATCTCTTGTATACTGCTTATCTGGGTCAAATTCGGTCCGCAGTTGCGTATCGACACGCTTTGCGGCCGCACGCGCTCGAGTCAATCGAGTTTCCAGCTCCTGAGCCGACTCGATATGGCCTTTTTATGTAGTATTCTTCAATTTTGTTCAGTTTACAGTTTCTAAAACCCACCTAGGGTCAACATATCGGCAGCTGCGGCGCTGGAAGCTCTTCCGACTCGAAAGCGCGCGGCCGCAAAGCGTGTCGAGACGCAATTGCGGACCGGAATTCGACCCAGATAAGCACAATATTTCATCCCATTTTTTGAGAATGTGAGGAGTGACCGGTGTGAAGGAATTAAGTCCTTCCATGTGATTACGTGAGCATATCTTATCAACCGACTTTTCGGAGCCATTTCTTTTGCTGACCGGCCATTTCTTTTGCTGACCCTGAAACAGTTATTTACGAATGTGAACTGTCGCAAAATTATAAGCGAGATGGATCATATTTTGCTTCACAATCGAGGTTTATGTCCCAACAAAACAACTCAGAAGATCGGGATTTATAATGCTCTGAATCTTGAACTGTGGATCCGATCATCGTCTTCTTCGAGCCAAAATTCGTCTAAACAAACGCATCTTCAAGCGGGATACACATCGCCGCGCACACATCCGCTTTCCTCGCTATAATGAAGCAATAATGGAAGCAGCGATCAAAGACTATCCTTGGAGATCGACAGACAATCCTACAATGGACTTCGAGGCTCTAGCCGATGGTCTACTTCAGTGCGGGAAAGTGGCAATGGAGGTTCGACAGTCAGGAGAGGAAAGACTGAATTCTAATGCACGAGAACTCTTAAAACGCCGAGGAGAAATTAGACGAGACCCTAATGCTTCGCATCTTGAGAAGACCGTCATCAACAAGGCCTGTCGCATAGCAGTAAAGGAATCTCTCAGAGAACATCGCAGAAACAAACTCCTCAAGACTGCAGTTCAAAGGCGCAGTCTGGTACGCTGTCGGACCGATCTTTCGGATCATCGCACTTGCCTAACGGCTTGCCTGAAAGACAATCACGGAAATCCCAGGACAGCCAGATTGGATATGGAGCACATTGTAACGTACTTTTATACAGACCTCTTCCGCTCAACCACACCGGTTCTGAGATTTTCATCTCTCACGGAGGACTCTGTGCCGCCCATTCTCTCATCCGAGGTCGCGAACGTTCTGCGGTCGCTGAAGAAAGGAACAGCCCCTGGTACAGATGGAATCTCTGCAGACTTGCTGAGATCAGGAGGCGAAGCCGTGTGCAAGATTTTGGCTGAACATTTTAATTCCTACCTGGAAGCCCGGTCAATACCAGATAAATGGAAATGCTCCAAGGCAGTTCTGATTTTCAAGAAGGGGGACAAGTAGGATATCACAAATTACCGTCCCATCGCTCTGCTGTCGATTTCGTATAAGGTTTTCACCAAGATTATGCTCAATCGTTTGGAGGCCACCATGGATGCTTACCAGCCAGTAGAGCAGGCCGGATTCAGAAAGAGATTCTGTTGCATGGATCACATCCACACCATATCGCAGATGGTCGAGAGATGCCGGGAGTACAAAATGCCGTTGTGCCTCACTTTTTTCGACTACAAGAAGGCTTTTGATTCAGTGGAGATAAATGCTGTACTCAACGCTTTGTTACACGCCGGAGACGACCCTGCGTACGTGAATATATTGGAGCAGTGCAACACAAGAATTTCGACAACTATTCAGTTGTTCGAACGTAAGCTGCGAATTCCAATCGAAAAGTGTTTCGCAAGGTGACACAATATCACCAAAACTCTTCACTTCTGCCCTCCAGTATGCGATGAGCCAGCTTGACTGGGACGACAAAGGCTTGAGTATCGATGGAAGAAAGCTCTCTAGCCTGTGGTTTGCGTACGACATTGTTATCATCAGCAACAACACGCAGGAGATGAACGAGATGCTGAATGAGTTAGATGGAGTGGGCAGAGCGATTGGTTTGTCGATGAACATGAGTAAAACTCAAACGATGACGAATCAATGGTGCGATGGAGGGCCGGTTACCCTCGACGGAGCTGTACTGGATAAAGTGGATAGCTACATCTATCTCGGGCGAGAAGTCAACATGGCAAACGACCTGACGAATGAGATGTGCCGGCGACGAAGAGCAGCCTGGGCAGCTATGGGCACTATTCGGGAAGTGGCCAATGAGATTCATGACGTTAAGCTTAAAGCTCACCTCTTTGATTCCACTGTGCTTCCAGCGTTATGCTACGGCATCGAGACGTGGGCTTACAATAAGCGGATCTCGGTCGCAATGAGGACTTCGCAAAGAGCTTTGGAGAGGTGTCTTCTAAAGACAAACCGCCGAAAGCAATACCAAGAAGGACTCAGCAGTCAGGACATTCGAAAGAAGTCTGGCATTCGTGATGCGCTGTCTCATATTGAATCAACAAAGCACAGATGGGCAGGTCAAGTACTACGCCGGTCCGATGACAGATGGAGTACCAGAATTTCGTACTGGTGTACGCGAGACATCAAGAGGACCCTCGGACGCCCCGCGACACGCTGGGCTGACACGTTCAGTAATTCATTTAAGCAGAAGGGTCTACCGTACTGGATGACTGTTGCTCTTTCCAGAAAATCCTGGAGCGAATGTGGTCCACATCGAGGAGACCGCCGATGAAGATGGATCATCAAAGTATCAAAGTGAATTTTTTTTAACTAGTCAGTTCTGAAAAGCATCAAATCTAGGCTATTATGGAAAAACAAAGCAACGTCTACTTATGTATACAGTGCGTTGCAAAATTATACGACATACTCCAATTTCCGCGGTTCTAAACTTCGCGTTATTTGAGGAGGCAAACGGTAAACGCCATTCGATGCAGCACCCTCGAAAAACCCTGAGTACGAGTCTCCATAAAATTAGAGCAGCTAGCGGGAAACTGGCAAAGAAAATTGTCAAAAATGATTGTTGCAGAATTATACAACATAGCTGCCGTTCTCGCAAAAATTTCGATTCTAGACCCTCAGTATCAGTTCGTTCATGGTAAGCACAACTAGAATCATCAAGTTAATGGTCTTCAGTACAACTAGAATCATCAAGTTAATAGTCCTGATGTCCTGCCCACTTTCTATGGCGTCCCGCACACTCCCACTGATGTCCTGCACACTTTTTATGACGTCCTGCACACTCCCACTGATGTCCTGCACACTTTCTATGACGTCCTGCACACTTCCACTGATGTCCTGCACACTTGCTATGAGGTCCTGCACACTCCCACTGATGTCCTCACACTTTGTATGACGTCCTGCACACTCCCACTAATGTCCTGCACACTTTCTATGACGTCCTCCATACTCCCACTAATTTCCAGCACACTTTCTATGACGCCCTGCACACTCCTACTAATGTCCTGGACACTTTCTATGACGTCCTGCACACTCCCACTGATGTCTTGCACGTTTTCTATGACGTCCTGCACACTTCCACTGATGTCCTGCACACTTTCTATGAGGTCCTGCACACTCCCACTGATGTCCTGCACACTTTCTATGACGTCCTCCACACACCCACTAATGTCCTGCACACTTTCTATGACGTCCTCCATACTCCCACTAATGTCCTGCACACTTTCTATGACGTCCTGCACACTCCCACTGATGTCCTGCACACTTTCTATGGCGTCCTGCAAACTTCCACTGATGTCCTGCACATTTTATATGAGGTCTTGCACATTCCCACTGATGTCCTGCACACTTTCTATGACGTCCTCCACACTCCCACTGATGTCCTGCACACTTTCTATGACGTCCTCCACACTCCCACTAAAGTCCTGCACACTTTCTATGAGGCCCTGCACATTCCCACTGATGTCCTGCCCACTTTCTATGACGCTCTGCACACTCCCACTGATGTCCTGCCCACTTTCTATGACGCTCTGCACACTCCCACTGATGTCCTGCCCACTTTCTATGAGGTCCTGCACACTCCCACTAATGTCCTGCACACTTTCTATGACGCTCTGCACACTCCCACTGATGTCCTGCCCACTTTCTATGAGGTCCTGCACATTCCCACTGATGTCCTGCCCTTTTTCTATGAGGTCCTGCACACTCCCACTGATGTCCTGCCCACTTTCTATGAGGTCCTGCACATTCCCACTGATGTCCTGCCCACTTTGTATGACGTCCTCCACACTCCCACTCATGTCCTGAACACTTTCTATGACGTCCTGAACACTCACACTGATGTCCTGCACACTTTGTATGACGTCCTGCACACTCCCACTGATGTCCGGCACACTTTGTATGACGTCCTCCACACTCCCACTAATGTCCTGAACACTTTCTATGACGTCCTGAACACTCACACTGATGTCCTGCACACTTTCTATGACGTCCTCCACACTCCCACTAATGTCCTGAACACTTTCTATGACGTCCTGAACACTCACACTGATGTCCTGCACACTTTCTATGACGCTCTGCACACTCCCACTGATGTCCTGCCCACTTTCTATGAGGCCCTGCACATTCCCACTGATGTCCTGCCCACTTTGTATGACGTTCTGAACACTCACACTGATGTCCTGCACACTTTGTATGACGTCCTGCACACTCCCACCGATGTCCAGCACACTTTGTATGACGTCCTCCACACTCCCACTAATGTCCTGAACACTTTCTATGACGTCCTGCACACTCCCACGGATGTACTGCACACTTTCTATGACGTCCTCCACACTCCCACTAATGTCCTGAACACTTTCTATGACGTCCTGAACACTCACACTGATGTCCTCCACACTTTCTATGACGCTCTGCACACTCCCACTGATGTCCTGCCCACTTTCTATGAGGTCCTGCACACTCCCACTAATGCCCTGCGCACTCCAACTGATGGCCTGCGCACATTCTGCGACATCTTGCACATTCCCACTGATGTCCTGCACACTTTCTATGAAGTCCTGCACGCTCCCACTAATGTCCTGCACACTTTCTATGAGGTCCTGCACACTCCCACTAATGTCCTGCACACTTTCTATGAAGTCCTGCACGCTCCCACTAATGTCCTGCACACTCCCACTGATGTCCTGCACCCTGTCCATGACGTCCTGCACACTCCCACTGATGTCCTGCACACTTTCTATGAGGTCCTGCACATTCCCTCTGATGTCCTGCCCACTTTGTATGACGTCCTCCACACTCCCACTCATGTCCTGAACACTTTCTATGACGTCCTGAACACTCACACTGATGTCCTGCACACTTTGTATGACGTCCTGCACACTCCCACTGATGTCCGGCACACTTTGTATGACGTCCTCCACACTCCCACTAATGTCCTGAACACTTTCTATGACGTCCTGCACACTCCCACTAATGTCCTGCCCACTTTCTATGACGTCCTGCACACTCCCACTGATGTCCTGCCCACTTTCTATGACGTCCTGCACACTCCCACTCATGTCCTTAACACTTTCTATAAGATCCTGCACACACCCACTAAATTCCTGCACACTTTCTAAGAGGTCCTGCACACTCCCACTGGTGTCCTGCACACTTTATATAAGGTCCTGCACATTCCCACTGTTGTCCTGCACACTTTCTATGACGTCCTGCACACTCCCACTGTTGTCCTGCCCACTTTCTATGACGCTCTGCACACTCCCACTGATGTCCTGCCCACTTTCTATGAGGTCCTGCACACTCCCACTAATGTCCTGAACACTTTCTATGACGTCCTGAACACTCACACTGATGTCCTGCACACTTTCTATGACGCTCTGCACACTCCCACTGATGTCCTGCCCACTTTCTATGAGGTCCTGCACACTCCCACTCATGTCCTGAACACTTTCTATGACGTCCTGAACACTCACACTGATGTCCTGCACACTTTGTATGACGTCCTGCACACTCCCACTGATGTCCGGCACACTTTGTATGACGTCCTCCACACTCCCACTAATGTCCTGCACACTTTCTATGACGTCCTGCACACTCCCACTGATGTCCTGCACACTTTCTATGAGGTCCTGCACACTCCCACTAATGTCCTGCACACTTTCTATGACGTCCTGCACACTCCCACTAATGTCCTGCACACTTTCTATGACGCTCTGCACACTCCCACTGATGTCCTGCCCACTTTCTATGAGGTCCTGCACATTCCCACTGATGTCCTGCCCTTTTTCTATGACGTCCTGAACACTCACACTGATGTCCTGCACACTTTGTATGACGTCCTGCACATTCCCACTGATGTCCTGCCCACTTTGTATGACGTCCTCCACACTCCCACTCATGTCCTGAACACTTTCTATGACGTCCTGAACACTCACACTGATGTCCTGCACACTTTCTATGACGTCCTCCACACTCCCACTAATGTCCTGAACACTTTCTATGACGTCCTGAACACTCACACTGATGTCCTGAACACTTTCTATGACGTCCTGAACACTCCCACGGATGTCCTGCACACTTTCTATGACGTCCTCCACACTCCCACTAATGTCCTGAACACTTTCTATTAGGTCCTGCACATTCCCACTGATGTCCTGCCCACTTTGTATGACGTCCTGCACACTCCCACTGATGTCCTGCACACTTTATATGAGGTCCTGCACACTCTCACTAATGTCCTGCACACTTACTATGACGTCCTGCACACTCCCACTGATGTCCTGCCCACTTTCTATGAGGTCCTGCACATTCCCACTGATGTCCTGCACACTTTCTATGAGGTCCTGCACACCCACTAATGTCCTGCACACTTTGTATGACGTCCTGCACATTCCCACTGATGTCCTGCCCACTTTGTATGACGTCCTCCACACTCCCACTCATGTCCTGAACACTTTCTATGACGTCCTGAACACTCACACTGATGTCCTGCACACTTTGTATGACGTCCTGCACACTCCCACTGATGTCCTGCACACTTTCTATGACGTCCTGCACGCTCCCACTAATAACCTGCACACTTTCTATGAGGTTCTGCACACTCCCACTGATGTCCTGCCCTCTTTCTATGAGGTCCTGCACACTCCCACTAAAGTCCTGCACACTTTCTATGAGGTCCTGCACATTCCCACTGATGTCCTGCCCTTTTTCTATGAGGTCCTGCACACTCCCACTAAAGTCCTGCACACTTTCTATGACGTCCTGCACACTCCCACTAATGTCCTGCACACTTTCTATGAGGTCCTGCACACTTCCACTTATGTCCTGCACACGTTGTATGACGTCCTGCACACTCCCACTGATGTCCTGCACACTTTCTGTGACGTCCTGCACATTCCCACTAATGTCCTGAACACTTTCTATGACGTCCTGAACACTCACACTGATGTCCTGCACACTTTCTATGACGTCCTCCACACTCCCACTAATGTCCTGAACACTTTCTATGACGTCCTGAACACTCACACTGATGTCCTGCACACTTTCTATGACGTCCTCCACACTCCCACTAATGTCCTGCACACTTTCTATGACGTCCTCCACACTCCCACTAATGTCCTGAACACTTTCTATGACGTCCTGAACACTCACACTGATGTCCTGAACACTTTCTATGACGTCCTGAACACTCCCACGGATGTCCTGCACACTTTCTATGACGTCCTCCACACTCCCACTAATGTCCTGAACACTTTCTATGACGTCCTGAACACTCACACTGATGTCCTGCACACTTTCTATGACGCTCTGCACACTCCCACTGATGTCCTGCCCACTTTCTATGACGTCCTGCACACTCCCATTAATGTCCTGCGCACTCCAACTGATGGCCTGCGCACATTCTGTGACATCTTGCACATTCCCACTGATGTCCTGCACACTTTCTATGAAGTCCTGCACGCTCCCACTAATGTCCTGCACACTTTCTATGAGGTCCTGCACACTCCCACTAATGTCCTGCACACTTACTATGACGTCCTGCACACTCCCACTAATGTCCTGCACACTTTCTATGACGTCCTGCACATTCCCACTGATGTCCTGCACACTTACTATGACGTCCTGCACACTCCCACTGATGTCCTGCCCACTTTCTATGAGGTCCTGCACATTCCCACTGATGTCCTGCCCACTTTCTATGAGGTCCTGCACACTCCCACTAATGTCCTGCACACTTTCTATGACGTCCTGCACATTCCCACTGATGTCCTGCACACATTGTATGACGTCCTGCACACTCCCACTCATGTCCTGCACGCTTTCTATGACGTTCTGCACACTCTCACTGATGTCCTGCACACGTTGTATGACTTACTGCACACTCCCACTAATGTCCTGCACACTTTCTATGACGTCCTGCACACTCCCACTCATGTCCTTAACACCTTCTATAAGGTCCTGCACACTCCCACTGATGTCCTGCACACTTTCTATGACGTCCTGCACATTCCCACTGTTGTACTGCATACTATCTATGACGTCCTGCACACTCCCACTGTTGTCCTGCACACTTTTTGTGACGTCCTGCACTCACACCACTAATGTCCTGCCCACTTTCTATGAGGTCCTGCACACTCCCACTAATGTCCTGCACACTTTCTATGACGTCCTGCACATTCCCACTGATGTCCTGCACACTTACTATGACGTCCTGCACACTCCCACTAATGTCCTGCCCACTTTGTATGACGTCCTCCACACTCCCACTCATGTCCTGAACACTTTCTATGACGTCCTGAACACTCACACTGATGTCCTGCACACTTTGTATGACGTCCTGCACACTCCCACTGATGCCCTGCACACTTTCTATCACCTCCTGCACCCTTCCACCAATGTTCTGCACACTTTCTATGACGTCCTGCCCAGTCCCAATAATGTCCTGTGCGCTTTCTATGACGTCCTGCACACTCCCACTGATGTCCTGCACACTTTCTATGACGTCCTGCGCACTACCACTGATGTCCTGCGCACTTTCTATGACGTCCTGCAAACTCCCACTGATCTCCTGCACACTTTCTATGAGGTCCTGCACAGTCCCGCTGATGTCCTGCACACTTTCTATGATGTCCTGCCCACTCTGACTGATGTCCTGCGTACTTTCTATGACGTCCTCCACACTGCAACTGATGTCCTGCACATTTTATGACGTCCTGCACACTCCCACTGATGTCCTGCCCACTTTCTATGAGGTCCTGCACACTCTCACTGATGTCCTGCACACTTTCTATGACGTCCTGCACACTCCCACTGATGTCCTGCACACTTTCTATGAGGTCCTGCACACTCTAACTGATGTCCTGCACACTTTCTATGACGTCCTGCCCACTCTGACTGATGTCCTGCGCACTTTCTATGACGTCCTCCACACTCTCACTGATGTCCTGCGCACTACTATGACGTTCTCCACGCTCCCACTGATGTCCTGCACACTCCCACTGATTCCCTGCACACTCCCACTGATGTCCTGCACACTTTCTATGACGTCCTGCACACTCCCACTAATGTCCCGCACACTTTCTACGGCGTCCGGCACACTCCCACTGATGTCCTGCACACTTTCTATGACGTCCTGCACATTCCCACTGATGCCCTGCACACTTTCTATGACGTCCTGCACACTCCCACTGATGTCCTGCACGCTTTCTATGACGTCCTGCACACTCCCACTGATGTCCTGCACACTTTCTATGAAGTCCTGCACACTCCCACTGATGTCCTGCACACTTTCTATGACGTCCTGCACACTCCCACTGATATCCTGCACACTTTATATGACGTCCTGCACACTCCCACTGATGTCCTGCACACTTTCTGTGACATCCTGCACATTCCCACCGATGTCCTGCACACTTTCTATGAAGTACTGCACGCTCCCACTGATGTCCTGCACACTTTCTATGACGTCCTCCATACTCCCACTGATGTCCTGCACACTTTCTATGACGTCCTGAACAATTCCACTGATGTCCTGCACACTTTCTATGACGTCCTGCACACTCCCACTGATGTCCTGTACACTTTCTATGACGTCCTGCACACTCCCTCTGTTGTCCTGCACGCTTTCTATGACGTTCTGCACACTCTCACTGATGTCCTGCCCACTTTCTATGACGTCCTGCACACTCCCACTGATGTCCTGCACACTTTCTATGACGTCCTGCACACCCCCACTGATGTCCTGAACACTTTCTATGACGTCCTGCACACTCCCACTCATGTCCTGCACACTTTCTATGACGTCCTGCACACTCCCACTCATGTCCTTAACACTTTCTATAAGGTCCTGCACACTCCCACTGATGTCCTGCACACTTTCTAAGAGGTCCTGCACACTCCCACTAATGTCCTGCACACTTTCTATGACGTCCTGCACATTCCCACTGATGTCCTGCCCTTTTTCTATGAGGTCCTGCACACTCCCACTAATGTCCTGCACGCTTACTATGACGTCCTGCACACTCCCACTAATGTCCTGCACACTTTCTATAACGTCCTGCACACTCCCACTAATGTCCTGCACACTTTCTATGACGTCCTGCACACTCCCACTGATGTCCTGCACACTTTCTATGAAGTCCTGCACACTCCCACTCATGTCCTGCACGCTTTCTATGACGTCCTGCACACTCCCACTGATGTCCTGCACACTTTCTATTAAGTCCTGCACACTCCCACTGATGTCCTGCACACTTTCTAAGAGGTCCTGCACATTCTCACTGATGTCCTGCACACGTTGTATGACGTCCTGCACACTCCCACTAGTGTCCTACACACTTTCTATGACGTCCTGCGCACTCCCACTGATGTCCTGCACACTTTATATGAAGTTCTGCAGACTCCCACTGATGTCCTGCACACTTTCTATGAAGTCCTGCGCACTCCCACTAGTGTCCTACACACTTTCTATGACGTCCTGCTCACTCACACTGATGTCTTGCACACTTTCTATTAAGTCCTGCACACTCCCACTGATGTCCTGCACACTTTCTAAGACGTGCTGCACACTCCCACTAATGTCCTGCACACTTTCTATGACGTCCTGCACACTCCCACTGATGTCCTGCACACTTTCTATGACGTCCTGCACACTCCCACTAATGTCCTGCACACTTTCTATGACGTCCTGCACACTCCCACAGATGTCCTGCACGTTTTCTATGAGGTCCTGCACACTTCCACTGATGTCCTGCACGCTTTCTATGACGTCCTTCACACTCCCACTGATGTCCTACACACTTTCTATGACGTGCTGCACACTCCCACTAATGTCCTGCACACTTTCTATGACGTGGTGCACACGCCCACTGATGTCCTGCACACTTTCTATGATGTGCTGCACACTCCCACTGATGTCCTGCACACTTTATATGACGTCCTGCACACTTCCATCAATTTCCTGCACACTTTCTGTGACGTCCTGCACACGCCCACTGATGTCTTGCACACTTTCTATGACGTCCTGCACACTCCCACTGATGTCCTGCACACTTTCTATGACGTCCTGCACACTCCCACTGATGTCCTGCACACTTTCTATGACGTCCTGCACACTCCCACTGATGTCCTGCACACTTTCTATGACGTCCTGCACACTCCACTGATGTCCTGCACACTTTCTATGACGTGCTGCACACTCCCGCTGATGTCCTGCACACTTTCTATGACGTGCTGCACACTCCCGCTGATGTACTGCACACTTTCTATGACGTGCTGCACACTCCCACCAATGTCCTGCGCACTTTCTATGACGTCCTGCACACTCCCACGGATGTCCTGCACACTTTCTACGACGTCCTGCACACTCCTACTGATGTCCTGGACACTTTCTATGACGTCCTGCACACTCCTACTAATGTCCTGCACACTTTCTATGACGTCCTGCACACTCCCACGGATGTCCTGCACACTTTCTACGACGTCCTGCACACTCCCACTGACGTCCTGCACACTATCTATGACGTCCTGCACACTCCCACTAATGTCATGCACACTTTCTATGACGTCATGCACACTCCCACTAATGTCCTGCGCACATTCTGTAACATCCTGCACACTCCGACTGATGACCTGCACACTATCTGTGACGTCTCGCACACTCCCACTGATGTCATGCACACTTTCTATGACGTCCTGCACATTCCCACTGATGTCCTGCACATTTTCTACGACGTCCTGCACACTCTCACTGATGTTCTGCACACTTTCTATGACGTCCTGCACAATCCCAATGATGTCCTGCACACTTTCTATGACGTCCTGCACACTTCCACTGATGTCCTGAACACTTTCTATGACGTCCTGAACACTCACACTGATGTCCTGCACACTTTGTATGACGTCCTGCACACTCCCACTGATGTCCGGCACACTTTGTATGAGGTCCTCCACACTCCCACTGATGTCCTGCCCACTTTCTATGAGGTCCTGCACATTCCCACTGATGTCCTGCCCACTTTGTATGACGTCCTCCACACTCCCACTCATGTCCTGAACACTTTCTATGACGTCCTGAACACTCACACTGATGTCCTGCACACTTTGTATGACGTCCTGCACACTCCCACTGATGTCCTGCACACTTTCTATGAGGTCCTGCACACTCCCACTAATGTCCTGCACACTTACTATGACGTCCTGCACACTCCCACTGATGTCCTGCACACTTTGTATGACGTCCTCCACACTCCCACTCATGTCCTGCACACTTTCTATGAGGTCCTGCACACTCCCACTAATGTCCTGCACACTTACTATGACGTCCTGCACACTCCCACTAATGTCCTGCACACTTTCTATGACGTCCTGCACATTCCCACTGATGTCCTGCACACTTACTATGACGTCCTGCACACTCCCACTAATGTCCTGCACACTTTCTATGACGTCCTGAACACTCACACTGATGTCCTGCACACTTTGTATGACGTCCTGCACACTCCCACTGATGTCCTGCCAACTTTCTATGAGGTCCTGCACACTCCCACTGATGTCCTGCACTTTTTCTATGAGGTCCTGCACACTCCCACTGATGTCCTGCACACTTTCTATGACTTCCTGCACACTCCCACTAATGTCCTGCACACTTTCTATGAGGTCCTGCACACTCCCACTGATGTCCTGCACACTTTCTATGACTTGCTGCACACTCCCACTAATGTCCTGCAGACTTTCTATGAGGTCCTGCACACTCCCACTGATGTCCTGCACACGTTGTATGACGTCCCGCACACTCCCACTAATGTCCTGCACACTTTCTATGAGGTCCTGTACACTTCCACTTATGTCCTGCACACTTTCTATGACGTTCTGCACACCCCCGCTGATGTCCTGCACACGTTGTATGTCGTCCTGCACACTCCCACTGATGTCCTGCACACTTTCTATGAGGTCCTGCACACTCCCACTGATGTCCTGCGCACTTTCTATAAAGTCCTGCACACTCCCACTGATGTCCTGCACACGTTGTATGTCGTCCTGCACACTCCCACTGATGTCCTGCGCACTTTCTATGAAGTCCTGCACACTCCCATTGATGTCCTGCACACTTTCTATGAGGTCCTGCACACTCCCACTATTGTCCTGCACAAGCTGCATGACGTCCTGCACACTCCCACTGATGTCCTGCCCACTTTCTATGACGTCCTGCACACTCCCACTGATGTCCTGCACACTTTCTATGACGTCCTGCACACTCCCACTAATGTCCTGCACACTTTCTATGACGTCCTGCAGACTCCCACGGAGGTCCTGCACACTTTCTATGACGTCCTCCACACTCCCACTAATGTCCTGAACACTTTCTATGACGTCCTGAACACCCACACTGATGTCCTGCACCCTGTCCATGACGTCCTGCACACTCCCACTAATGTCCTGCACACTTACTATGACGTCCTGCACACTCCCACTGATGTCCTGCTTACTTTGTATGACGTCCTGAACAATTCCACTGATGTCCTGCACACTTTCTATGACGTGCTGCACACTCCCGCTGATGTCCTGCACACTTTCTATGACGTGCTGCACACTCCCGCTGATGTCCTGCACACTTTCTATGACGTGCTGCACACTCCCACTAATGTCCTGCACACTTTCTATGACGTCCTGAACAATTCCACTGATGTCCTGCACACTTTCTATGACGTGCTGCACACTCCCGCTGATGTCCTGCACACTTTCTATGACGTGCTGCACACTCCCGCTGATGTCCTGCACACTTTCTATGACGTGCTGCACACTCCCACTAATGTCCTGCACGCTTTCTCTGACGTTCTGCACACTACCACTAATGTCCTGCACACGTTTTATGACGTCCTGCACACTCCCACTAATGTCCTGCACACGTTGCATGACGTCCTGCACACTCCCACTTATGTCCTGCCCACTTTCTATGACGTCCTGCACACTCCCACTGATGTCCTGCACACTTTCTATGACGTCCTGCACATTCCCACTGATGTCCTGCACACTTACTATGACGTCCTGCACACTCCCACTAATGTCCTGCACACTTTGTATGACGTCCTGCACACTCCCACTGATGTCCGGCACACTTACTATGACGTCCTGCACACTCCCACTGATGTCCTGCACACTTTCTATGAGGTCCTGCACAGTCCCTCTGATGTCCTGCAAACTTTCTATGATGTCCTGCCCACTCTGACTGATGTCCTGCGCACTTTCTATGACGTCCTCCACACTGCAACTGATGTCCTGCGCACTTTCTATGACGTCCTGCACACTCCCACTGATGTCATGCACACTTTCTATGACGCCCTGCACACTCCCACTGACGTCCTGCACACTATCTATGACGTCCTGCACACTCCCACTAATGTCATGCACACTTTCTATGACGTCCTGCACACTCCCACTAATGTCCTGCGCACATTCTGTGACATCCTGCACACTCCCACTGATGTCCTGCACACTTTCTATGACGTCCTGCACACTCCGACTGATGACCTGCACACTTTCAATGACGTCCTGCACGCTCTCACTGATGTTCTGCACACTTTCTACGACGTCCTGCACACTCTCACTGATGTCCTGCACACTTTCTATGACGTCCTGCACACTCCTACTGTTGTCCTGGACACTTTCTATGACGTCCTGCACACCCCTACTGATGTCCTGCACACTTTCTATGACGTCCTGCAAACTCCTACTGTTGTCCTGCCCACTTTCTATGAGGTCCTGCACACTCCCACTAATGTTCTGAACACTTTCTATGACGTCCTGAACACTCACACTGATGTCCTGCACACTTTCTATGACGCTCTGCACACTCCCATTAATGTCCTGCGCACTCCAACTGATGGCCTGCGCACATTCTGTGACATCTTGCACATTCCCACTGATGTCCTGCCCACTTTCTATGACGTTCTGCACACTCCCACTGATGTCCTGCCCACTTTCTATGACGCTCTGCACACTCCCACTGATGTCCTGCACTTTCATGACTCCTGCATGGCCTGCACATTTCGACGTCCTGCACACTCCCACTGATGTCCTGCACACGTTGTATGTCGTCCTGCACACTCCCACTGATGTCCTGCACACTTTCTATGAGGTCCTGCACACTCCCACTGATGTCCTGCACACTTTCTATGACGTCCTGCACACTCCCACTGATGTCCTGTACACTTTCTATGACGTCCTGCACACTCCCACTAATGTCCTTAACACTTTCTATAAGGTCCTGCACACTCCCACTGATGTCCTGCACACTTTCTAAGAGGTCCTGCACACTCCCACTGATGTCCTGCACACTTTCTATGACGTCCTGCACACTCCCACTGTTGTCCTGCACACTTTCTATGACGTCCTGCACATTCCCACTGATGTCCTGCACACTTACTATGACGTCCTGCACACTCCCACTAATGTCCTGCCCACTTTGTATGACGTCCTCCACACTCCCACTCATGTCCTGAACATTTTCTATGACGTCCTGAACACTCACACTGATGTCCTGCACACTTTGTATGACGTCCTGCACACTCCCACTGATGTCCGGCACACTTTGTGTGACGTCCTCCACACTCCCACTAATGTCCTGCGCACTCCAACTGATGGCCTGCACACTTTCTATGACGTCCTGCACACCCCCACTAATGTCCTGCACACTTTCTATGAGGTCCTGCACACTCCCACTAATGTCCTGCACACTTTCTATGACGTCCTGCACACTCCCACTAATGTCCTGCACACTTTCTATGACGTCCTGCACACTCCCACTGATGTCCTGCACACTTTCTATGAGGTCCTGCACATTCCCACTGATGTCCTGCCCACTTTCTATGACGTCCTGCACACTCCCACTAATGTCCTGCCCACTTTCTATGACGTTCTGCACACTCCCACTAATGTCCTGCACACTTTCTATGACGTGCTGCACACTCCCGCTGATGTCCTGCACACTTTCTATGACGTCCTGAACAATTCCACTGATGTCCTGCACACTTTCTATGACGTGCTGCACACTCCCGCTGATGTCCTGCACACTTTCTATGACGTGCTGCACACTCCCACTAATGTCCTGCACACTTTCTATGACGTCCTGAACAATTCCACTGATGTCCTGCACACTTTGTATGACGTCCTCCACACTCCCACTCATGTCCTGAACACTTTCTATGACGTCCTGAACACTCACACTGATGTCCTGCACACTTTGTATGACGTCCTCCACACTCCCACTGATGTCCTGCACACTTTCTATGAGGTCCTGCACACTCCCACTGATGTCCTGCCCTTTTTCTATAAGGTCCTGCGCACTCCCACTGATGTCCTGCACACTTTCTATGAGGTTCTGCACACTCCCACTGATGTCCTGCACACTTTCTATGACGTCCTGCACACTCCCACTAATGTCCTGCACACTTTATATGACGTCCTGCACACTCACACTGATGTCCTTCACACTTTCTATCACGTCCTGCACACTCCCACTGATGTCCTGCACACTTTGTATCCCGTCCTGCACACTCCCACTGATGTCCTGCACACTTTGTATCCCGTCCTGCACACTCCCACTGATGTCCTGCGCACGTTTTATGACGTCCTGCACACTCCCACTGATGTCCTGCACACTTTATATGACGTCCTGCACACTCCCACTGATGTCCTGCACACTTTCTATGACTTCCTGCACACTCCCACTGATGTCCTGCACACTTTCTATGACTTCCTGCACACTCCCACTAATGTCCTGCACACTTTCTACGAGGTCCTGCCCACCTCCACTGATGTCCTGCACACTTTCTATGACGTCCTGCACACTCCCACTGATGTCCTGCACTTTCTATGAGGTCCTGTACACTCCCACTTAATGTCCTGCCCACTCAGCATATGAGTCCTGCACACATTCACTGTGTCACATCTTTGGCTACTTGCACACTCCCACTCATGTCCTGCACGCTTTCTCTGACGTTCTGCACACTACCACTAATGTCCTTAACACCTTCTATAAGGTCCTGCACACTCCCACTGATGTCCTGCACACTTTCTATGACGTCCTGCACACTACCACTGTTGTCCTGCACACTTTCTATGACGTCCTGCACACTCCTACTGATGTCCTGCACACGATGTGTGAAATCCTGCACACTCCCACTTATGTCCTGCCCACCTTCTATGACGTCCTGCACACTCCCACTGATGTCCTGCACACTTTCTATGACGTCCTGCACACCCACTAATGTCCTGCACACTTTCTATGAAGTCCTGCACGCTCCCACTAATGTCCTGCACACTTTCTATGAGGTCCTGCACACCCACTAATGTCCTGCCCACTTTCTATGAGGTCCTGCACACTCCCACTCATGTCCTGAACACTTTCTATGACGTCCTGCGCACTCCAACTGATGGCCTGCGCACATTCTGTGACATCTTGCACATTCCCACTGATGTCCTGCACACTTTCTATGAAGTCCTGCACGCTCCCACTAATGTCCTGCACACTTTCTATGAGGTCCTGCACACTCTCACTAATGTCCTGCACACTTACTATGACGTCCTGCACACTCCCACTAATGTCCTGCACACTTTCTATGACGTCCTGCACATTCCCACTGATGTCCTGCATACTTACTATGACGTCCTGCACAATCCCACTAATGTCCTGCACACTTTATATGACGCTCTGCACACTCCCACTGATGTCCTGCCCACTTTCTATGAGGTCCTGCACATTCCCACTAATGTCCTGCCCACTTTCTATGAGGTCCTGCACACTCCCACTAATGTCCTGCACACTTTCTATGACGTCCTGCACATTCCCACTGATGTCCTGCACACTTTCTACGAGGTCCTGCCCACCTCCACTGATGCCCTGCACACTTTCTATGACGTCCTTGCACTCCCAACTGATGTCCTGCACACTTTCTATGACGTCCTGCACTCCATTAATGTCCTGCACTGATGACATCTGCACTTCTATGAAGTCCTGCACACTCCCACTGATGTCCTGCACACGTTTTATGACGTCCTGCACACTCCCACTAATGTCCTGCACACTTTCTATGACGTCCTGCACACTCCCACTAATGTCCTGCACACTTTCTATGACGTCCTCCACACTCCCACTAATGTCCTGCACACTTTCTATGACGTCCTCCACACTCCCACTGATGTCCTGCACACTTTCTGTGACATCCTGCACGCTCCCACTGATGTCCTCCACACTTTCTGTGACATCCTGCACATTCCCACCGATGTCCTGCACACTTTCTATGAAGTACTGCACGCTCCCACTAATGTCCTGCACACTTCATATGACGTCCCGCACACTCCCACTGATGTCCTGCACACGTTTTATGACATCCTGCACACTCCCACTGATGTCCTGCACACGTTGTATGACGTCCTGCACACTCCTACTAATGTCCTGCCCACTTTCTATGACGTCCTGCACACTCCCACTGATGTCCTGCACACTTTCTATGACGTCCTGCACACTCCCACTCATGTCCTTAACACTTTCTATGAGGTCTTGCACACTCCCACTGATGTCCTGCACACTTTCTAAGAGGTCCTGCACACTCCCACTAATGTCCTGCACACTTTCTATGAAGTCCTGCACACTCCCACTCATGTCCTCTGCACTCCAACTGATGCCGGATGTCCTGCACACTTTCTATGACGTCCTGCACACTCCCACTCATGTCCTTAACACTTTCTATAAGGTCCTGCACACTCCCACTGATGTCCTGCACACTTTCTAAGAGGTCCTGCACACTCCCACTAATGTACTGCACACTTTCTATGAAGTCCTGCACACTCCCACTCATGTCCTGCACGCTTTCTATGACGTTCTGCACACTCTCACTGATGTCCTGCACGCTTTCTCTGACGTTCTGCACACTACCACTAATGTCCTACACACTTTCTATGACGTCCTGCACAATCCCACTCATGTCCTGCACACTTTCTATGAAGTCCTGCACGCTCCCACTAATGTCCTGCACACTTTCTATGAGGTCCTGCACACTCCCACTAATGTCCTGCACACTTTCTATGACGTCCTGCACACTCCCACTGATGTCCTGCACACTTTCTATGACGTCCTGCACACTCCCACTAATGTCCTGAACACTTTCTATGACGTCCTGAACACTCACACTGATGTCCTGCACACTTTCTATGACGCTCTGCACACTCCCACTGATGTCCTGCCCACTTTCTATGAGGTCCTGCACACTCCCACTAATGTCCTGCACACTTTCTATGACGTCCTGCACATTCCCACTGATGTCCTGCACACTTACTATGACGTCCTGCACACTCCCACTAATGTCCTGCACACTTTCTATGACGCTCTGCACACTCCCACTGATGTCCTGCCCACTTTCTATGAGGTCCTGCACATTCCCACTGATGTCCTGCCCACTTTGTATGACGTCCTCCACACTCCCACTCATGTCCTGAACACTTTCTATGACGTTCTGAACACTCACACTGATGTCCTGCACACTTTGTATGACGTCCTGCACACTCCCACTGATGTCCGGCACGCTTTGTATGACGTCCTCCACACTCACACTGATGTCCTGCACACTTTCTATGACGCTCTGCACACTCCCACTGATGTGCTGCCCACTTTCTGTGACGCTCTGCACGCTCCCACTAATGTCCTGCACACTCCCACTAATGTCCTGCACACTCCCACTGATGTCCTGAACCCTGTCCATGACGTCCTGCACACTCCCATTAATGTCCTGTGCACTCCAACTGATGGCCTGCGCACATTCTGTGACATCTTGCTCATTCCCACTGATGTCCTGCACACTTTCTGTGAAGTCCTGCACGCTCCCACTAATGTTCTGCACACTTTCTATGACGTCCTGCACACCCCCACTAATGTCCTGCACACTTTCTATGAGGTCCTGCACACTCCCACTAATGTCCTGCACACTTTCTATGAAGTCCTGCACACTTCTACTAATGTCCTGCACACTCCCACTGATGTCCTGCACCCTGTCCATGACGTCCTGCACACTCCCATTAATGTCCTGCGCACTCCAACTGATGGCCTGCGCACATTCTGTGACATCTTGCTCATTCCCACTGATGTCCTGCACACCTTCTATGAAGTCCTGCACGCTCCCACTAATGTCCTGCACACTTTCTATGACGTCCTGCACACCCCCACTAATGTCCTGCACACTTTCTATGAGGTCCTGCACACTCCCACTAATGTCCTGCACACTTTCTATGAAGTCCCGCACGCTCCCACTAATGTCCTGCACACTCCCACTGATGTGCTGCACCCTGTCCATGACGTCCTGCACACTCCCATTAATGTCCTGCGCACTCCAACTGATGGCCTGCACACCTTCTATGAAGTCCTGCACGCTCCCACTAATGTCCTGCACACTTTCTATGACGTCCTGCACACCCCCACTAATGTCCTGCACACTTTCTATGAGGTCCTGCACACTCCCACTAATGTCCTGCACACTTTCTATGAAGTCCCGCACGCTCCTACTAATGTCCTGCACACTCCCACTGATGTCCTGCACCCTGTCCATGACGTCCTGCACACTCCCATTAATGTCCTGCGTACTCCAACTGATGGCCTGCGAACATTCTGTGACATCTTGCACATTCCCACTCATGTCCTGCACACTTTCTATGAAGTCCTGCACGCTCCCACTAATGTCCTGCGCACATTCTGTGACATCCAGCACACTCGCACTAATGTCCTGCACACTTTCTATGAGGTCCTGCACACTCCCACTAATGTCCTGCACACTTTCTATGAAGTCCCGCACGCTCCCACTAATGTTCTGCACACTTTCTATGAAGTCCTGCACGCTCCCACTAATGTCCTGCGCACATTCTGTGACATCCAGCACACTCGCACTAATGTCCTGCACACTTTCTATGAGGTCCTGCACACTCCCACTAATGTCCTGCACACTTTCTATGAGGTCCTGCACACTCCCATTAATGTCCTGCACTTTCTATGACGTCCCACTCAATGTCCCTGCACATCTATGACGTCCTGAACACTCCCACTGATGTCCTGCACACTTTCTATGAAGTCCTGCACGCTCCCACTAATGTCCTGCACACTTTCTATGACGTCCTGCACACCCCCACTAATGTCCTGCACACTTTCTATGAGGTCCTGCACACTCCCACTAATGTCCTGCACACTTTCTATGAAGTCCCGCACGCTCCCACTAATGTCCTGCACACTCCCACTGATGTCCTGCACCCTGTCCATGACGTCCTGCACACTCCCATTAATGTCCTGCGCACTCCAACTGATGGCCTGCGCACATTCTGTGACATCTTGCACATTCCCACTGATGTCCTGCACACTTTCTATGAAGTCCTGCACGCTCCCACTAATGTCCTGCACACTTTCTATGAGGTCCTGCACACTCCCACTAATGTCCTGCACACTTTCTATGAGGTCCTGCACACTCCCACTAATGTCCTGCACACTTACTATGACGTCCTGCACACTCCCACTAATGTCCTGCACACTTTCTATGACGTCCTGCACATTCCCACTGATGTCCTGCACACTTACTATGACGTCCTGCACACTCCCACTAATGTCCTGCACACTTTCTATGACGCTCTGCACACTCCCACTGATGTCCTGCCAACTTTCTATGAGGTCCTGCACACTCCCACTGATGTCCTGCCAACTTTCTATGAGGTCCTGCACATTCCCACTGATGTCCTGCACACTTTCTATGAAGTCCCGCACGTCCTGCACTTTCTAATGTCCTGCACACTCCCACTGATGTCCTGCACCCTGTCCATGACGTCCTGCACACTCCCATTAATGTACTGCGCACTCCAACTGATGGCCTGCGCACATTCTGTGACATCTTGCACATTCCCACTGATGTCCTGCACACTCTCTATGAGGTCCTGCACAGTCCCACTTATGTCCTGCACACTTTCTAAGAGATCCTGCACAACTCCACTAATGTCCTGCACACTTTATATGAGGTCCTGCACACTTCCCCTAATATCCTGCACACTCTCTATGAGGTCCTCCACAGTCCCACTTATGTCCTGCACACTTTGTTTCATGTGACGTCCTGCACACTCCCACTAATGTCCTGCACACTTTCTATGACGTCCTGCACACTCCCACTAATGTCCTGCACTCCAACCGATGTCCGGCACACTTTCTATGAGGTCCTGCACACTCCCACTAATGTCCTGCACACTTTCTATGACGCTCTGCACACTCCCACTGATGTCCTGCCCACTTTCTATGACGCTCTGCACACTCCCACTGATGTCCTGCCCACTTTCTATGAGGTCCTGCATACTCCCACTAATGTCCTGCACACTTTCTATCAGAACCTGCATACTCCCACTAATGTCCTGCACCTATGACGCTCTGCGCATTCCCACTGATGTCCTGCCCACTTTCTATGACGTTCTGCACACTCCCACTGATGTCCTGCCCACTTTCTATGACGCTCTGCACACTCCCACTGATGTCCTGCCCACTTTCTATGAGGTCCTGCACACTCCCACTAATGTCCTGAACACTTTCTATGACGTCCTGAACACTCACACTGATGTCCTGCACACTTTCTGTGACGTCCTGCACACTCCCACTGATGTCCTGCACACTTTCTATGACGTCCTCCACACTCCCACCAATGTTCTGCACACTCCCACCGGGATGTCCTGCACCCTGTCCATGACGTCCTGCACGCTCCCATTAATGTCCTGCGCACTCCAACTGATGGCCTGCGCACATTCTGTGACATCTTGCACATTCCCACTGATGTCCTGCACACTTTCTATGAAGTCCTGCACGCTCCCACTAATGTTCTGCACACTTTATATGAGGTCCTGCACACTCTCACTAATGTCCTGCACACTTACTATGACGTCCTGCACATTCCCACTGATGTCCTGCCCACTTTGTATGACGTCCTCCACACTCCCACTCATGTCCTGAACACTTTCTATGACGTCCTGAACACTCACACTGATGTCCTGCACCCTGTCCATGACGTCCTGCACACTCCCATTATTGTCCTGCGCACTCCAACTGATGGCCTGCGCACATTCTGTGACATCTTGCACATTCCCACTGATGTCCTGCACACTTTCAATGAAGTCCTGCACGCTCCCACTAATGTCCTGCACACTTTCTATGACGCTCTGCACACTCCCACTGATGTCCTGCCAACTTTCTATGAGGTCCTGCACATTCCCACTGATGTCCTGCACACTTTCTATGAAGTCCCGCACGCTCCCACTTTCATGATGTCTCTGCACACTCCCACTGATGTCCTGCACCCTGTCCATGACGTCCTGCACACTCCCATTAATGTCCTGCGTACTCCAACTGATGGCCTGCGAACATTCTGTGACATCTTGCACATTCCCACTCATGTCCTGCACACTTTCTATGAAGTCCTGCACGCTCCCACTAATGTCCTGCACACTTTCTATGAGGTCCTGCACACTCCCACTAATGTCCTGCACACTTTCTATGAGGTCCTGCACACTCCCACTAATGTCCTGCACACTTTCTATGAAGTCCCGCACGCTCCCACTAATGTCCTGCACACTCCCACTGATGTCCTGCACCCTGTCCATGACGTCCTGCACACTCCCATTAATGTCCTGCGCACTCCAACTGATGGCCTGCACACTTTCTATGACGTCCTGCACACCCCCACTAATGTCCTGCACACTTTCTATGAGGTCCTGCACACTCCCACTAATGTCCTGCACACTTTCTATGAAGTCCTGCACACTCTCACTGATGTCCTGCACACGTTGTATGACGTACTGCACACTCCCACTAATGTCCTGCACACTTTCTATGAAGTCCTGCATACTCCCACTAATGTCCTGCACACTTTCTATGAAGTCCTGCACACTTCTACTAATGTCCAGCACACGATGTGTGAAATCCTGCACACCCTCTATGAAGTCCTGCACACTTTCTGTGACGTTTTGCACACTCCCACTCATGTCCTGCACGCTTTCTCTGACGTTCTGCACACTACCACTAATGTCCTACACACTTTCTATGACGTCCTGCACACTCCCACTCATGTCCTGCACACTTTCTATGAAGTCCTGCACACTCCCACTAATGTCCTGCACACTTTCTATGAAGTCCTGCACGCTCCCACTAATGTCCTGCACACTCCCACTGATGTCCTGCACCCTGTCCATGACGTCCTGCACACTCCCATTATTGTCCTGCGCACTCCAACTGATGGCCTGCGCACATTCTGTGACATCTTGCACATTCCCACTGATGTCCTGCACACTTTCTATGAAGTCCTGCACGCTCCCACTAATGTCCTGCACACTTTCTATGACGTCCTGCACACCCCCACTAATGTCCTGCACACTTTCTATGAGGTCCTGCACACTCCCACTAATGTCCTGCACACTTTCTATGAAGTCCCGCACGCTCCCACTAATGTCCTGCACACTCCCACTAATGTCCTGCACACTTTCTATGAGGTCCTGCACACTCCCATTAATGTCCTGCGCACTCCAACTGATGGCCTGCACACCTTCTATGAAGTCCTGCACGCTCCCACTAATGTCCTGCACACTTTCTATGACGTCCTGCACACCCCCACTAATGTCCTGCACACTTTCTATGAGGTCCTGCACATTCCCACTGATGTCCTGCACACTTTCTATGAAGTCCTGCACGCTCCCACTAATGTCCTGCACACTCCCACTGATGTCCTGCACCCTGTCCATGACGTCCTGCACACTCCCATTATTGTCCTTCACACTCCAACTGATGGCCTGCGCACATTCTGTGACATCTTGCACATTCCCACTGATGTCCTGCACACTTTCTATGAAGTCCTGCACGCTCCCACTAATGTCCTGCACACTTTCTATGAGGTCCTGCACACTTCCCCTAACATCCTGCACACTCTATATGAGGTCCTCCACAGTCCCACTTATGTCCTGCACACTTTCTAAGAGGTCCTGCACACTCCCCCTAATGTCCTGCACACGTTGTATGACGCCCTGCACACTCCCACTAATGTCCTGCACACTTTCTATGAGGTCCTGCACACTCCCACTAATGTCCTGCACACTTTCTATGAGGTCCTGCACACTCCCATTAATGTCCTGCGCACTCCAACTGATGGCCTGCGCACATTCTGTGACATCTTGCTCATTCCCACTGATGTCCTGCACACTTTCTATGAAGTCCTGCACACTCCTACTGATGTCCTGTCCACTTTCTATGACGTCCTGCACACTCTCACTGATGTCCTGCACGCTTTCTCTGACGTTCTGCACACTCCCACTTATGTCCTGCACACTTTCTATAAGATCCTGCACACTCCCACTGTTGTCCTGCACGCTTTCTCTGACGTTCTGCACACTACCACTAATGTCCTACACACTTTCTATGACGTCCTGCACACTCCCACTGTTGTCCTGCACACTTTCTATGAAGTCCTGCACACTCCCACTGATGCCCTGCACACTTTCCATGACGTCCTGCACACTCCCATTAACGTCCTCCACACTCCAACTGATGGCCTGAACACATTCTATGACATCCTGCACACTCCCACTGATGTCCTGCACACTTTCTATGAAGTCCTGCACACTCCCACTAATGTCCTGCACACTTTCTATGACGTCCTGCACACTCCCACTAATGTCCTGCACACTTTCTACGACGTCCTGCACACTTACACTGATGTCCTGCACACTTTCTATGACGTCCTGCACACTCCACTGATGTCCTGCACACTTTCTGGATGACGTCCAGCACACTCCCACCGATGTCCCGCACACTTTCTATGACGTCCCTGCACACCCCATTAATGTCCTGCGCACTCCAACTGATGGCCTGCGCACATTCTATGACATCTTGCACATTCCCACTCATGTCCTGCACACTTTCTATGAAGTCCTGCACGCTCCCACTAATGTCCTGCACACTTTCTATGACGTCCTGCACACCCCCACTAATGTCCTGCACACTTTCTATGAGGTCCTGCACACTCCCACTAATGTCCTGCACACTTTCTATGAAGTCCCGCACGCTCCCACCAATGTCCTGCACACTCCCACTGATGTCCTGCACCCTGTCCATGACGTCCTGCACACCCCATTAATGTCCCTGCGCACTCCAACTGATGGCCTGCGCACATTCTGTGACATCTTGCTCATTCCCACTGATGTCCTGCACACTTTCTATGAAGTCCTGCACGCTCCCACTAATGTCCTGCACACTTTCTATGACGTCCTGCACACCCCCACTAATGTCCTGCACACTTTCTATGAGGTCCTGCACACTCCCACTAATGTCCTGCACACTTTCTATGAAGTCCCGCACGCTCCCACTAATGTCCTGCACACTCCCACTGATGTCCTGCACCCTGTCCATGACGTCCTGCACACTCCCATTAATGTCCTGCGCACTCCAACTGATGGCCTGCGCACATTCTGTGACATCTTGCACATTCCCACTGATGTCCTGCACACTTTCTATGAAGTCCTGCACGCTCCCACTAATGTCCTGCACACTTTCTATGAGGTCCTGCACACCCACTAATGTCCTGCACACTTTCTATGAAGTCCTGCACGCTCCCACTAATGTCCTGCACACTTTCTATGAAGTCCTGCACGCTCCCACTAATGTCCTGCACACTCCCACTGATGTCCTGCACCCTGTCCATGACGTCCTGCACACTCCCATTAATGTCCTGCGCACTCCAACTGATGGCCTGCGCACATTCTGTGACATCTTGCTCATTCCCACTGATGTCCTGCACACTTTCTATGAAGTCCTGCACGCTCCCACTAATGTCCTGCACACTTTCTCTGACGTCCTGCACACCCCCACTAATGTCCTGCACACTTTCTATGAAGTCCTGCACGCTGCCACTAATGTCCTGCACACTTTCTATGAAAGTCCCGCACGCTCCACTAATGTCCTGCACACTTCCACTCAATGTCCTGCACCCTGTCCACATGACGTCCAGCACACTCCCATTAATGTCCTGCGCACTCCAACTGATGGCCTGCGTACACACTTTCTATGAAGTCCTGCACGCTCCCACTAATGTCCTGCACACTTTCTATGACGTCCTGCACACCCCACTAATGTCCTGCACACTTTCTATGAGGTCCTGCACACTCCCACTAATGTCCTGCACACTTTCTATGACGTCCTGCACACCCCACCAATGTCCTGCACACTTTCTATGACGTCATGCACAATCCCACTGATGTCCTGCACACTTTCTATGAAGTCCTGCACACTCCCACTAATGTCCTGCACACTTCCTATGACGTCCTGCACACTTCCACTGATGTCCTGCACACGTTGTATGACGTCCTGCACACTTCCACTGATGTCCTGCACACGTTGTATGACATCCTGCACACTCCCACTAATGTCCTGCACACTTTCTATGACGTCCTGCACACTCCCACTATTCTCCTGCACACTTTCTCTGACGTCTTGCAACTCCCACTGATGTCCTGCACACATTGTATGACGTCTTGCACACTCCTACTGATGTCCTGCACACATTGTATGACATCGTGCACGCTCCCACTAATGTCGTGCACACTTTCTATGACGTCCTGCACACTCCCACTAATTTCCTGCACACTTTCCCTGACGTCCTGCAACTCCCACTGATGTCCTGCACACGTTGGATGACGTCCTGCGCACTCCAACTGATGGCCTGCACACTTTCTATGACGTCCTGCACACCCCCACTAATGTCCTGCACACTTTCTATGAGGTCCTGCACACTCCCACTAATGTCCTGCACACTTTCTATGAAGTCCAGCACGCTCCCACTAATGTCCTGCACACTCCCACTGATGTCCTGCACCCTTTCCATGACGTCCTGCACACTCCCATTAATGTCCTGCGCACTCCAACTGATGGCCTGCGAACATTCTGTGACATCTTGCACATTCCCACTAATGTCCTGCACACTTTCTATGAGGTCCTGCACACTCCCACTAATGTCCTGCACACTTTCTATGAAGTCCTGCACGCTCCCACTAATGTCCTGCACACTTTCTATGAGGTCCTGCACACTCCCACTAATGTCCTGCACACTTTCTATGAAGTCCCGCACGCTCCCACTAATGTCCTGCACACTCCCACTGATGTCCTGCACCCTGTCCATGACGTCCTGCACACTCCCATTAATGTCCTGCGCACTCCAACTGATGGCCTGCGCACATTCTGTGACATCTTGCTCATTCCCACTGATGTCCTGCACACTTTCTATGAAGTCCTGCACGCTCCCACTAATGTCCTGCACACTTTCTATGACGTCCTGCACACCCCCACTAATGTCCTGCACACTTTCTATGAGGTCCTGCACACTCCCACTAATGTCCTGCACACTTTCTATGAAGTCCCGCACGCTCCCACTAATGTCCTGCACACTCCCACTAATGTCCTGCATCCTGTCCATGACGTCCTGCACACTCCCATTAATGTACTGCGCACTCCCACTGATGTCCTGCCCACTTTCTATGAGGTCCTGCACATTCCCACTGATGTCCTGCCCACTTTCTATGAGGTCCTGCACACTCCCACTAATGTCCTGCACACTTTCTATGAGGTCCTGCACACTCCCACTGATGTCCTGCACACTTTCTATGACGTCCCGCACACTCCCACTAATGTCCTGCACACTTTGCTATGACGTCCTGCACACTCCCACCAATGTCCTGAACACTTTCTATGACGTCCTGAACACTCCCACTGATGTCCTTCACACTTTCTATGACGTCCAGCACACTCCCACTGATGTCCTGCTCACTTTTATGACGTCCTGCACACTCCCTCTAATGTCCTGCACACTTTCTATGACATCCTGCACACCTTCACTAATGTCCTGCACACTTTCTATGACGTCCTGCACACTCCCACTAATGTCCGGCTCACTTTCTATGAAGTCCTGCACGCTCCCACTAATGTCCTGCACACTTTCTATGAGGTCCTGCACACCCACTAATGTCCTGCACACTTTCTATGAAGTCCTGCACGCTCCCACTAATGTCCTGCACACTCCCACTGATGTCCTGCACCCTGTCCATGACGTCCTGCACACTCCCATTAATGTCCTGCGCACTCCAACTGATGGCCTGCGCACATTCTGTGACATCTTGCACATTCCCACTGATGTCCTGCACACTTTCTATGAAGTCCTGCACGCTCCCACTAATGTCCTGCACACTTTCTATGAGGTCCTGCACACTCCCACTAATGTCCTGCACACTTACGATGACGCTCTGCACATTCCCACTGATGTCCTGCCCACTTTCTATGAGGTCCTGCACACTCCCACTCATGTCCTGAACACTTTCTATGACGTCCTGAACACTCACACTGATGTACTGCACACTTTGTATGACGTCCTGCACGCTCCTTATCCCGCACACTAATGACGTCCTGCCACTTTCTGACGTCCCACACTCCACTGAATGTCCTGCACACTTTCTGTGACGTTTTGCACACTCCCACTCATGTCCTGCACACTTTCTATGACGTCCTGCACACTCCCACTCATGTCCTGCACACTTTCTATGAAGTCCTGCACACTCCCACTGATGTCCTGCACACGTTTTATGACGTTCTGCACACTCACACTGATGTCCTGCACACTTTCTATGACGCTCTGCACACTCCCACTGATGTCCTGCCCACTTTCTATGACGCTCTGCACGCTCCCACTGATGTCCTGCACCCTGTCCATGACGTCCTGCACACTCCCATTAATGTCATGCGCACTCCAACTGATGGCCTGCGCACATTCTGTGACATCTTGCTCATTCCCACTGATGTCCTGCACACTTTCTATGAAGTCCTGCACGCTCCCACTAATGTCCTGCACACTTTCTATGAGGTCCTGCACACCCACTAATGTCCTGCACACTTTCTATGAAGTCCTGCACGCTCCTGCACACTCCCACCGATGTCCCGCACACTTTCTATGACGTCCTGCACGCTCCCACTAATGTCCTGCACACTTTCCTGAAGTCCTGCATGGCTCCACTAATGTCCTGCACGCACTTTCTGTGACATCCTGCACACTCCACCGATGTCCCGGCACACTTTCTATAAGGTCCTGCACACTCCCACTGATGTCCTGCACACTTTCTAAGAGGTCCTGCACACTCCCACTAATGTTCTGCACACTTTCTATGAAGTCCCGCACGCTCCCACTAATGTCCTGCGCACATTCTGTGACATCCAGCACACTCGCACTAATGTCCTGCACACTTTCTATGAGGTCCTGCACACTCCCATTAATGTCCTGCGCACTCCAACTGATGGCCTGCGCACATTCTGTGACATCTTGCTCATTCCCACTGATGTCCTGCACACTTTCTATGAAGTCCTGCACGCTCCCACTAATGTCCTGCACACTTTCTATGACGTCCTGCACACCCCCACTAATGTCCTGCACACTTTCTATGAGGTCCTGCACACTCCCACTAATGTCCTGCACACTTTCTATGAAGTCCCGCACGCTCCCACTAATGTCCTGCACACTCCCACTGATGTCCTGCACCCTGTCCATGACGTCCTGCACACTCCCATTAATGTCCTGCGCACTCCAACTGATGGCCTGCGAACATTCTGTGACATCTTGCACATTCCCACTGATGTCCTGCACACTTTCTATCCTGCACCTCCACTAATGTCCTGCGCACATTCTGTGACATCCAGCACACTCGCACTAATGTCCTGCATACTGCCACTGATCTCCTGCCCACTTTCTATAGCGTCCTGCACACTCCCACTAATGTCCTGCACACTTTCTATGAAGTCCTGCACGCTCCCAATAATGTCCTGCACACTTTCTATGACGTCCTGCACACTCCCACTGGTGTCCTGCACACTTTCTGTGACATCCTGCAAGCACGCTCATGCCGATCATTTTTTCCGCAGGGCTACCGTAACCCTCCTTTGAAAATTTTCCAAGTGTCAGCTTGGATATAAGCACATCGTAATAGCCAACAATCATGTATGCACAATTTCCTCCTCCTTAGCCGCTTTCCAGTGGCTTCTCGATGAGAGCGGTCTGTGAAAGAATGCATACCGCTCCTCTGCCCTTTATACCCCGCATCATATTATGAGCGTGTAAGTTATCGTTCGTTATCATGTTTTGTTCAAGAATGGTTACGGTAGCCCTGCGGAAAAAATGATAGGCATGGGCGTGCTTGTATTTGGGTTCCTGCAAACTTTATACGGCCTCCGGCGCATCCCACTTGGGTCCCATACACGTTCTACGGCGTCTTGCTCACTTCCACTTGGTCATCTCACAGTTTCTACGGCGTCCAACGTACTTTCGTTTGGGTCCCACACACTTTCTACGGCGTACTGTGCACACCCATTTGGGTCCCGCACACTTTCTAGGCGCCCGGCGCGCTCTCATTTGGGTCCCACACACTTTCTACGGCGTCCGACGCACTGGTATTTGGGTCCCACACACTTTATAAGGCGGTCTGCGCATAGTCATTTGGGTCTCCCACACTTTCTACGGCGTGCGGCGCACTGTTATTTGGGTCCCACACACTTTCTACGGCGTTCTTTTGGGTCCCACACACTTTCTACGGCGTCCGACGCACTGTTATTTGGGTCCCACACATTTTCTACGGCGTTCTGGTCTCACACATTTTCTACGGCGTCCTGAGCACTCTCATTTGGGTCACACACACTTTCTACGGCGTTCTGCGCACACCCATTTGGGTCCCGCACACTTTATACGGCATCCGGCGCACTCCCACTTGGGTCCCACACACGTTCTTCGGCGTCTTGCGCACTCCTACTGGGGTCCCGCACACTTTCTACGGCGTCCGGCGCACTGTTATTTGGGTCCCACACACTTTCTACGGCGTTCTGGTCCCACACATTTTCTACGGCGTCCTGAGCGCTCTCATTTGGGTCCCACACACTTTATACGGCGTCCGGCGCACTCCCACTTGGGTCCCACACACGTTCTTCGGCGTCCTGCGCACTCCTACTGGGGTCCCGCACACTTTCTACGGCGTTCTGAGCACACTCATTTTGGTCCCGCACACTTTCAACGGCGTTCTGCGCACACTCATTTGGGTCCCGCACACTTTCTACGGCGTCCGGCGCATTGTTATTTGGGTCCCACACACCTTCTACGGCGTTCTGGTCCCACACATTTTCTACGCGTCCTGAGCACTCTCATTTGGGTCCCACACAGTTTCTACGGCGTCCTGCGAACTCTCATTTGGGTCCCACACATTTTATACGGCGTCCGGCGCACTCCCACTTGGGTCCCATACACGTTCTTCGGCGTCTTGCGCACTCCTACTGGGGTCCCGCACACTTTCTACGGCGTTCTACGCACACTCATCGCTTCGAGCTCACCACACCATCAGGCTCGTTCGGATTAAACTTGCTTTCAACCGATAAAAAGAATTTCGAAGGATCCACACAAGGACCCGACCATACCGGCCAAGGCATAACATGTTCCTGGGCGTTTTTTCTCCAATTTTTAGTTATTTTCACTTTTGTGATGTCCAGATCTACCTTTCCACGAGGAAAGCACAACAACCGATTTTATCGAGAGCCCTGCCTTCAAGCAATTTTCGACGACGTTTCGTGTAGATCCTTAGGGATGCGAATTTTCCTAATGTCAAAATACCATTATAGGTTATCAGATGTAGGAATTCGATTGGCGTAGTCAGATTTGTGGAATTCCCGTCCCGTCAAATGACATTTTTCTCATCTTCTCAGAGGATATTTCCTGCGCATTATGACCATGCTCTCAAGTTGCGCTGCAGTCGTATTAGTCAGATTGAAATGAAAAAAAAATCCTCAAAAACTTTGCCCATGACATTTTTTTTTCGATTAAAAATGATGCATTAGAATTAACCGTTGTGCAAGGGCAGACCATACACGAAATGGTGATTAAATGAGATAAAAATGTTGGATTCGATCAGATTCACAAAAGCCAGAACCCTTTTTCCCTGCCTTGGCGTTCCAAGTCCTACTGGAATCGCAGCTGAAACCCGTTCGAGATCGAAATGAAACGAACTGACAAGTGGAGAACTACCGTAATAATCCTAAGCATATCCAAATGTGGGAACGGCCTCTTTTACGCGGGTTTTCTCGACAGAGCTTCAATAAAAAGGCATTTAATCAAAAAATTGAGAAGGATTGGGGCAAAATTTTTGAGTTTTTCGTTTTTATTAGACTAAAACGACTACACTACAGCGCATTTTTGAGCATGATCACAATCTGCACCAATATATCTCTGAAAAATAAAAAATATATAAAATTTGAAGGGGCGAAAATTTCACAAATCTGATAATCTTCTTAGGTGATAACCTTTACTGGTATTTTGATATCAGGAAAATTCGTCTCGAAAAAATTGTGTTTCAAATTGTCTCTGATTCAGGCGAAAGGCCTCATATATTCTTTGCTGGAAATGACCGTGTCGATCAGTTGCACTTCCCTTGAAAGGCTTGGATTCTTTGTGTTGAGATGAGGTTTTTCCAGATTGATTGTTCCCCTCATCTACTTTTTTGTTACCGATTCGAAATTATCGAACAATTTTATTCGAATGTACTCGGATCAGATTCATTCGAATCTAATTGGACCCCGAAAACGTGGTCATTCTGTATATGATTCTCGTACCTCAAAAAAAGTGGTTATTCGACTCAATTCGATATTCTGTCCTTTAGTGCAGAGCAAAACTATATTGCTCAGGCAGTCGGGGCTTAGTACGTCGGGCACAATACCGTTAGTACGCCAGGGCAAACCTGGCATACTAACGCTCGTTGTGTGCAGGAGCTGCTGGTTGCGGCAGCATATCCTGCCAACGTATGCTGGCGTACTAACGCTCATTATCGACAGAATTTGGACTGCCACCCTCCTTATCGGTGTTGGATATAATTCTTGTCACGGCCAGCAGCAAGAAGAATATCCTCGCCGCGGTCCGCAACCAGGAGGCTTCCGCGATGGGCGATGGGGATGATTCCCTCAGCGTTCCAAAAATTAACTTCCAAACAGTGACACAAGGTCACCTCCTCGGACTGGCCTCAAACGGCCAACTGCCCCATAAGCGAGGCTGGCCGCCTTATATACCCGCCGCCGTCGTACAAGAGGATGCTGCAATGTTCATTCGTATTAGACAAATCAATGGAAGAGTGTCAGCAGACACTAGGAGAGAGTGGCTGGCAATAGCACGCGTGCCACGATAAACAAAGCGTTAGTACGCCAGCACAAGCAACATGAGCTCCTGGTCGTTGCCAGCATATCCTGCTGTTACCAGCACCTACAGCACAGGTGCTGCCGATCCCTTTGTGCCGGCGTACTAACGGTATTGTGCCCACGTACTAAGCCCCGACTGTCCGAGGTGTTTATATGGTATGATGACACCTTCAAGGACACCTTAGCGCTGGAAAACACTTTCCATTTTTCAGACTCAATTTCATGAATGAGCAAAATCGACCATACCGCTAAACTTCGGCGCGTCAAAAACGTAGGGTTAAGAGGTTGGAAAGGGTTAGAGGATTCGCCTTCAGTTCTCACCAGTCTCAACCAGTTCTCACCAATTTTCCTAAGAATGTTGATGCGACCGTCAAACAACATGAAAAACAGTTACGGCACAAACTCTGCATGCAGAAAAACTTAGAAAATTACAGTGGCGGGGTCTCCAAATGCAGAAAAACTTCAAAGACTATTTTGACGCGAAAGTTAAAGGCAATGTTCACGATGATCATCCTCGTTGACTTTCCACACTAAAATGATAGGGGATAAGGATCCTAGGCTCCCAGCGCCAAAGGAACGGTAGAAAAGGAGCCAGGAGTGGCAAAATAACGGCTGCAAACAAGCGTTTTGGTGCCCCAGACACGCCCCGTGCCCCAGATCCGCCCCTCGAAAGGAACAAATGAAGACTCAGATTATAGGAATGATCAAGTGCAGGAAGTGCTGATAAATGAGCTGTTTGCTTCATTGCACCGATAGGTATCATCCTTCTAGCGGTCAATTCCTCCACGCCCAGAAATCAACGTAAACAGGAGAGGGCCTATTTTGGCTCAGAAACGCGTCTTTCGTGCCCTTTTTAAGCATGTCTTGGACACCAGACCTTCCGTAAACCGTGGAGATATCGGAAGTGAAATTTATCGTGAACACTGTCTTTAAATTCAATTTTACAGCGTGTTCAGACCTACTTCCCTTTACAACTGGAAGTTTTTCATGGGCCTCTTTCGACATTTTCGTTCACTAGAGAGGCCAAGCTACACAAAACATGGAAAATATTATAGGGCTTTCTTGCGCGTACGATGCCTTTAACCAGACAAGAGGAGAAATACAGGCAACACGATGATGTGTTCGGCTTCTGCCAGAGACTTTGACTCTGTGAATACCTGCGGCTTCTTTTTGATAAAATACTACACATTATTGCACCATGGCAAGACGAGATACAGAATATGGGAGGCAAAAACAATGATTTTATCACGCATTTGATGAATAGGAAAGGCGTTAAGGAATAAAACTAAAAGTTGTTCGGGGTTCGGGGGAAATAGCAAAGGATAAATTGTTTCTTGAAACGCAGCAGATTTAATGAATCAGAAAATTTCTCGATCACAACATTTTTGGGTAAAAAAAAAGAGTGCCTAAAGGCGCAGTCCACTCTCAGAATCGATTTTTCATTTTCTGCGTATACTGGAAAAATTTCACTCAAATCACAACGGTATCTCCAGAATCGGTTAGAACTCACTACGAACGGACTTACGGCCATTCAAAGATTTTGAATTCGAACGACGAAAAATTCAAGGACGAGTTGTCTCGAGCCCGTTTTTTTCTCGTCGTTCGCCGCCATCGTTCCGAAGCATAATGAAGCTAGACCAATAACAAATGGAAGAACATAGATTTTGGAAAAATCAATCGCGCTCCTCTTCTCTATTGAGATCGGAAGCTTGCTGGTGGGCGTAACCCATTTTTCCTTTCAAATGGGCGTCGTCAACTTTTTCGGCGCTTTTTCTCCTTAATTGAGCGAATTGAGTTTTCGCGCTTGGCAGGCAGGTTTCTACAAGGCGATTGGACCATAATATCAAAAATTACTCATGAGGCTGGACTGTGCTTTCAAAGGAAAGAGCCTTTGCGTACCTTCTCATCGATGAAAAATGCCACCAGCATTAACAACGCCAGAATGTAGATGGACACATCCCTAAACTCAGCAATCTCACCTACACTGCTGCTGAATGCGAGATAGTGATAGATCACTCACCTAAACAATGGCCACCATGTGAGCTGCAATACCGATGTCGAGAATAGCGTACAACATGCCAGCACACAGAGGATGTTGAACGTCGCACTCCCTTAAAAACATACCAAAACTAAAATAAACCTCAAAATATCGTCAGATACTCCCTATCCTTGTGTTCGGGATCCGATGCAAATCGGATTTTCGGAGCCAGCTGGTTATGGTCGGTTCGGCAAATTCAGTATTGTATTTTTTACAGTATTTTTTCAGCCGAACGGCGGTGGATCATAAGTCGCGATCGGAACCTGCTGGAGCAGCAGTGCCGCTAACGTGGCACTGCTCACCAAAAATGACCGCGTTCCGTCCATTCGCTAGACCAGATTCTGCGAAAGGCCTATGGGTGCATCTCTATTGCTCCTCCGTAGAGCTTTCAAAACGCCTATAACTCTGTTCAGAGTGATCGTGGGCAGCTTTGACGAGCATATTCAGATTTTCCGTTCAGAAATGGTTATAAAACTGCACACCACTTCCGAAACTGCCTTTCTCATTTGTCACGCTCTCCCTGGAAGGAATTTTATCCTATGATTCTGCTACCTGATCCAGTTTGTTTACATCAACCGTTTATCGGCTGCTCATTGTAATGACGCAACGTTTACAGATACACATTACTGTCCTCTTCGGAACGGAATTCCGCTGAGCAGTTGCGGAAACCGCTATTGCAACACGCAATTGAAAAATAATCGTGAAGGGACCTGGAATAGGGGCTCTCACACTGAGGGAGGAGTTGTCTTGCCTTTTCGAGGCTCTAATTCCACTCAGGACTACTTCGCCTGAATTGAGCAGTGTGGCGTGTCAGACTGCAAAAACGGGACATCTCGTGGTCCCAGAGTGGTTTTGCTTGAACATCTTCTATAGTCCTTCCCGCAAGCGCGGCACGTGCGTGGCGCGAGGTGGGATTAGCGGTGGACTACGAAACTTTTTCAACGCTCGGCACGCGCGGGGCGTGCCGAAAACAACTATCACCCAGCCGCATAGCTAGGGCGACTCGAATTGAAGTTGGGTCTCAACTGTGACATGCACAGAAATTCCTGGCTTGCGTATGCGTATATGGTAGCTTAGAATAGACCCAGAGTTGTTTACGTTGGAGTGGACTTGAACTGAGAAGCGAGTATTGATTCAAGTCGTGAAACCGCCATGACGGTTAGGGCGGTGCCGCTATGGGGGGGCTGGATGGGCGGCACACGCGTCCCGCGAGGGCCGCGTTTGCGGTCAGGCCTAAGAAAGATGTCTTAGGCGCTATTAATCACTACTCAACGCCAGCGCGGCACGCGCCTGACGCGCGGGCGTGGCGTTGGAGTATAAATGGTCTGACGCCTCGCCCGCGCGGCACGCAGGTCACGCCTGCTCCGCTATGGCGGCAACGGTGGTCACAACTTTTGAATTTTCTTCAATATTAATCTATCTTCAATTTCATCCCTTTCATAATAAATAATTTCAGCGCTATCTTCTGCTACCATGATAGTGGACGCATATACAGAATTTGCTTGCTCGGCAAAGTTAAGGTCCATTTTAATCCGCACCGCCTTAGCGTCGCAGCTGGAGTATTCATAGTCTCCGCAAGCGCGTGACGCGCGTAGAAAGTATTCATACTCCAACGCCCGCCCACGCGTTAGCATGAGCGCTGCGCTGGCGTTGAGGAGTAGAATACCGTCTTATACTGCGTGTACTGGGTGCGTGTCCGCATATGCGAATCGGAACTCCACTTCGATAATGATACTACCTTTGAAAATCCCCAAACTATGAACATTACTCTGTAGTTTCTTCAAGAGCATATTGTTTCCGAAAAAAACTGTATTAACTGAGCATCGTTTAGGAACCTACAGGGTGTTCCATAATTATTGGCGCGCACATATCGCGGTATTTTTCGAACACCTCCGGTAGGATTTTGAAAAAATTAAGTTTCGATTAGTTCATTCATACCACTGCTAACGTGTAACAGTGGCCAGATCTGAAAATATCCGCCATCTGTTCGAATAACTGCTCGAAGCCGACTCAGCAAGACGTTGAAGCAGTCACGGGGGTAGTCACGGGATTTCAGTCAAGGATTTTTTGAGATGGGCTTTACAGTAGGTCAAACTTGTATACCGAAACTCACAGATGGACAACTCGATCAAGGACCACTCGGTGCGCGCCAAACGCAGGAACGCTCGCGTCGACTTCGCTCTTGTACTGATTTCGCCGTCTGTGCCTATCCACGATCAGTGGCCGTATTCATGAAGCGATTTGGGCCTCCCAGGAAGGTGCAAAGTCCAGCCGCTGATGGACGAGTTTTCGATGTTGTACCTTCCTGAGTGCCCGGCAGGTAGGCAGGAAGTATCCCGGCTACCTGGCGGGTAGACAAGAGGGTTTATGGCCACCTGGCAGGTGAACGACGAGACTTGAGGCTGCCTGCTTCGTTGATTAGAACATGATCAATATGTTGCTGGCAGGCAGCGCGCGCTCTGCCTGTCCACCTGCACAATCGAGATCGGGCATGCTGTGCCCGCCGGAATGCATTGATAGCGGGCTGAGACACAGCAGATTCCTACCCGGCGGTCTCCTCTCCGTCTCTGCAGGTGGCTACCCATGCCTGTCTCTGCTCTGACAGGTGGCGAAGAGGAGGCCGCCACTATTGAAATCATGACTGGGGAGCCACAAAAAAGGTGGCCATACGACCGGTACGGGAAGGTTACGCCTCCTTCCTGCGCCTGTTGTTTCATGAATACGGCCACAGATGTAAAGCACCAGGGCTGGTAGTAAACTCCCTCGTGTTGTCACAACAATACGAGAAACTTTTCGTAACAAGAAATGACAACGAATGCTAATGTCATATGTTTGTTATGAGTTTGTCATGAGGGAACACACACTCCAGCGCAAAAACCACAGCACTAAATGGGAAATGAACCTGTAACGTTCATCTCATCACGGCGCGCACGCCAAATGCTCTATTTTGTGCGTCAGCATCAGCACTAAGCCCTACGAAGTGATGAAACACGCGCAGATGAATGCAAAACCACAGATATACGCGAGAACTGAACCCGGGACGCACGTCCAGTAGCGCGCAGCACCAACTGCCCCAATCGTTCGTTGTGTCCCCTGGCATAATCGAGTGATATGATGGTTCGCCGTACTGATCACTGCGTTGTACAATCACTAATCGCAATGATTGGAGACCACTGATCGGTTCATAAAGAGGTGGAATCAACATTTGGAGCACTTCCCCAGTATTACCTTTTCGGTGCACCGTTTTAAGAATTTTCTTTTACTCTACCACTCAAGATTTCGTTGGTTTTGTACTTTACTGTGAGAGATTTGGCCAAAAGTTGCCGCGAAATAGCCCGATAGACCCCGCAGCGGCTCCAATTTGGACTACTTTATTTCCCATATATATTTCTATGCTAAACTCTCAGAGTAGCATGAACCCGCATTTCTGCAGCCTTTCTTATCTCTATCGAATCGCTCTTTTGCTACTTCCAGAGTGGCTTGCTTATTTTGATTGGTCTTTTCTATACTCACATTGGTGAATATTCTGATGCCATCACTTATTTTTGATTTCCAATCATTTCAGTAAACTCATGTGGATTAGTAACATTTTTGATGTCGCGTGAGAGTTTGACTACTAGTTTCAGAAATTGTGTCTACAATATTCATTTTTTTTAAATTCATTCCCCTTTTTCAGTTTGATTATGAGTTCGAATTTCTGGGATTGATTTTTTCACAGAGCTCTGAAAGCGCTTTTCAATTTGATAGCGTTTCCTGGTAAAAGGAAACCGCGCTGACTTTAGCTGTATTTATTCGCTTCCTTCATCTATAATATCCCCTTTTTGCTTGGGAAAATATTTCTCTCTTTCAAGAGAAAAAATAGCTTTTTAATAATCACTTGAGCAGAGTTGGTAGCTATGGATAGGGTTATCGTTTCGGAAGCTTTCTTGGTTTGTTAAAGGCAGTGGTCGCGGGATCAAATATAGCTTGTCGTCTTTTTCTCTCCAATGATCCTTCTCTGGGTCTCGGAGTAGTAGGACCTACAAGAAAAACCGCGAAAAAAAACACTGTTTTGGGCCGAATTTGAAGCCTTAACTTTCTTGTCTTTTGATGGTGGACGAGCTTCCACTCCACATCATCGGGCATCGATGACCTCTCATATTTCAAGAACATCAGCTGGCTTGAAATCGAATTTCAATCAATGAACACTCCGGATTTATGTACACATCTAGTCAAAAACATTGACTGAAGTGATGCTTTTAATTGTTCAACTGTTTTTATTCGTTAAATTTGCATTTATTTCTGTCACTCTGAATGTCGATGATTTTTGACTGCTCGGCATGCGACTGCGATTCTTTTTCGTCATCGCTGTGCCAACGTACGTGCACGAATCTAGCATCTTTGGAGCCCTAGAAACTCTAATTCTAGACCCGTTTTTCACCGCTCTACCTTCATAGTTTTTCAGCTGTTTTTGATCTAAGCTGGTTTTGTGCAGTTTTTCGTTAACGTTTTTCATCGTCGCACCACTGCCTTTAACTGCCGGATGGGTAAATTTACGAGAAGTTAAAACCAGAAGAGCAAACATTATGCAAACGAAAAAATGAATCAACAACAAACGTCTCCCACTTTTCAAAATGGACCAGAACTCTCATACACGTTTACCAAATTTACAAATGAGTATTCAAAACATTTTTTCCTTGAAAAAACACCCTCATTAGTGATTTCAAAAGTAACGCGATAGATTGATACAGCTTAGGAATATAGCAGCAGTCCGCTGTTTTTCAATATTCTAAACTGTGAAACTGGAAAAACGTCCACAAAGTCTTTAAAAAATCGAATTAAATTCAAACAAACAAAAAAACAACTGAAGTTTTCCCAATGAAAAAGTAATATGGTAGGAACGGAATTCGAAATCAACACCAAAAAGTTCAATCGAAGCATCAAGAATGTCTCTAAACACACGTAAAAAAAAACTGCAATGATTAAAACATTCACTTGAATATAGACGTTAGAACATTTACCTATACAAATATAGAAAGGAAAAATCAGGAAATAAAGAAGGCTCTCTCACCATAAAGTTGTCAAAGCGGAAAGCTGAAGGATGCCATATATGTTTTCTGGTTGATTTTTGATCGATACCGAGCAAGGCATTGCAGTTATCATTGCCACACACACGGAAAACATAGCCAAAGGTGCGTGATTTGCAATGTCTTTGGCAGGCGCCGCACACCCTGCTCTCAATTGCACGCCTAAATGTCGTCACGACATTGTTGTACACGAGCGTACGACACTGCGCAGCAATCTGCGCACTCCCTCAACTCAGCGCACTATTTTGTAGTCACGCTGTCTGTCGCGTTGTCGTGTTGCACAGACCACGCGACAATTGTGACAGCTCGTGACAACCATTGTCGTGACAACAAGCTCGTGACTGTCACGGAGCCATGTGCGTTGTAGGATACGATACAAACCTATAGCTCGCGCTCTTTTGGTCGCGACATGTCGTGACATGTCATGACAACTGTCGTCACGACAATGGGGGGGTTTACTTCAACAGCCCGGAGCTTTAACAGCAATTCAGAACAACCCTCCAGGATTTACTTTCATGTAAACTTCCTTGTTGATTTTCATTCCCAAATTCACAAAAAGCGGCGAAATTCTCCCTTCTGCTAGCGGTGCCTCCTAAAATTTCATTTTATTTCATTTCATTTATTACGTTGTAAAAGACAAGCGAGTGATAAATAAAGCTACGATAACGGTGTAAAAACTCAGGAACCAGCGCACATCTAGAAAGCCAATAACTTTGCACCAGCCATACGCTTGAACGAGCCATGTATATAAGTGCGATGTTTGGTGAGGTTGTGTACTTTTAGGCTTAAAAAAGTTTAAGCCTGCCCTTGCATGTAAACATATATACCTCCTCAAGTTGGTCTTAGAAAAATCATCACGGAATCTTGTATGAGCCATCCATCTAGTGATCTTTTGTTGCAGTAAGACATTCTTGATTCCTCTAGCAGAAATATAATCGTTTTCGTACTCTATTATCGAATTCACACAAAGTTTTTTTTTCATCTAAAAGGGCCATGGATGCGTGACTTGGTGCAACCTGAGCAGGAGCTTCCCTGCCTTTTTGGTCTCTATTTCAGCTTGTTGTCGGCAGGAAACAGATGGGTCTGTTTAGCCGGCATTATCAATAAAACGACTTCTTTCTGAAGTTTTTCCAGATGCTTACAGCCACAGATTCATTTCCTAATCATCCATCTCAAGACAATCGAGGGATTACGGGTGACTCTCCATCACCGGCCTTCTTGATCACCTTTAGAGATGCAAGGCATCTCGATCTTTCTGCTTTAAAGCTACCCTTGTCAGAGGTTGTGAAAAGCTGAGCGCCGCACTTCGGACTAGTTTTAAAGGCACTTGTTCGCGAAAAATCGCTTTTCTGTTTCTTTTGCCCATCTTGAAACCGGTCCCATTCTGATTCCAATGATGCGCTTCTGGAATCGTACAAGAACTTCTGGGAATGGAGTTATTGTCCTTCAAAAATTTAGCTAGGGAAAATGGTGGACGAGTTGTCCGAGGCTTGTAACTTCCGTCTTTTGCAGCCAATTACATTATTATACACATTGGATCCGAATCAAAAATTGGATACTGGATTTTGATAACTCAAAAATCAAAGGTCGCGGATATCCGACTCGAGCGGATAGGTTCAAAATAGAAAGATCAGATAATCCGAGTCATTCGGATAGGGAGCCGAAACGGATAGTCGGATCTCGGATCAATCAGAAAATTACGTTTTTTCGGTGATTCGGATTATGGATCACTCAGATTTTGACCTTTTTTCGGTGAGTCGGAATCCGAGTATCCGAGTCGGATATCCGGTCGGGTACAAGATGGTATAATTCAAAAAGTTTATCGAAAATTGATAGTCTGGTGAAAATCCTCAGAAAAAAAGAGATTTTTTCTACCTTACTATGATGAACGAGATTAGTGGCACAGTGGCAGCGACAGGCCTTCCAGCCCATTCGCAGTATGTAAAGTCGGCCCTTCGCGTCACGTCGCTGCGACAGACGCGCCTACGACGACCGATGCCGTTGTATATGATGCAGGTCACGCGGTGCTAGGATTGCATGCCTGTCGGTCATGACAGTGACAAAGTATACCATGCCACCCCTAACAGCCTTTCAGAGTGGCGCGTCGCAGCAAAACTCAAGCTGTCGCGGTGACGGTGTGAGTGATATGGGAGTGAGAAAGCTACGCAGCGCAAACTGTGCCGTGCAGCAGGGGCGACCGCCGCGCTTTCAGAGTGCGCGAGCTAGCAGCGACGGCAGCAACGTCGCGCGATGAAAATGATTTCGACCATTTTTGTCTCTGCCGGGCTCCTGCCGTAGTTTTCTTATCTGTCTGATGTTACTTTTGTTACTACCTGTCCATAAACTCTATAAAAATAATTATTTCCTTATTTCACTGTTTTCTTCAATCGAACAAACGGCGGCGAAGAGGTAAGAGACACAGAGACAGAAATATGATTCGGTGACAAGTCATGATCACGCCCACTTTCTTCCCCGCTCTGCAGAGCGACGTCACGAATTTCCCCGAAGCGGCGCCACTCTGAAAGGCCCTATAGTCGTAACAGACAACTCAAACCAAGACGATCAATGCGCCAATCATGCGCAAAATCTGTGCTGATGATGCACAAAAATGCGGCTTAAATTTTACGATGCGCGCCAATTGATGTCTGCAGTGTACAGGCTATAAACGGCTAAATTCACTTGGTTCCTACGCGTGCTAGTGTGAAGCGGAGGTTAAAGACAGCGAGAGAGCGTAGGGCAGACGGAAGCCGAGGGGCGAATGATGTGAATTACCATGACGTTTTATAGAGGGTAACTACGCACCTGGGTATGGCTACTGTAGAATGGAATGGTCGAGTCGTGACAGAAGATACGCTTGTTTGAGTAACAGGGCATGCCGAATCCACCAATATCCGGCTCTATTATCCGGATCCAAATCATGACATTTTTCGGATATTCGGTATCCGAATCATTATCCGATTCATGGCACATTTCCGGTGATTCAGATTTCGAATCAAACGGATTTTTGGCGCGTTTTTTCGGTGAATCGGATTTTGGATCATTCGATTTTGACGTTTTTTTCGGTGAATCGGGTTTCTGAATCATGAAAATTTCGGTTCATTCGGATGGATATCCGAAAAAGGTGAGTCGGATCCAATGTATACAATGTGGGCGAGCTGGGACCTGGAGTAAAGAGAGAAGTTGAGAATGAAGGGAGGAACGGACTTCTGATCGGAAACCATCGGCTCAACTCACGATTTCGAGTGTTCCTTTGTTCACGTGCGAGGGGCGGAAGAGGCGGGACTTGTCCACAGCGGCGGGGTTTGCTCACTTTTCTAAGCCGTTTTGCGGCTCCTGGGTAGCTTTTCTCCCCCCCCCCTCTTCCTTCGTTTTTTTCGACGCTGTTCTGCTTCTGAGAGCCGTGAGAAGCGTTTGTCATGAAAAGTTCTGGTTGGATGACAAGTTTATCGCGAATAGTGCCTTCAAATATATTATTATCTCAAATATGAGGTATCAACAGAAT
>JAPDOI010001614.1:0-159706 GCA_029168955.1 Aplectana chamaeleonis | reverse complement strand
GCCAATGGTGGAGCTCATCGCCGGCGAGCATTTCTCCCATGAAAAGCTATGTAGATTTTACATAGCCCGGCCTGTCCGTTCTGTATTTATCGCCTGGTTTTATTACCAATTTTCTCGACTTTAATAGCAGATAGCGCCGTTTCTTTCTCTATTGGGCTCTTACAGTAGTCACGCATAATGATGGTTAGGAAAATGATATTTCTCCTTAAAATTTGGTTGGTTGAAAATCAAACTTCCCGGTGAAATAATTCGTGTATTGAAGTCGGTGAAGAGACCCTCTACAAAACGTCGTATTTCACCTCATTCGAGGCGCGCGTGGCGCGCGCGATGCCTCGGCCTTCGTCTGGCTTGAGCTCTCTCACTGTCTTTACCCTCCGCTCCGCACCAGCACGCATAGGAGCCAGGTGAATTTCGCCGTTTTATAGTCTGTATATGACGAAAACTCAATTTTCTGAATTGATGAAAAGATATAAGTGAGCCAATTTATACTCTCCGCTGTGCCCTCACCATTAACTTGCACGTAAGAGCAACATAAGGTCAAAATTTTTAATCGCGAAATCTCCCAATAGCTCGTGTTGAAGTTCCCTAGAGAATAGTAGATTTGTCGACTCTCAACCTCACGTTAGCCGCCGCGGTCGTCTCGCCAGGAGTCATTTATGGTTCCGCTGCCATGCGGTGCGGCGAAGTGCGTTCCTATAATATCAATCGTGCTGTGCCGCGTGATCAATAATGCAGAAATGCCTTGTACCACCTCGCTTGGCTGCGGAAGTATAAACGACGCCTGAGAGTCTGTGCGATCGGCTGTAATCCAATTGGTCGGCACAGAGCAGATACCGCTTATCTTGCTGCGAAATGGATTCTTGTCCATCGCGTGCATGTGCCATCGTATGCTGCGTCTCCCTCTCCCTTTCCACGCGCTGTTTCTCTCCTCGCTCCGCACACGCACGTGAAGGAACAAAGTATAATTTGACTCTGAAATATTGGGTACATGGAAATTGAATGTAGAAAATCATGTGTTATCGACCGTGTGGGACCCGTTCCGTGATCCTTCTTGCTGAGATTTTGCAGTTGTCTAATTATACAGGGTAAAATCTTCGTACTCACAAGATGTTCATCAAGTCTTGATCCAATCTATTTGATCTTATTGCAAAAAATCGAGTGGGTGAAAAATTACAATGTGTGAAACTAACCGTTATTCCAAAATTTTCTGGGGCTTCAGCAGTTTATACCAGTGTACCATTTCACGATCTCTGACCATATTCGAAATCTGGTCCATAGCAGTTTTTCCCTCCAACTTGATCGTTTATTGGGCGTATAGCTTTGGTCATACGTATGCTCAGTAATATCAAAAAGTGTGCTGAAATTTGACGGACTGCATATATATCATGATCAGTTCCTGCAGTCCACTGCAACGGAAAAAGCGGCCGTGCGGAAAAAAACATTGGAAACGTTTAAAATCTCACCGTTTTTCACCGTTTCCAATGTTTTTTCTTCAAATTTCACGAGAAAATTACAACTTTGCCGGCGATTATGGCGCAACCTATTGTACGCTTGGTGGAAATACGCAACCGAACAATCGCCTTTTTTCCGTTGCCATGGACTGTACCTCTGGGCTAGGATTCCTGAAAGGCGGACTATGGCTACGCTGGGGTTCGCTGTGAATCTTTAGAGACAAATCCAACACCGAGCCATGATTCGTGATCATGAATCCCAGCTTGCTTTGTTTCACATGCATGATTCGAGAAGGAACATATCAACCTGTTGAAATTCCTTCTATCATTCTTTCATGCTTTTGTGTTTTCTTCCCTTCGGATTAAATTTCACTGTCCTGAATTCCTTTTTCTGCAACGGTTATCAGTATCAGCTGGCGTCTTTGTGGCAGAGAGGCTTTCGATTTTGGCCCCACTGCCTATGTACACATCATCCTTTCGTTTACCTCTACGGTTCGTGCTTGCTATTCGCCCCTCCATTCAAAATATGTCTGGGTCAGGACGTAATGAACTCTAAACCGTGTTCAAAACTCCCTGACATTTCATTGTCCATGGTTTTGAATTGACGCGTTCCGGGCTTTTCTATTTGAATTCGGCTTTCTCAATCCTGATTATTTGTAGAAGATGCCCGTCGAACAAGACATTCTTGGGAAATGGACGTTTGTATCTTCGGATAACTTCGAGGCCTACCTGAAGGAGGTAAGTGAATATTGATAAGTTCTACTATTTCAGTGGTTTCAAAGTGTCCCAATGATGGGAAATACACTTGTCCCACAATAACATCACAACATCAGCAGTTTTGAGACAACGTGCTGAGCTGACATTTTCTTCTTCTGTCTTGAGCATCAACTAGTCGAGGGATGTTTTCTCTTTAGATAATTTTCTCTGTCATGAGCATGGGTGTGACATTACTACACTGCGTATCATAAAGACAGGACACCCCTTGAATTTGTTGGTTTCGTGTTTGCCGTGCAAAATAAAGCTTTTTCATCATTACTACTGTGATTAGGATGTAAAATGACCCACGTATACCTCTTTTGGGTTAGATCGGATGTCTGTGCAGTTTCCTAGAATAAATTTATGTTTTAAATCACGTATCAAAAACATAGGATACCCCTGGGCTAAATCGGATTCCTCGTCCGATAAAATTGTGTGATCACAGATCTAAAGGCCAATAGGCCCTCCTAGTACCTTTGCTGCAACAAATACTTGATTTGGTGTACTTTCGACCAAGCTGACCTGCCTTTGCAGGTCGAATTAGCTCCATTTTTCGGTTACTGCCTGTTGAAGCGCACAAATCAAGAGATATCGCCGACTATTGGCTCAGATCTGAAGAACTAAAATATCCCAGAGATTCTTCATTTTGTTGAGATCAGTACTGTAGACGAGCCACTCTGGACAAGATGGCTATTGCCGAGCAAAGAGGCCGACCTCAGACCTACTCTTGTGAATTTTCTGGTTGTCCGGCTAGAAACCGCAACTTTGTCGCCCGAGAACAAGGGGAAATGAAGGTAGACGTCACTCTTACGTCCTCTCGTACTCGCTGGAGATCGTTTGACAACTGAAGAACGCAGGCTATATACGTCTCTCAGGGCCAAATGCTTTGACAGATTATGGGAGATCTACCTTTGCAGCTCTGAAGGCCAAATTGGGTAGCACCTAACCTCGAATTCCTTTAGTAGCGCTTTCGATCATCAGACCTATCAAGAACAACTCGTTTTCGTAAAAAACCTTCGCCTGTACACAAAATGTCGAAGTAGTTGGCCGCTTGAGCCATCAGAACGGCGGTCGCAGATCTCCCATAATCTGTCAGAGCATCTGCCAGTCAAGGACGTCTACAGCTTGCGTTCGCCAGCAGTCGGATGATCTCCAGTGAGTACCAGAGGTGATCAGAGTAACAACCACTTTCATTTCCCCGAGTTTTCCGAACAAAAGTTGCCGTTTCTGGCAGGACAATCAGAAAATTCACGTGAGCAGGTCTGATGTCGGCTTCTTTGCTCGGCATTAACTATCTTGTCCTCAGTGGCTAGTCAACAGTCTTGATCCCAACGTAATGAAGAGTTCCTGGGATATTTTAGTTCGTCGGGTCTGAGCCAATGGCCGCCGATTTCTTTCGATTTCTGCTCTCCAACAGGCAATAACCGAGAAATGGAGCAAGATCGACAGGCAAAGGCAGATCATTTTGGTCGAAACTGTACCAAATCGAGTATTTGTCGCAGCAAAGCTGCCAGGAGGATCAATCGGCTATAAGATTTGTGATTACGCAATTTTGACGAACGGGAATTCCGAAATAACCCAGGGGTGTCCTATCTTTTTGATACGCAATTTTGAACAGAAAGTTATTCTAGAAAGGTGCACAATCATTCAATCTAACCCAAAAGAGGTATGCAGGGATTATTCTACATCCTGATCACAGTAGTAATGACGAAAAAGATCTATCTTGCTCAACAAATAGGAGGCCGCCAAATTTAGGGGGTGTCCTATATTTATGATACGCAGTGTAGTTTAGTGGTCGAACGAAGATTCCTCTCCAGACCCAGCTCCACGCGTTCCTTTCCGTGTTCGCAGTCAATTTGTCGACTGCAGGTCGATAGGATGTAACGGAACGAAACGTGTTTGCTGCGGAAGACCTGCCTGTCATCCAGAAAGCTCTAGCACGAGATGTTGATCGAATCCACAGCGCGGATAGGGCAAAGGAGCAGTTACACTGGCACACGTGACGCGCGCGAAGGAAAACCGCAGCGTCCTCGTCGTCATTACGGCGCGTTAACCGTGCCCCCCCTCCCACCAAAAAAATAGTTGGCGCGTGGTTAACGCTCCCCACGACGAGGTGATGCAGCGGTTTATCGTCGCGCGCGTTTTGTGTGTTAGCCGAACTGGCCCTTACGCGCTGTGAGTTCGATCAACATTCCCTCTCACACCTGCCTACCTGTTAATAACTTACATACTGCGTCATTTTTAGCGCCCTCGCTGGTAGCGTAAAAATAGAACTACCTTTCCTGCGTTCGCACCACTTTCAGTTACCTCTCATTTTCCAAGCATGAATATAGGGACAGACTTACCCCGCTGCACAGTTGAATAATGCTTCTTTACCTCATTTGTTTGATACCTCGAAGGTTAATATTTGCTTTTGCTAACCTCGGTGCTCCAGCTGTTTGGGGAAAGTTCCACCCCTACCGAGTAGGTGAAGTAGCAAAGGTCTTGGAATACGAAGTGACGTACAGGGTGAGATCGGAGTACGCAGTGGGGTTTATTCCTACATCAGCCAATCGGCTGAAGTTTCTCCACACCGTAAGACATACGATTGGCCGACCTAGTGATAAGCCCTGCCCCTTACTCGGTTCTCCCCCAGTACTCTAAGTAATGCTATACACGCTCTGCGGGCTAGCTGAGGCCGTTCGACGGAAGCCGTCGGAGATCCACTGGGGAGGGCCTCTATGCTCTGCCCATCGGCCAATTGAGGTGTATAGAGCGAAAATGCCAACCGTGTGGTTGATTGACAGAGATGCCTACCGAGTTCCTGGCTGGCAGGCTGGTTCCTATGGCTGTGTTCATGAAACTCCGGGGCCTCCCGGGAAGGTTTTCGGAACCATGCGGCGGGCGGACCTCGGACCCTCCTGGGAGGCTCTCGTAGTTTCATAAATATGGCCATTGGCCATCCCGAATGAAATGTGCTTTTCTACAACCATTGTGGACGTAGAGTCCGAATATGCCCCTCTCTGCTCTCTAAAATCATTGTGAAAAAATGTAGGTGTTTTTCAAAGCCCTGCGGTAAGGTAAGGACCAGCCATAAGGAAATCTTTTGAGGGAGTTTTCAAACTTTTTCTTCGGATTTTGTTCAAAACTTGTACGCTGCGGTAATCTGGGGTGCTGAACACGAATCTGGGGTTTTCTTGTCGAAATTCTGAGGTTTACTGTAGATTACGGTAGGTGTCATGCTGCCTATGGTGCAAAACCTGTTTTAATAATGATTCGAAAATCGACAAATGAACAGCGAATACCGTACACCCCCCGTAGTGTACCGTAAGCTGCCAAAATCGATAAGGTGATTTCAGATTCGCGTTGAGCGCTCTAAATGACCCTCCAGAGGAACAATTTGGTTAAATATGTACCTCGGAAACTCGAAAAATAAGCCTCAGGTTCGTGTTCAGCGCACCAAATAAATCTCCATGGAGAATGTAAAGTCGAATCTGGAGTAGTTTTCTTGAACGCTGTCAAAGTCAGAACCTCTGTAGTTGATAAAAGTAAACGCTCAAATAAAAATTGGTGTAAGTGGAACACTCTATTACTCCGTTGAAAGTTAGGAAAATGAGCTTTTGTCCAAACTTTACTCAGGGGGTTGTTTTGGGCATTGAACACGATTACTCTGAGAGTTTTGGCCGAGAAGTAGCCGCGAAACGCCAGCTTGTCGCGTGATAGCCCCGAATAGGGAAACCATGGGAAAAGCTTCTATGACGTTTTCAAATTAATTTTAGGCAGCTAAGAAAGGCATATTCGGACTCTACGTTCAAAATTGGTTCTAGAAAAATAATTTTTTTTGGAATGGTATGGCTGACTAATAGTAGATTCTTTGTGAGTGATGATGAAGGATGCAGTGTTATTCAATGTGTAGCACCTGGAATGTCTGGTAATCATGGAAGCAAATCGTCGGGTAGGAGTTGGGACCCACCTCTACATACCCTTCTTTGGTCAAACGGAATTGTCCTTGAGGATGGGGAATCTTCCAACAATTGTACGCAGGAGGGGCGGTGTGGGATTAGTCCCTCTTCAACCCCTTCCCTCCATTGCCATCTTCCGTCGGCTATTCATCGTAAAGGCTCACTTAAGAAGGTCACAATCCTTGTGAAAGCGAGTATTCTCTCTGCGCAGTGCCCAATGTCAGATCCTCAATTTCAGGCTGGTGTTGGTATGATGACCCGCAAGGTGGCCGCCAATTTGAAGCCAACGCTGGAGTTTGTTCGCGAGGGTGACGCCATCCAGATGACTTCGGTGTCCACGTTCAAGACCTATGTCACGAAATTCAAGATCGGCGAGACATTCGACGAGAAGACTGGTGATGGACGAGATGTGGGTGATTTCCTCCTCAGTATTCCTAAAATCCATAGTTCACATGGACTATGGATTGTTTTCCGTATTTTTGGTTCGAGAATAGCTGTTATCTTAAGCTGCAATGATGGCGTGTGTTTGTTGACTACTTAGCAAAGCAAGCATTTTTATATCAGTCACATCTCAGCACCTTATATTAATCCGCTTACAATGTGTGTGGTATTTTAGGTCACTCAGACGTACACTATCGAGAATGACCGCCTCGTCCTCGAGGAGAAGGGCAAGAGCGGTGGAGCTGATTCGCGAATCGAACGTTACGTTGAGGGCGACAAGTTGTACATTGTGAGTTTATTAGTCGTCTGCGAATGTGGCCCATTTTATAGATAATAGGGCCAAAAACGTTTTCTGCTGCTGAAATCACAAATAATCGAGTTGAACGTAAAATATGAAGATAGAGATCAGATTTCCTGGTATTTAGCTGACCAAGGCGATTACCCGCTCAACTGAACTACGGACGCATTTAAAGTTTTATTGTTTAGGCTTTCATATGAACACATTTCGGGCTTTTGATGCTACCGTATCGAAGAAGAGCTAGGACGCGCTTTTCTCGAGAAAATGTGATAACGTTGAAAACAATGAGAGCGTGGACACTGATTTTTGTTCCATTGGGTTGCGTGGTCTAGAGGCTAGACCAGTTATTTGCCAGCCAAACCATCTAAGGTTCTATCCCCGTGCTGCCCGAGTTTTCATGGCACTGATTTACATCGCCTGTTAGGAAAGGGGTGTTATTTCAAGTCAGATTCCCGTCTATACCGAGGGGGTCGAAGAAAAATTCTGCGAAAAAGTCAGAATCAGAATTTTGGCCACTACGGACATTTTTAAAAATTCTTGCGTGGGTGCTAAACTATCCCCAGATTTTCTCCAAGGGCTCGAAATCTCTGGTTGGGTAAAATTCTGACATGAGCGTCAAACTTTTTTTCGACCCCATCCCCAATACGTACGGTAGAGCCATTCCGGAACTGCATCCGGTATCGGGTGGTAAAGGACGTCGTCTTACGCACTTCGCTTATGTGTTAAAGCCCTGGGACTTTTGGAGTTTTAAAGTGGGTGTAGTTAGCTAATTTCACTCATGGTGAGCGAAATTTCGACGGGGGTGCAAATTTTTCCCGACCCCTCAACAGCGGAACCAGCTGCAGAATTCCTTGCCTTTGTTTAGGACCTGAATAGGTGTACTGTGGGAGGTCATTGTCCTCAAAAATTTTGCCCAGGTCTTATGAAGAAGATTGTTGTGAGGTGTTGAAAAATGAAACTGAGCTTTCTTGTACAACGTTTAGAAGGCAGCAGTTATACATCATATATATATATATATATATTTATATATATATATATATATATATATATATATATATATATATATATATATATATATATATATATATATATATATATATATATATATATATATATATATATATATATATATATATATATATATATATATATAATTCTGATCTGACTAGGCCAGCTAGCGGAAAATTTCGTAGATAATCAAGCGAACCTCAGGCTCGTTTGCAGGTTTCGCAGCACCCAGCATGGTCAATGTATTGGCCGATCTTAAAGGTTTATTTACCATCTCGATTGCGAGTGTGAGACAATGAAATTGGCCGCTATTACTAAAGCTTTCATTTAGATCGTATAGGCGTCGTTTATGCTTCCGCCGCCGGGCGGCGCGGCGAAGTGCAATCCTTTATTATCGATCGCACCGCGCCGCGCAATCAATATTACAGAAATGCGCTGTGCCGCACCGCTTGGCGGCAGTAGTATAAACGACCCCTTAGTGATAGTATCTCCTTTGCCCAACTTCTTGCAGTTGGCCAATCACTGATGCGAAAGGCGTATGCCAAAGCTGACGTGATAGGACATCGCCTATAAAGTGGGCGGAGAGTCTCCTCCCAGCAAGAAATCTAAATCATTACCCCGTCCCTAGCCAGATTTCTCCCTTGATTGTAACTAGAAGGAGTCTCTGACAGAAATACATATGATTTTTTGATGTTGACCTGTTTCAGGTTTGCGATTGCCACGGTGTGAAGAGCACAAGGATCTATGAACGAGCGAAGGAATAAAATTCCTTCTTTCCATGTGAATGTCACATAGCGTGTTCATGTTTTTTCTATTGTTTTTTTTGCTTCTTGGTTGCATGTTTATATAAGTTGTTTAATAAAATGTGATAGTTTTATGTGAAGGGCAGAACGGACTTTCTCGGTGTTTACCATTGGGATGGAATTGTTCATTGCCTAAGCGGTAGGCGTAGTGTGAACAGATTATGGGGGTACACTGTGGGCTTCATCCTAATCATGGGCTGTTGCCGCAGAGCGGGTTGGGATGTAAAAGAGATTCTCTCATCAACTGGATGGTTTTAGGAACCGAGTTCTTCCATGAATTCCACAATATCTCATATCCCAGGAACACCTCGCACAAGTTCTGACAACCTACACGCAAAAAGGTATCCGCGTGGATCGAACACAAATGTCTGAATGTATTTTCTGGCAGATATCGTCCTCTTCTGTGGGACCAACTTATCTGTATCGCGGTGATTTTGAGAACGCAGCGCATCGTAATCCGTGTCCGGGAAGTTAATAACTTGCTGAACAAAGATGAAGGATAAACCGAGGAAAAGCACTGCAACCATAAAGTTGTAGTTGGAGAAAAAGAAGCCGTAGAAGAGAGAGGCTCCATTCGCGACAGCACTTGCGTAATCTGGAAAACCATTTTTTACACTGCGTGACAAGACGTGAGATTTCCGGGCATTCCACTCTGCTTCATATTTAATAGATCTCTTGTTGCGCTGAGTAAAGAAACTCAAAAGAAACCTGAAAGTTTTTATTGTCGATGAACAACTACCCAAGAAATTGTTTACAACGAGTACTTTTCGAAGAACTAAGGTCTAAGAATTGGCGAAAAGGAATGACCAATGCCGTGAGGGAATATCATTTTCTCAGATGTCCCGCCAAAAAATCAGAAACTTAAGCTCACAAAACAATTTCGTCAAAATCGTTATCAACATGAGCAAAACTCTTTGAGTGGGAGAGATAAAGATTGAGAGGTGTGGGTTAGTGTTGGAACGAATAATTTTTTTGATTATCCGAATAAACGAATAATTCGAATAATCCACTACTTCGAATATTCGATTGTTCGAATAAACCGAATATTCCACTTCTTCGAATATTCGATTATTCGAATAACTCGAATAATCCACTTCTTTGAATATTCGAATATTCGAATTATTCGAATATTCGAATAATATTTGAATAAACGGATATTCGGGCAACACTATTGCGTGCTATCCCATCCAATCCACTCAGGCAAACTGGGGAATCGACAACAGGCTGATAAGTTGTCATTTCATAAACCGCACTTTCTTGAAAACTCAAATCGCTCGCATTGTAAGCCTGAAAGCTGCCCGTTGCCCAGCGACGTCCGCCTGTTGTCGCGCTATTGGCATTTGGACGTGTCGCGTTTGGCCGCCTATTTAGCAGTGGTTCACATCCTGCAACACTTTTATCCGGCTTAGGAGCTACTTTGCACCGACACGCGTCGCGGTTGGCGCATCAACACGCGTCGCGGTCGGCGCATCGACACGCGTCGCGGTCGGCGCATCGACACGCGTCGCGGTCGGCACACCGACACGCAGCGTGGTCCGTACACCCACGCGTCGCGGTTGGGTCGCCCAATCTCCACTGAGGCCGCCCCCGGATGGGCAGAGCTTCCAGATGCTGGGCGGGGTCAATGTACCGCATACTTGGGTAATTGAACCGGCTGCACTCTTGTCACTTAAATTCAGCATACACGCTCGTGAACGTGGTTGAGATACTAACTACGGAAGTTGAATGGCATGGCTCAGAACACAACGCCTACGCATTCTGAAGCGTCAAAAACGACCCAAAGTGACGCTACACGACTGAGGAGTTGGCCCCGCTCCTGTATCTACCAGCGCCCTGAATTTGCGTCCTGTTAAACAGGGGTGCTGGTCAATTTCCATCGTCGGCGACGTTTGTGGTTTAACTTTTGTACCTATTGTACCACCCACAACTGTCACCGATGGTGACAATTACCCAGCACCCCTGTTTTGAAGGAGAACGCAAACACAAAGGGCGGGTGGATACAGGGGCGTTGCCAACTTCTCAGTTCTATAGCGTCACTTTGGGTCATTTTCGACGCTTCAAATTGCGTAGGCGTTGTGTTCTGTGCCATACCATTATATTCCCGTAGTTATCTCAACCACGTTTACGAGCGTGTACTCTGAGTTTTGGCAGAGAAATAGCCGCGAAACAGACGCAAAATGTTTTTTTCCCGAGTAATAGCCGCGAAATTGCCGCTAAATAATGCTGGCCTCGAAATAGCCGCCAAATAATGCTCGCCGTGAAATAGCCGCGAAATAGCCGCTAAATTGCCGCCAAATATGTGGTCTGCTTCGATCTAGTTTGGTTTAGCTGAGTTGAGTTCAGTTGACTCATGTGCGGTTTATGCGATGGCGAACTTCCTAGTGCTGCTTAGCCGTGCACTACTCCGGAATCTCAGCGACAATTCAAAAAAAAACAGCGACAATTCGTAGTTAGTCGTTGAGGTCGACGCCATGTCCCTGGGAACTCGCCGTGGAATATCTCGCTTCCCAGCTCCATGAGACGTCTGGGCAACAACAGACGGATCTGGCACGGACCTGAAACTACATCCAGCTGGTCGTTCTAGGTGGCTGGAAACCATCGAAATCCAAGTCCAGCATTATGGAAGGAGAGAACTTAGGCTTTCCCGTCAGAATTCAGGTGAAGTCCACCGGGAAAGCAGACAAATAGCATCACCTCGAACCAGTTTGACGAAAATACACATGAAAATAGCTCATTTTAGCCATCATCGTGAGAAATTGCCATTTTGCTCAAATGTTGCTGTACTTATGCGTCGCTCGAGATTTAAACTTTTCTTTATAAAAGGTTTATAGCAAAATTATTCAAAATAGGACTCCAAAAATCAGAACGACTGCGAAAATCTCCGGTTAGCTTTCGGTGCTTAACACCTTCGTCAGACCTGAAAGCAAGCGTGTCAATTTCAAAAAATTAATGCACAAATGCGCTTTGTTACGAACCAATGTTACTTTTCTCTATAACTGAAGGTGAAATAGGCATTTCTAGCGTTTTGACAAAATCCTACGAGCGATTTAATATATTGTAAATACTTGCTATAACTAGATATTTATGAGGTACTAAAGAACTGTGAGAAATTAGGAGTGATTACGCTAAGATGTTTGAAATGTAAAATCAGGGCAAAATGGAGTGCGCTCTTGTCGAATATTCAAGCTATTCGTGACTGATATTCGAATTAACCGAATATTTCACTTCTTTGAATATTCGAATAAACGAATATCCCACTTCTTTGAATCTTCGATTATTCGAATATTATTCGAATAAACGAATATTCGGGCAACACTCTAGTGTGGGTCCCAACTGGGTCTGTTTGAAGAGTATTCTCATACCAGAGGCCGGATTCATCATTGCGCAAGCCCTGGGTTTGCCGATTTGGGTTTGGTTCAGCGCAAGCGCAACCGAATTTTTCGGGATTGATCAATTCAATAACCCATCGGAAAATGGGTTTGGGCTTGTTTCCAGTCAACATGGTCTGGTTTGGTTATCGTCGTCACCCTTGGGTGCAGTGAAACCGCGCCTACTGAGGCCGGACTCATTGCGTCAACTCTAGGTTTGTGGAGTTGGGTTGGGTTCAGTGCCAGGATTAGCGCATTTGCGCACGCGCTAAACCCAACCCTATTTGGCAAACCAAGGGTCAACGCAATGATGAATGCGGCCTCTGCTTCGTGCGTAGCGATGTACGAGCGTCAGCGGGCGCAAGAAGCACCGATCTTCACCATTGGGTATTGATTCCGTCCCAGAGTTGCGGCGGACGCTAGCATCAGCAACATGCAACTGTAGCTAGCGGCCGCTGCAGACCATCGTCTGTGCCACGGCTGATCGATAAATCATGATTAAATATCTCCAGGTCGACCGAGGGCACGTGCAGTGCAGCAGAGATTCAACATACTTGCCGTTCGTAGCTCGTAGCTAGCTATGGGCGTAGTCCACGAGGTGGTGGTCGGGAATTGGTTTGGAGAACCACAAAAAAGCGATCTCGTGCGACCCAGACGTGTTGAAATCAGGCGATATTGAGCTGCTGGCTTGTGGACCTTTTCCACCCCTCTCCCCTCTCCCCTCGAATTATACTCAACGAAAGGGCGTTCGAAACAGTCAACTCAGGGGGAGAACAAGGGAAGTTCGCTTCACGGTTGTACCCATGGCCTCCCCCCAAACATGATGAACGCGAAAACAAAGCCGCAGCGTATATGGTGATGCAGACGGGCTAGTCGCGAGAAGGCCTCGCATTTCGCAAGTTGAGGGGGTAGATCTGCCACTCAAGGACAACATAAGGCATCTCTGTCTGGATTTCAGGGGAGCTAATAAGCTTCTCTATAACCTTTAGTCAGAGGTGAATATTTTTGGACCGATCGCAGTTTTTTAGGAACAGGAGACTGTCGAAAACAGCGAGTTCTAGCAAGCTGATTTTTGATCAATCATTGAACAATGGGAAGATCAGCAGTTGGGAGGTCGCGGGAAGACCTGCAGTCGGGAGAACAAGAGAACTCCTGCTGTGGGAACTTCCTCTATTACTCTGCTGTCGAGACGTCCCCTTTGCCTCCCCCAATTCGGGGGAAGTTCCCCAGTTGTTTCGAGGGAAGTTCTGCTGTCGTTCTCGGGAACTTCCCCACGAATAAAACTTCCGGGGGAGGGGGACGTCTCGCTCCTCTCCCCTCGACCGAGTGATAACGACCAAATCAGGTCCATTGTCCTCGGGAATTTCCCCACATCTAAGTTACGCAGTTCTCGATCCCACTACCTATAGGAAGCTCAGGAACAAAATTTTGTCGTGAAAGCTGCTTTCCAGTACATCATTTCACACAAAAGACACCCATTCTCAATTTTTGTGGGAACTTCCTCTATTACTCTGCTGTCGAGACGTCCCCTTCGCCTCCCCCAATTCGGGGGAAGTTCCCCAGTTGTTTCGAGGGAAGTTCTGCTGTCGTTCTCGGGAACTTCCCCACGAATAAAACTTCCGGGGGAGGGGGACGTCTCGCTCCTCTCCCCTCGACCGAGTGATAACGACCAAATCAGGTCCATTGTCCTCGGGAATTTCCCCACAAATATCTAAGTTACGCAGTTCTCGATCCCACTACCTATAGGAAGCTCAGGAACAAAATTTGTCGTGAAAGCTGCTTTCCAGTACGTCATTTCACACAAAAGACACCCATTCTCAATTTTTTGCGCTTCGTAAGGGTGGCATCCCTTTTCCCGAGCCTACTGGTATGCCTCGCGTTTTCCAGTTTACTAGTAGTTTTTGTTGAATCGCTTGGTTGCGGATTCGCAGGGCAACGCCGGCACAGCAGTTTAATACAGAGACATATAATACAGTGTAAAGAGTTTTGAATTGACTCTCACCTAACTCTCTGCTAGCAATGAAGCTTTCTTATCGTGACACGTCAACTTTAACTTCTCTATTGAAACAGTGCTACCCTGATGTCGCGTCTAATTCTCATTAGCTAGGGAGTTTCTTCTTTTAATCTGAAGCTTCTGAACACCTCCCAAACCGCGACAACCGTGAGAACAACGTGATTCGTCTCGTGATCTTCTTTCTGTAGTTCTATTTGATGACACCCAATCGATAAAGTGTAGGGTATCAAAGAAATGAGAGTGGTGTGTTTCTATTTACACACCGTCTTTCTCCAGAGGTAAGCGGCTAGTACTCCGAAAAGACTAGTGAGAAGGGAAAATGCCTCGCCGGTGATTAAGATACCACGATATCGCGCCCTAAGGCTCCGTTCATAGCAGAAGACCAGCGGCAAAGCTTCATGGCGTCGGAGCGACATGCGCCAGCGCTGAAACGCTGATGCATGACGCTCGACGGCTGGCGCACTCAACGTGTCCGAGGACGGCACGTGGTTAACAATGGTATCGATAATATTAGTGACAGCCCCTACTGCCGCTATGATTCCACCGTCAGCGACAGGCCGGCCCCAGTGGTCGCTGGGGAGTCAGATCAATAACGAATGTTGAAGATGCAAGCCCCCAGCGTCACTTGGCGCTGGGTCGTCTGCTATGGACGCAACCTGAACATGGAAACTTTGGAAACGAAAACTTCTCTACCTCCGTGAGAATTTTGCGCTGTTGGCAAATATAATCTTGTATAACTATGCATATTCCCATATAGCCAGTCGTCTCGTTTCCTGTTAGATTTTCGTAAAATGTGCATCTTCTTTTCGACTGGAATGAATAAGTGAATAAATGAAATGCCGACCCTACACGTAGACCAGGACAAATGTATGATAATTTTGAAAACGTGGTACATTTAGGGTGGTTATACAGGAGCACAATTGAGTGGAACAAAGACGTGGGTGGGTCAGCAGGAGGGTCGCTCAGTTTTCGTGTCGGAGAGGGTAGCCAACCCTCACCCTACCATTCGATAGGATCGCGTTGGTAAGGTTGCACAACGCCAATCGCACATTGTCCAACGTGTGATCCCAGCGGCTCGGTATCGCTGCGATTGAAGAAATGGTGAAGAAGAGAAGCATACGGTTTTTCCGGAGAGATTTTGGAAACGATTCATTCAATCTTTCAATGCACAAAATAGCACGACATACTAAAATACATAAAAAATGAGTAACAATAGAAATGTGCGTTATAAGGAAATTCGAACAAAAAATTCAGGCCTCGATGCAATAATCACAGGTTCAAGCAAACCATATGCACGTGTCTTCTGTATCTATGAGAAGGTGAGTCGCAGATGACATATGTATGGCCCATAAAAGTGTGTTGCCCACCTGCCCATAGGAACAGCAGACATGGTGATGGTGGCAGTAGCGAATCGATTCCACTGACTAAAAAAACCTACTTTTCCGGAAACAAATAATAAAAACCAGAGACAAAATAGCCCGTATAGAACGCTCTATTACATGAGGACTTTCAGAGCAAAGGAAGACAAACGTCGTCTGGATGGTCCTTTCAAGGCATGTATAGACCACATAGGACATGAGAAGAAAACGTGAAAACAAACGGCTACTGGATTTGGCAGTAACCTTAACCTATAATGAAAAATTCCGCGCTACGTTTCACATGTACGTGTAATCGAGAGCTTTCTTGATAGCGTTTTTTAATCCTCTCTATATCATGCTAAGCTCATTTCAAACACCCCGTTAATATGTAAAGTTTGTCCGGTTGTGACTGTCCGCCCACGCGGTCGGCGTACGTGTCGAGGAGCCGTCACGAAGGCATTTTCGGACGATTCTTTCCACGACTAGGAATCAGCTGATTGGAATATTATTCACTATTCGTTTGGCATTACTGCTAGTCGATTCACACGTATAGGAAATGCCTTAGCTGCGGGCGACCAACACGATCGCGGACCACGTGGGCGGAGAGTCTCATTAGGACAGATCTTATGCAACACGAGGCTTCGCTAGGCGAGGTGGGAATAAGTACTCAGATTTCATGAAGTATCGTTCAATGAGGAAGCCGAAACCTATAGAGCGTACAGATTCATAATTGAATAACGCGGACCATACGAGAACCGTGAAATCAAAATTCTCCGTCACTTTTGATGAACTCGGGTTGATGAACTGAAGACGAGTGGCATTGTAGAACGCTTTCACTCTCAACAAACATAACGACTTTCCTGCTTGCAAGTCCTAAATAAGACAATAATCCCTAAACAATGAACAAACACACAGGTCCGTGGCCTGCTCCTTCAAGAGAAAAAAAACATTTAAATCTGACCCGCGGCTGGCGAGAACGGTCGCGTGCGCCAGCTTGCTAATTGATTTAGGCCGAGAGAAGAACGCAGCTGAACAGCTTACCATACCGCCAGCGGCCGGTGAGATTTAAACCGCTCGCTGAGAATTAAATGTTTTTTCTAGATGAAGCAAGCCACGGACCTAGCTGTAACTACTATTAACCGTTTGGTTCCTGAAACGACTCTCTATGAACCCTTGAAAAAAACAGAGGAGTTTTCCGTAGGAATCATGAGCATTAGACGATATCTTCGTCGATAAATTTAATAGAGCTGAGACTAGCTCCAAAGGATTTCGCAGGTTTCTTGATGTCGTCGGTTCGTCGTGGTTTTCGGCACATGAAGAACAACACCGCAGCGGCCAGCAGCAAGGAGAAAACCAAAACACAGGCCGTGATCAGCTTCGGATAGAGTGAAGTGTCTGGAGTGATCTAAAAATCAAGCTAAAATTCTCTATCTATGCGTGACAACCACCCTATTTTTCATGTTTTTGCGTATAGATACCCCCGCCGCCTGCCTCAGTCAAATAGCGTAGTACTTCGCAAAATAGCTTTGTCCGAAGTTCAGAGCTCTTAATTTGCTAGACTAGGAGATTGGGCTCAAAGGGTCCAACTAGGTCAAAATGCGCCAGATACTGAATTCTTCGAAAAGTCACCGAATGTTGTTGTATGAAGAAAGGTAACGTGACCTGCCGATTTTTTATCGACATTATATATGAGGTAAAGCCTAGCTTGCTCGGATGAGCCCCGGCAAAGTAAGCAGCGGAGCAGTCGGTCATGGCAAAATATAACAGCGATTAGTAGATTTTGACAATATAACCTCTAATAGCTTTACTTCGATAGGATCAAATGAGGGAGCTAGTATATATGCTTGATTTGCCTCTCACCTCTGGTTGTTCCCAGATGCAGAAACCGCTATTAGTGACGGTCCGGAAAAATGGACAGCGGTAATCTGGACAGAGAAGGGGAAGCGATACTGGGCGGTATTGACGAATCCTGAAAACCTATATATGTAATTATGTACATTTTCGGATTCTGGTGGAGGCAGAAACTTGAAAAAAAAATGCTGAAAAAATTGGACAGACAATTGGAAAAAATTCGTTACTGAAGTGTATGGCAATAGCGTTCTGAGCAAATCTTTTGAAGATGGAAGTTTTACTGTTTGTTCATCAGTGCCAGGGATGAGTGGACTATTTTAGAAGACAGAAACTCAGGTTTACGTAAAAAAAATTGGCGGAAACGGGCGGAAAACAAGAGTGTATAAGAAAATTATTAGTGGGTGTTCAGTGGGCACAGTATGACGATTGAACAAATGACGCGAACTTTTTTTGGACATTCCTTTTGAACATTCCTCTTATGCACATTTTTGAAAATCCAACAACTAGGCAGAGCAAGTTTGGTGAATGGCAAAAGAAAAGCAATTGCAAAAAAGAGTAGTATTGGATAATCGAAATTGTGCGGCTGACCGGTAAAACGAGTCATAGGGTTATCTATGGAGACTCGACCAGAAATGGATTTTCGATCAGGAACGATCGTATTCAAATTGCCGCGCGACTCGATCGTACTGTCGGTCTCGGAGCCAAATTCCGGTCTGCAATTGCGGACTTCGGCTGCTGCATCAGGCGACGTAATGATAACCGTTCTGGGAGAAAGGTGAATCGTGACGGGACGAAGAGGTCCCAGCACGATTATCACCGTGTCGCGTGATGCAACAGCCGGAATTCGGCTCCGGAAACGACAGCACGTTCTGCACTTCTTGTCGGGTGGTGGCCATCGTGTATTCGAACCCCTGAAGAGGCGGGATAAACGGCGGAGGAGCGAGGTTCCTGATTGAACGCAACCCCGGGCTAGCGACAGCCCACTCGCTGCGTCTCTCCCGTCTCTCCCTCCTCTTCAGGGGTTGGAATACACGATGGCCACCATCCCTTCTTGACACAGGAGCGACTCCGCTGCGAGTACCATTTTACGAACTTTGCCCTATTCCGAAAAAGCGTATTTTTGCTTATGAAACGAAGCAGAAAACAGAAAAATGACAGAATTCTGCAAAAAACATGATATTTCGCGCAGGATCAGTAGCACATGGAATATTATTCATATCAGGGAATAGCACATAGGACAGACAAACATTGCTATTTTTGTGCTGAAAAAATCACATTCTCTTACTGAGATGCATGCATTTCTAACTCAAGAACGACGGTCGGGGCTGGAGTGATGCCATTTTCATACTCTCGCCGCGGCGGCAGCAAAGTGCGCGTTCGCCGCGTTTCATCATATATGTATCAGTTTCAATCGGAGATGCATAGTCATTCTGGGCATTGAGCTGGCATTCTCATGCGCGAAGAAGCCAGTCGCCAACTTTCCCGCAATTACTTTGTATTCCAAAACACTGGTTCCGCCATAGCTCAAGACACTCGAGGTGCGGCAAAAGTGTGGAAAGCGCGTTACAGTAACGCTCGTAGAACCTAGCCAGAAGGCGAGCCGGGACGCGTGTGTTCTCGCCTTTATCGTCCTTTTTCAAATTCCCTTCAGAATTATGTTTTTTCGGATCTAAAATTTTGGAAGACTGGGGAGATTCATAAATATAATATTTGCGAGCGTTAAATTTGAGCAAAAGAGTCTGGGGTGAAATCTTTGGTGTGCCATACAGTGTACAAGTGCAGTGTGAGGCTGCACAACACTATGCGTACTGTATGACGATCTGCGAATCACATTCCTAACTTTTTTGTCCAGACTTGAACTCTACCAAACACTACATTGCTGTATAGCCCTGCTTATCGGAATCATAAGAGACTTTTTGAATCTGAAAAAAATTTATTTTGAAGCAAGTTATTTATAAGAACGCCAAAGACGCGAAAACGCCCCGCGCACCTTCTCCGCGCACCTTCTTAGCAAGTGGTAGTGTACCGTCGGCCTGATTTCCAGTGATAATTCGCGTTTTCCATTCAAGGCTGGCGCAAACTCAGTGCACCTATGACACCGAGTTCGCGCCAACCTTCAATAGGGAACGCGAAATACCACTAGGATCCATGCCTACTGTACATTACATAAATGAAAAATAGGTGGGTGTAGATCCTTTTGAAAGGCGCCACACACTTCTAGGACGAATAGACACACTGAACGAAATGAGCTGACCGATCGCTGCTCTTCGTGAAGAACGAGTTCCATATAGAAATGTGTAGCAGAGATAGACCTCTTTCGGAGAAATGAGCACAGTCATACCCAAACACGCTAAGATCCATCCTAAAAACAGCTATGATATAGAGATAATCGTTTCAGGGAGGAGAGTGAGGCGGATGTGTCTGTGTGGACTCTAGAGAGTATGACTTAAGCCTTTAGCTCACAGAGTGCTATTACAAACTTTAAGCAAGAGCTAATCCCATGCAACCTCGTTACCTTGCACAGCCTAGTTTCCCATTGCAACCTTCAACACCTAAAGTGTGTCCGCATGATACTGGCGAACCATGCGGAGTGCGTACGTGTCGAGCACCGTTACGTCTGCCGCTCTTGGACGAGTGTTCAAACAATTTTCATACCCCCTAGGCTGCAGAGCTGATTGATCGACGCAGTTGACCTGCTGCCGGCCCCACTCCTAATGGTTAAACAGAGTGCCATCGCGGCGCGGCGCAACCTTATTGCCGGCCTGATATATCACGTCGATCTATCAATACGTCCGCCCGCCATTAGATCGCAGCGCCGTTATGACACTCTGCTCAGCCCCCTAGTTACTGGTTGTGAGGGAAGGCACGTAGTCGTTTTCCATGCTCATCCGAGAGCGGTGCAAGCGACGGCCACTTAACACGCACGCCGACCACATGGCTTTCGGACACACTTTATGCATAATCAAATTGGGCACATTTAAGAGGGAAAATCATGGAACTCACTGCTCCGGCAGGTTTGTCAAAGCTGATTCTCGCAGCAACGGCAGCACTTCTACGGTAAACTCAGGACGTCGGAAATTCTTCTGCACGATTGTTTCCATCTGAAGGATTTTCTTGATAAACTGCTGGTTTGAAATGGAGGAGTTTACATTTCCCGGCTGATATACTCTCCAAAAGGAATTGACAAAAAAGAGGTGAAAACTCAATATGGAGAAAGTTCCTTCTCCTCTTAGTCTACAGAACCCACAAATATTTAATTACTGGTGAACAATTCAAAGTTTGTCCGAATGAGACTGTCCACCCAAGCGGTCGGCGATTGCGTTGATCGGCCGTCGCACGCCAAGGTATTCTTCGGATCTGTGAATCGAATAGCAGGTGAATAATATCGCATTCAGCTGTATCCCATTCGCGGGTAGACTCGTCCGAAAAAAAATGACTTCGTGACGGCCGCTCGACTCGTCGACCGCATGGGGGGACAGTCTCATTCGGACAGACTTTAAAAGCAGGGCGTTTCGTTGACTGCCCGTACACTGTGAACAAACACTCTGCAGCCCTCCTGCAATCGCCTTAAAGGCACAGTCGAGCCTCAGAATCATTTTCCCGATTTTCCACCCGTCTTAAAAACAGTCGCACCCTCTTTCCAATGATGTCTCTGGTATCGTACAAGACCTTCTTGGAACGGAATTATGGCCCCTCAAAAATTGCGCTGCGATACCATTGTGGACGAGTTGTTCGAGGCTTGTAACTTACAGTTAACTTCCGCACTGCCGTTCAGTTCGCAAAGTATGCGCTGATTGCGAAATCGTGCTGCGGCGCGGTTGCGAGTATCCTCAGACAGGGATGTGGGATCACCCGGGCGGTGGGATCACTCGGGCACCAAGGGAAAAAAGCGCCCGGGTGATCCCACATCCTTGTCTGAGAATACTCTCAACCGCGCTGCAGCACGATTTCGCAATCAGGGTGCACTTTGCGGACTGAACGGCAGTTCGGAGGTGAATTGTACGTCATTTGCAACCGATATTTGCGAGCCGACTTGAACAAAGAGAGAGGTTTAGAATGAAAGGAAGAACGGGGTTTTCGATAGGAAAACATCGCCCGTCTCTCCACTGTTGAGCTCGAAAGATCGCAAAAGGGGCGTGGAAAAATGGCTTCTTGGTGTGGGCGCCCCAGAGTGGCTTCTCCTTATATCTCGCTTATTCGGAGGAATTGAGAGCTCGCACTTGGCAGGTGTTATGGGTGGGACTACTTTATAACTACGTGGGAATCTCAGATTTCGCCCCTGAGCTTGGACTGTGTCTTTAAGACTTGATCTGAGGGTCTGTTGAAGCAAAAGTTTCAAAAATCCGCTTCTAGCCACTTCATCTTGAACGGCTCTTGACAAGTAAGGAGTAGCTTACACGGGAGTGCTTGCTGCACTCACTGGTTTTTGCAGTCTTCTCATTCGCAAATGCCATTAGCGGACAGTGGCTCACCTGCCCAAAACCAGCGTCGCAAACAGCGAGGGTTTGGAGAGAGTCTCAGCACAGCGTGCTCTGCTCAGCAATCGTTCATTGGCCCCATTCTAGTGGATGGTGCAATGACGATATCAAAGTGGGAGTCGATGAGTGAGGTCCCCGTCATAGTCGGTGGATCTACTGAGTCCCACTCCCGCTGCGCCCCAACCAAAATCATCATCACCCCACCCGGTCGATATAGGAGTTTCTCACGTGATTTGGGTGCATTTTCTTCGGCCGACTGCGACCTGCCGAGTTCCCCCGTATCCCGACTCTCGTCGTCTGCGCTCTGCCCCACCTACTGCTGCCGCTGACTATCGACTGCGTTTTTTCGCAGAGGAAATGGTTGGCGCTGGGGGCGACCGGACTCAGTAGGTTGCAGCCGGTCGAGGGCGGTTTTTCCGCCCCGGACTCATTCGGACTCAGTGTGACCCAGCAGGTTTTTCGACGGAGTCTGACGGGGCCTGAGTGTTCGATGACACCCAGGAAACGCCGACTGCCCGCCGACACTAAAGGGGAAGACGGGAAGACCTTTCACTCCGAAGGGTAGTTTGGCGCTGTGCCACGCCCATGAAATTGGGGCCGCGCGAAGTCGACCAACCCGACTTGGCCGGCGAGAAGTGAGCTGTTTTTATCTGAGTAGAAGGAACACGAAGACCGTGCTTTTGGGCTTTCATAGGGCCACCTTCGCGACCGTCAGTAGACTCTTGAACATGGATGAACTGACCGCTGTGAACGAAGATACCTATCAAAGCAATCATACGATATATGTAGCTCACTCAGCAGTACTCCATTTATTATCTGCTATTACCAGAATCTAGCGTTTTCGTTTATTTACGTCAGGAAGGCGTCATGCAGGTATGAAACGTTCTCTGGCCTCCAGACGCTTGTTTGCGGCTGTTCTTCTGGAACTCGAGGTTCGATTTTCTGTCGTTCTTTTGACACTGGGAGCCTAGGTTTACTGCGGGTTCTCTAACGATAATCGTGAACGCTGTCTTTGATTTATACTTCTTTTTTTGTGTTACACTTTGAATAGGTTACTCAAAGTGCTATTCAGTTGGAAGCTGCTCACCTGGTCCCAGACAGAAATCGAATTGTACTGGCTGTGCGATTTCAATCTGGACAAGACTTGTTGACATGCCTAAAAAATAGCAAAGTAATACCCAAAAAGAAAAAAAGTAGGAGAGAAAGTGGAGGGGTGGATGTGAATGAATGCGAACAGGATGAGAAGGGGAGGGGGAAAGAAAGAAAGAGTAGGTAAGTAAAGAAAAGAAAAAGACAGGAAAAAAGGAATCATTAGGAAAGGGAGAAAAGCAAAAACCCTAGGGAAGGAATTCATAGGTAGGCTAATGACGTTCTTGAAAACTCGCATGGGGACTCACAGCATGTGAGTGGCTCGCATCCGCCCAGATACCGTCTCCTGACGTTCGGATCACGAAGATAATGGTCCTGATTGGAAGAAGCTTGTGGAGTTCTTCGACGGCTCCTAGAATCTCCACGGCTGTTTGGCGTGACTCGGATGCCTCACCATCCTGGAAAAGCAAGCGATCACACCGTTCTATCGTTCTCGGAGGGGAATTCCGGTCCGCATTTGTGGACTACGTCTATTGCATCCCGCTATGCAACACGACGATAATCGTGCTGGGACCTTTCCCTCAGCACGATTATCGTCATGTTGTGTAACAAACAGCCGTAGTTCGCAAATGTGACTAGTATTTGGCTCCGAGGACGACAGTACACAGTTTATTCCTGATAATTTTTTTGGTAGTTAAAGGCAGTGTCCACGATAAAAAAGATGCCCTTTTTTGGGCAAAACGTTAGATTCGGGTCTTTCTAAGAAGAAGGAGAACAGAAGTGCGTTGAAAAACGGTCGGAAAGTGGGTGAAAATTTGGTGTGCCAGCCAACCCATTGCGCCACTCCGCCACGTCCTGTAACAGTTGTCCTGCGTTCGTTTTACCGTAGGAACAGGCACCGAATTTTCGAATATTCTTCATCGAGAAAGGTTCTAACGTTCCGGCATGTACGTTTGCTCCTCTTAATTTCAAAGAATTTTCTGTACAGGAAACAGAATGCAAAGCCACTAACCTTAGAACTTTCGAGCGCGAAACCATTTCCCGACTTCAGGTTCGATTCGTTGTCCGCAGTCCCCCGAAACGCACAAACAGGTATATTTAATTTTTTCGAAGATTTCTCTTTCTCTCAACAGTTCTGCTCCGCTATTTGAGCGTCCTGTGGGGACTTTTTCCTTGTAACCTCTTCTATATGGACGTACCTACTCAAAAACATCGTAAACTTTTATACGGTTTTTTTTTTGTGAATACTGTCTTTAAAGGCAGAGTTCACAATAAAAACCGTATTTCAGTTTTCAATGTTTTTGAGAAGCTAAGTCCACTAAATAGGGGTTAATAGGGAAAAGTCCCTACAGAACAATCAAATACCGGGGAAAACCATTCAAAGAAATCCATGAAAGTAGCCTGTGCCTGTTTACGTGTTTCGGAGAATGCAGACAACGCATCGAAACTGACGACAGTGAAATGGTTTCGCGCTTTAAAATTCTTAGGCACGTGACTTTGCTTTCTGTTTCGTTGTTTTGCTTCATATTTTTTGGACTAAAAATTCTTTAAAAGTAAGAGGGGCTATTGTGCATGCTGAGATGTTAGGACCTTTCGCGATAAAACATATTCGGAAATTCCACGCCTGTTCCGACGGAAAAACGAACCCAGGACAACTGCTACAAGACGTGGACGGGGTGGCTCAATGGGCTGGCTGGCCCACGAGATTTTCACCCACTTCCCGACCGTTCACTTCCGTTCTCTTTTTTTCTTAAAAGACCCAAAGCTTACGTTTTTTGCCGAAAAAACGGGCAGCTTTGCATCGTGAACACTGCTTTTGAAGGCAGTGGTCACGGTGAAAAACGTTATCGAAAAAAAAAACTACAAAACTCAGCTTAGGTCGAAAGCAGCTAAAAAACTATGAAGGTAGCCCGGTGAAAAACGGGTTACAGTTCAAGTTCCTAGGGCCTAAAGATACCAGCTCGTGCACATTTGCACAGCTCCTCCCAAAAAAGATCGCAGTCTCATGCCGAGCAGTCAAAAATTATCGGCATTCAGAGGAAGAAATAAAAGCAAATTTACCTAATAAAAACATTTGAACAATGAAAGCAAACAGTTAAGTTAATGTTTTTGACTAGATGAGTAATACTCATCGATTGAAATTCAAATTCAAGCCAGCTGATGTTCCTGATATTAGAGATCATCGAAGCCGATGATTTGGAGTGGGCTCGTCCAACATCAAAAGATAAGAAAGTTGAGGCTTCAAATTTGGTCCAAAGCAGCGGTTTTCTAGCGATTTTTTATAGGTCCTACTACTCTAAACCCAGATAAGGGTTTAGAGAGGAAAAGAAGACAAGCATATTTGATCGCGACCACTGCATTTAAGTGGGGCTTCCATAAGGTGCAATTCACTCCAAACTGCGGGAGTCGCCGAACGATTGGAATGATTGGGAATGCTGATATTTAGAGAGTATACTCAGCTATTGACAGATGTGATTGTGAAGCTGAGAGACGTGTGAATGAAAGTGCAGAAGCACTGATAATTCATGAGCAAGTTCAAATCGATAGCTGTTTTCCTGCGGATCACTCCATGATGCCTCAATTTTAGTGTCTAAGAACGGAGTTAATCTGGTGCTAGGAGAAGTCAACTTCGAGCATAGGCTTTTTATTAGAGCCTCCTGAACAAGCATTAGCGACCGTTCATCGATATCGTTTATCAAGCCGAGTACGCATGAAGTTGGTACGTTGCAACATGGTAAAACTCGTAGGACACCTGTACTGGCAACACAGTGGGATGGAACACGTGTGGATAAATAGTCGCCGCTGCCCGTTTGAGTTTTCTCCTTTTTACTCCAAGTAACGCCGGATTAGCTACAGAAAGGAAGAGTTAATGCCCTACCAATTACCTATATGTTTTCATAGAGAACGCATAAGTATTTATGAAAGCACCTGAATTGTAGCTCCTATCATTATAAGCTTCCACACGTTTTCATAGCCACTGAGCTGGTGTATCGACTGAGCAATCGACCTGAAATTACAATACTATGCACTTTAATGAAAAACTCTAAAAAGATGACTCCAATTGTATGCCAGAAAAGGATTGGAGCCTGTCGTTGGACTAATGCAGTAATTGAAGGAACCCAGTACTGGACGGTCCTTCTTCTTCTTCTTTGCAGCCACGTCGAGGGTACTGTCATAGGTTGAGGAACTGGGCGACCAATAACGGATTCGTCCATAGGTCCATTGTGGTCAGCGTGGTTGGTCTCTCCGGACAATCAAACAAATGTGCCGTATCGTGGCCTTGGCATCCACAGTCTGGGCAAACGTCCGATTTGGTGCTGTCAATCTTGCTAACATATGCCATAAGCATAGTAGAGTGACCACAGCGCAGCGATGGGTGCATCTGGCCCTCCTTCCGAGTTGAGACTCGGATGTGCAGACCCGGGCGGCACCACACCCAGGATGGGATTTACCGCCGTCTTTCCAGATGACACCGTACGAACTGTGTGTGCTCCTCGCGCAACAGACGGAGTTGTTCTTGCTGTGAATCGTGCCATCTTTGCAGATTGACTTTGCTTGGAGCATCGGCGAATGGCTTTCTGATCTTTCTTTCTCTGACTGGGTTTAGCACTCTCCGAGAGGGGTGATTTAGTTGTTTGACAATGTTGATGAAAAATTGTTGGGCCTGGAGCTGACAGTGTTCTTTTACTGGTAATAATCGTGTCTCCGCATGCAAGTGCTCGACTGGGGAACTTCTTGCACATCCGGTGGCGATTCGAAGAGCCGCATTCTGTATGCGTTGCATCTTAGTCCAAGAGGATTCCGAAGCTAGATGCTGCCAAACTGGTGCGCCGTATTCTAGTGCAGGCCGGAGAATCGCTTTATACGTCGTAATAATGGTTTCTTTGCTACTGCCCCATGATGTACCGCCCAGGGCTCTGAGCACATTAAGCTTCGCTTTGACGACGGCCTGCTTCTGCTCGGTGTTCTTATGAAACTTGAGCGATGGATCGAGCACCAGACCGAGCAGTTTGGGAAAGCGAGCAGCAGGTAATCGATCTCCGTCCCACTCGACATGCGGGTGAGCGCTGTGCTCTGAAGGATCCGTTGTGAGTACGGATACCGACGATTTCGATGCAGAGATCTTTAGCATTTTGCGGTCGAAAAGCTTTTCAGTGTGACCAGGTACTCATTGATCTTGGAGGCGGCCACATATATATCCCGATCCCGACACATCATTGTCATATCATCGGCATAGGCGACCACCTTGATATCCTGGGGGGGGGAGCGGGCATGTCTTCGAGGTACAGACTGAAGAGGGCAGGCGATAAAACGCCGCCCTGCAGAACTCCAGCTGCAATAGGAATACTATTGGAGACATGGTTCTGGAACATAACTCTGGCTCGTCTGCCCTTGATGAATGCCGATATCCAGCGTTTCTGCCACGGCGGTATTGATGATTCGAGTAAGTTGCTTGACAGAACTCCATGGTTTACTGTGTCGAATGCCTTGGTGAGATCTAAGGCAACAGCCACAGTTCTCTGTAGCTTCTGGGCATTGACCCCATCGATGGCAAAGCTTGTAATTTCCAGCAGAGCTGTTGTGGTGGAATGCAGCTTTCTGAATCCATGCTGAATCACTTGCTTCTCATTGTGCTCCGCCAAGTCCTTTACGATCAGTTTTTCGGCTACCTTCGCGAACGTGGACAGCAAGCTAATAGGTCTGTATCCCTTGACTGAAGCCTGAGGTTTCCCCGGCGGGCAGCGGCACAACGTTAGCTGTCTTCCAGTTCTGTGGGATGGTGCACGATCTGAACGAGGTATTGATCAAATCAGTGAGAAGCGGAAGGATTTCATTCGGTATCTTCTTCAAGACAGCAGGACATATCCCGTCTGGACCGACCGCTTTTGAATTCCGCATATCCTTTATAACTTTCTCAACTTGCATCGTAGTGAACGCTTCGGCCGTGCTCATAAGCGGAGGCGGCACAGCTCTCGTACAGTCACTCTATTCTGCGGACCACGCTTTGCACTGGTGATGAAAAACTTCTCCCGAGCGCATAAGCGGCTTCTTTTCCTGATTTGAATACACCGTTTTCTAATTCGATTGTGGAGACGGTAGCAGGCAAGCTCTACCCGAGAGCTTCCGTAGTACCTTCCAAGTAGCTGCACTTCGTCCGTCTTGAAGTCCAACTGCCCAGCAAACTTTTCCCACTCTTCTTTCTTGTGCCTGTCTAGATCCTTTTTGATTTCATCGTCAAGTTCAGCAACGGCGGGGTCCAGATGGTTGACCGCTCTCCTGGCATCTCTTGTCCTGATCTTATCGAGGATCTCTCTTGTGACATTTGGATAGAAACGTCTTAACGCGGCCGACAGGAATAGCTGCTTTCATGGCTCTGCGGATCGCGTCAGATAAATGACACTCTTTCTGGTGCACGTCGCCATTCCACGGGTACTTTGCCGCCAGGCGAAGCGCAACTTCGCTGAGCAGGCTCCAGTCTGCTCGACCTAAATTAAGATAAGAACGTTGACGAACACCAGAATAGGGAGCGAGAGAGTTGGAGAGATCGATATGGATAAAGACGGGGACATGGTCACTTGGCAAAGTGGTTGTGGTGGACCATGAGCAAGAGCCAGAGAGGTTGGACGAGACTAGAGAAATGTCTGGGCTGGAAGATCGGCCGTTGGTAGGGAGACTGGTGGGCTGATCATCGTTTAAGATGACCAAGTCACACTCCTCTGCCCATTCTTCGACGTCATTTCCTCTAGCGTCAGAATCGAGAGACCAGCAAAAGGTGTGAGCATTAAAATCGCCCGCGAAGACAACTGAGAATGAGAGGGAGCAGTCGTTCAGCTGCTTGAGAAGTGGAATAGGATTGTAAAAACAGGCGCATGAGGTAGTAGGTGGAATATATATGTTGAAGAGAGAAAGACGTGTTTTAAGAGGGAGATGGATTGGAAGGTACTCGAGAGTACCATTCGTGGGGGTGTTGGGTATGAGGTGGGAGGGAAGAGAAGATAAAGAAAAGGTTGAAACTCCTCCGCCAAGAGCTGACCTTGGAGCATGGAAGGCAGTATAGCCCGGGATGTTAGGATGAGGACGGGTAGGGGATGGAGAGAGCTTGGTTTCTTGAACCATGATCACGTCTGGATGGTAAGTACGTGCGAAGAGAGAGAGCTCAGAAAGTTTGGCACGAAGGCCATTGAGATTGATATGTACAATGGAAAGGGGGCGATACGAGGAGGAGGAATCAGAGTTGGTAGGTGAAGAGCATATAACACAGCGAAAAGAAGAGTTATGATGCTTCACAGAACTGAGACCCGAACAAGAGAAGTGCACCCACCTTTGGCATCCAAAGCATTGGACGCTGGTCCCATTCCAATTGACATTTCTGTCGCATGTGGCACAAAGGTACTTCTTCTTCTGAGCGGGTCCAGGATTCCTTTCCACGCCGGCCCTCAGCAGGAGAATCCGAAGGAGAGACGCGGCCGGCCAGCACCTCTCCCATGACAAAAACCCTCTTCGTGGAGGGGTGACGTCGGTTTGCATAGAGGTGATCTTCTTTCCTCCACACTGCCACGGCGTGAACGTACGACATCTCGGCAGCACTGGACGGTCCAAAAACATCAACGCTCACATCTTTTGCGAAATTACACGATCGACGTTTTTAATAGAATTTGCCGCAAATCAGCCGCGAAGCTGCCGCGAACACCTCGGCCACCTGATCACAGCCGAGACCTATACGAGGTCACCAGAATATTGTCGAAAATTCACTTCCCCGACAAGGGTGTTACTCAAATTTATTCGAAGATTGACTCTTCCTATGATGATAACTTAGTGTTGCTTACCTGACTTGATCAACTAGGTTATCATCTCGCTCATTACTTTGGACCACCGTCAAATCCGGATTGAATATTCGAAGCATTTTGTCCAACGATGGGAGATTCATGGTTGCTGATCGATGATCGCACGTGTCAAGGATACCTAGAAGTTAAAGTGAATGTTTCTGCATTATGCAGCTCCGAAGATAGCTTGACTTTGTATCTGGTTAGATGTGAATCCCATTTGAACCATCCCCCCCAATAGTAGTAGCCCTGTGTTTACATGTGCCACACTCAATTTCCTCCCGGCCGTTCGATTCATGCATTAGTAGGGCGATTCCAGACCAGAAAAATGAAAAAACAAGTGAATAGCTGCAGGCAAGGATTGAGAAAAACAGACGAAAAAAGAGGAGCCATCATACTATTTTTCATTTTGCATTTCTTTGCAGACCTTGGATGAGCTAAGAGGTGAATTCAAGGATTAGTGGTCATACCTGCTTGAAGCAAAGAGTGGTTGGACTTGCAGTAAGTGGTCAGATGTCCAATGTCAGCATAAACTGAAATGGATGACGGCCTAAGTGCATCCGAGGTGTCTTCCGTATCACTGGGTGGAACACGCAAGCATGAGTTCAAGGACGAGACGTACAGTGGATAGTCGAGTGACTGCTCCTCAAGTTGGCTGGCCTGAAATTCTCAAATTGTTAAGGTAATCCTTGCAACACCAGCTCATCAATTGGATCGAACATCACAGCTTCCTTCTATAGCGAGGCGCTTCTGAATTCGGATTTTTTTGGGGACGCCCAGATTTAGCGCGATTGGAGCGCTGCAGCGATCGGACCATTCTTACAAAGACACAGTAATCTGTGAGATCAAACGAATCTTTTCTTTTAGCGCTTATTTCTACATATGTACTGCGATTGGGCTGAGGCTATGCACTTGGTCGACTCTATTCGAATATCTTATAATTTTCGAATGTTCAGAATACACTTCTGAGGGTACCCTTGATGCTCCTACAGCTCGGTGATGTGATAAACTCCGGGTGACTCCTCAGTGGCTCACAATATCTACTGTCGCTACTTACAATTAGACAGTTACACCGGTCTGATCGAGGGTGCATGGCGGACCAAACAACACTCAGCCCGCAATCCGACCGCCATCGTTCTACGAGAAACCCGGAATGGAGACACTCTTCTAGTGTTGTCCGGGATCCGACCGAGGATCTCCGCGCATGAGCCTGCGATCCGATCAAAACTTCAATGGGTGTCGTTGCGCGACTCAAAACCCTCCAGCGTTAGGCCCGGTGAGTCTCTCGCTGAGGCCCCCGTCAGACTTGGTCAAAAAGAATTGCTGAGTCCGACTGAGTCCGGGGCAGAAAAACCGACCTCGGTGCATTGGACCTGCCCGTGTGCGTGCGTGAAACACCAGTATCGACTGGGTGGATTGCGGTCGGCAGCAGACGGTCGCAGTTGGACTCAGTGGGTTGATTTTTCTGCACCCGTCTGTCACTATTTCGGTGCGTATCGACCGGGTGGGACTCAGTTCATCGACCACCTCTGACGGCGGCCTTACCGCCATCCGCTCTCCATGCTACCGCGATCACTTCGGAGAGAGCTGTCAGCGCCGCCGATCCGACCGGTGTTATTATCAGGGTAGTTGCGAGCGCCCGGTCATGGCGATGATGATGTTTCGAAGGAAATCGACCGCACGTCATTGGCGAGTATAGAGAGCTGAGGAATGCAGAGGGTGTGTCGGTGGTGTGATGATAACACTCTCGCGCGGCAAGCGTGCAATTCAGGTTCGAGTTCTGCCTGACATCCGGATTTTGCATCCAACTCAGCTACCTTGTGATTTGTACCTGGAGCAGTAGTGCACATGCGCCGGCGCAGCATGTGCACTACGCCATTTACGGAGCCATCGACAGACGGTATTTAAGACGATAAAAATTGCATTATAGGTTTGATAATAAAGTACCAAAACCTTGTACATGTATATTGTGTATTTCTCGAATACGGCATGACAATAGAGCGGAAAAATCGAATTTAGTGATAGAAAAAAGGAGAGGGAATGGAAGAGTTAGATAGTTCGTGGAAAAGCATGCGATTCCCGCCTTGCTTAATTGCCGCAAAGCGAACGCTCGTTCTATATGAGATTCTCGTCTGCTCTGCTCCATAGAACACGCTTAGACGTCGTTTATACTTCCGTAGCAAAGCGGCGCGGCGAAGTGCAATTCTATAAAAATGATCACGCGGCGCGGCACGATGAATTTTATAAAATTGCACCTCGCAGCGGGAGTATAAACAACCACTTACAGGCATAGTTCGCGCAGGTCCTCGCTTTCAATTTCTCGCCCTCACCCTGGGACCCAATTGAGAACTTTTTTTAAAGTTTGGCTAGCGAAAACCATAATGTTCCGAAATTGGAACAGCTAAGGAAAGCGTAATCCAATACTGGTACCGAAAAATATAAATCCTGTTTCTGCATGCCCACGGTTTTTAGGCCCGAATAGAGTTGTACAAGGCACACGAGACGGAAATTCGCCTGCCTACGTCGCCCGGGTGAATGGGAGGAGACGTGCAGAGCAAACCTACGCAGCACGAAAGTAATGAGGAGAGAAACCTTCAAAAGTTGATATGATGCGGATTTCTTGGGGGCGTAGAGGGATCACCGCTGCGCGTGGCATCTTCGCGTGGAACCCAACCCCGGCTCCTCCTTTGTGTACTGGGCCTACAACCCTCCATCATACTTCACCGCGTCAGCAGGAGTATTTTCGGTGCCTCATATTATCCCGCCACTCTGACTGCTGCTGACCTTTGACTTCATCAAATTCGGAATCGATTCTTCTGTGAGGTGATCAATCGAAGACAAACCGAGGGAGGATATGCAAATCTGCGTGATGAACCTATTGACCAAAAAAAAAGACGGAAAAACACATATATTCTATACCGGGTATCGAAGAAAAACTTTGCACCGGAGTCGATGTTTGCCTGCTCCTGGATTTTTTTATAGGATCTAACCTGGGTTTCGGAAACTACGGAATTTCGTCTTTTTACAGCCTATACATGCGGAAGACCCGCAGCGGGGAGCAACCTCGAATTCGCCGGATTCGTCCAATTTGGATTTGCTCTGTCATCTATGTTTTATTTTTTATTATTTAATTTCCTGAGTAAAAAAAACGTTCGTGCTAGTTGTCAAACATTCCAATTCCGGTAATTGAACAACAATCTGTAAATGAAAGTCGCTTTGTGTTTCTGTTGCTAAAACTGATTCAGGCTACTGCGAACAATTATGTTACAAACCGAATATTCCAGGAACACAATCCAGTTGATTAGCCTTGGAACTCCCCTGCGCAAAAACGCATTGCAGAGAGCTCAGTAGGACATTTCCATTAAGCGGTCAAAGCACGCTGTCTACCCTTTCCAATAACTGCTGCGCTCGCGGACACCACGTAATTAAAAACAGAATAGCGGGAGAATTGAAGTCATTTAGGAGACGGCACTGAGGACTTTTGATGCACACTGGGTTCACATTTGATTGTTCTGCCCTTTCGTAGTGCCCAAACAGAACATATTTTTAGAACATGGGGGATGTGTACCTCCCGTTCTTCTTCTATGAGAAATTTTTTAAAGAAGAACTCAAAAATTAGGGTGTTAATATTTAATCAAACACACTGTAGTATAGGCTGTGTGAGTGTATTAGTGTCGCTATTTCAGCCAAGCTGCAAGCTCAGAAGGCCTAATATGAAGAAACAACAACAATGACAAGATTGAAAGAAATAGTAAAAAAATTAATATTCGAAAACAGAAGAAAAAAAAAGTAGAATGAAAACTGGAAAATAATGGATCTGACTTTAATGATCGCATGATAAATGCGTAGCACGATCGATTATTCCAATCAGAAGGTCAGAATTGGCAATAAAATTGCAAACCTTCTTGACGAACCTGTAGCGAAATAAGCTGCATCCATTGATCGTAGAATTGTCTGTCAGTCGTCAATCTTTCTTCTATTTGGATTAAATCCTCGGCCGATACATATAAGCCGGCTATACAATAGAGAAGAAGTAAGTGCGAAACCATAGCGTGCGCCTACCGCAAGCTGTGCATTTTGATCAGATCTGAAAAGGAATGCTCTGAAGACTGGGGTTGAAAGAAGAAGATAATTCACATTTTCGCGTAAACTGCTTTCTACTTATTTCAGCGAACCTTCGTGCAACTCTAGTATGTTATGGGACATCATAAAACATAACTAACGCACACTTAATTATAGGCACTGTTCACGATAAAAATCCCTTATCTGTTTTTTTTGCCTATCTTGAAAAGGGTCCCATTCTGATTCCAGTGATGCCTCTGGAATTGTACAAGACCTTCTGGGACCGGAGTTATGGCCCCTCAGAAATTGAGCTAGGGAAGCATGGTGGACGAGTTGTCCGAGGCTTGATGAAGGGTATGAGACTTCGACATTTGCTATCATTAGAAATAAGTTAAAGGCAGTGTTCACGATAACCTTCAATTTAGAAATTATTTGCTATATTGATTAAGTGGCCCCCGGGTAGAATTAAATGACGTAGAAATTGAGAAAAATGAACCAGAAGTACACGAAATTCTTAAAGGCAGTATTCGCGATAAAAATTGTTGTACTGTTTTTACGCCTATCCGGAAAGCGGTCCCATTCTGATTCCAGTGATGCCTCTGGAATCGTATCAAGACCTTCTGGAAACGGAGTTATGGCCCCTCGAAAATTCAGCCAGGGAAGCATGGTGGACGAGTTGTCCGAGGCTAGTAACTTCCGTCTTTTGCAGCCAATGTATGCGAGCTGACCTGAGTAAAGAGAGAAGTTGAGAGTGTAGGGAAGAACGGGGCGTTTGATCGGAAACCATGACTCATCTCACGATCTCGAGTGCTCCATCGTTCACGTCGAGGGGCGGAAAGGGGCGGGACTCGCCCACAGCGGCGGGGTTTGCCCACTTTTCTAAGCCGTTCTGCGGCCCTGGGTAGCTTTTCGTCCCGTTTCTTCGACGCTGCTCTGCTCCTGAGAGCCACGAGAAGCGTTTGTCATGGAAAATTCGAGGACGAAGTTTATCGTGAACAGTGCCTTTAAAGGCTTTGTTCACGATAGAAACTGTCTTCGAGCTCTCACGGAAATCGAATATACCGGGGTTCATTGGAACGGCGGAAGAACGGTTTGAAACGAGAAACAGGTAGTCCTATACGGCCATCAAGTTTCGTGGTGCTATGCCCGCCCCGCCCACTCCCTCAACGGCCAACGATGAATGCAAGTTTGAGGGCCGTGAATGGCTAGCCATGGCTCGTTTTCAGCCATTTTTCCGCCATTATTGTTGCATTGAAATCCCATTACATTCGATTTCCGGTGAGATTTCGCAGACAGTTTTTATCTTGAACACTGCCTTTAAAAGCAGGGTTTGCCATGAAGACGACTTCGAGCTCTCTTCATGAGAATGTAGATTTTATCACCACCGGAGTAAAAACAGGTGAAATAGCCCGGAATTTCGCTTGAAAAACGCTCAAAAACAAGGTACAACGGCTAATTACCGGTGTCGGCTTATCCGACATTTATTTTGCTGCTAAACTGGTCAGTAGTCTCCAGAAATGCTCAGAAATTACTTAAGAAGCAAAAGAAAAATTGATAAAACAGGCTTTTACACAAATCTCGGTAATTGGGGGCGGGAGGACACCAAGCAATAACTTGTTCCTGAGTGTTTTTTCTCCAATTTTTTTTCTTTATGTTCACTTTTGTGATGGGCAGATCTACCATCCCTTAGAGGAAGCATAGCAACCAGTTTTACCGAGAACCCTGCCAGGAAACGCTTCAAAACAGCCTGAAGTTGCCACTTTGAGCGCAAGGCAAACCCCAAAAGCGCAACACACGCCCACCGACGTGAACAAATGAATGCTTGAGATCGTGAGATGAGCGAAGATTTTCAATCATTAGCCCCGTTCTTCCCTTTACTCTCAGCTCCTCTCTTTACTCAGGTCAGCTCGCATACATCGGCTGCAAAAGACGGAAGTTACAAGCCTCGGACAACTCGTCCACCATGTTTCCTTAGCTCAGTTTTTAAGGGACCATAACTCCGTTCCCAGAAGGTCTTGTACGATTTCAGAGACATCATTGGAATTAGCAGGGGGCCGTTTTCAAGATGGGCGGTAAAACAGGCAAACGATTTTCATCGTGAACACAGCCTTTAAACTTCAATTGCGAAAGCTCAGTTTCTGTAATACTGAATTTTATAACAATCACAAATCAATTTAAAGTCAGTGTTCACGATAAATTTTATATTCGATTTCGACCCAAATTGGGGTCGTTTGGTCATGAGTTAACGAATAGCCAAGAAATAGCGAGCAAAAGCTCTCAGAATGAGCTGAACTAGCGGTTTTTAAGGTATATGTAGAGGTTCAAGGCGCGGACGAGCTAACGCGTCTACTAGTTTCAACAAGCGCGCGCTAATGGCGAAAGGTGCGCGAATAGATTAGGCTGGACGTGGCGGGCTTGCTTGGCAATTTGCAATAGAAAACGTCCGCGGCGCCAAAATCTCGTAAGAGCGGGAGGCGGGGCAGGTTAAGCAGGCGTACTGGGCTTACAAAATCTTACTTCGCGGCCGTTTTTATCGATCTTCGACCCGATTTCGCTGATTTCTTTGACCCTATCCCCTCCAGCGTAGTGTTTGACATCAACAATTCAAAAACTAAATGTATCGTGAACACTGCCTTCAAAGAAAAACGGGAACCTATAGATATATTTTCGTCTACAAAAATGAGTACGAAAAAAGTGGTCCAGGTGAAGGAAAAAAAGGATCATATAACAAAAAGGAAACGCAAGGTAAGTTCCAGAAGAGTGTCAGTAACATGAGAGGAGGGAATCGAAAGCGATCTTTTCAAGTGATTTCCGACGCTAAGCCACACATCTGTCAGCTGTCTCTAGAAAAGCGTGGCCATTCCTTGAGGACATAAAAAATCGCGATGCTGCACTAGCTTCATAAATTGCAACGCACTCTTCGGGAACCTCCTTCACCTCCTTCAAATCGAATTGCTTCTGTATACAGGAAGATACACCATGCCAGTCGATACAAGATTTCATGATGATTAATGACATGAAAAAAAAAGATAAAAACAAACGCCCGCGTATTGAGGGAAGTGTCAACCGAAAAGCAAGAAAATATATACATGACCTTTTTATGGGTGTTATTTAGCACGCATCTCATGGGACGCATAATTACTGAACTTTGGAAAGCTAGCCGAATTAAGCTGTAGAATCAACATTCGCCGAAAGAGTTGAGAACTTTTGAGGACACAGCTGCCAGTGCTTGAAGAGTTGAATTGCGCATGGAGCTTCATAATATTACACTAAACCCGGAGGGAAATTGAAAAATTGACACGTCCATGATGATCTCGGAATCCATTACAAATTGCCTACACCTGAAAGTGCCCCCTAATGATGAACGACACTGCCATGACCCGGCTGTTCAATAGGTGTGAACAGTTTCCAGATTCAGAGGAAGGTTCATGTACATGAGAAGAAGCGTTGGAATTTTGGATACATAGGGCTTCAATTCAGATATGTAATAATTGTACCGCAATCTTAAAGTTGTCTGACAGCGATAATGGTTTTTTTCTCTAGACAAGGCCCGGCAGTTCACCAGTTCCATTACCAGGGAATACTGCATAAAATCTTTTTCGCTCACTTGAGTCCGGTCGGAGCAAGCAGCGGAGCGGTTGGTCATGGCAAAACATAATGCGTAGTAGGAGACTTTCACATATAAGGTCTACAATAATCATTTCAACCGGCTTGAAATCAGGGAGAAAGGTCACAAGTTGAGCTTTTTCAACCGAAGTGAAATCAGATACGAAAAAAGACTGCTTAAGAAAAAGACAATCGACTTTTCAAAGTCCTTATATGTGTTTCCGCATAAAATTGCCCTCAGGCAACGTTTATAGTTCCGCCGCTGTGCGGCTCGGCGAAGAGCTATCCTATAAAAATGATCACGCGGTGCGGCACGGTCGATAATATGAGAATGCACTGCGCAGCGCCATTCGGAGGCGGAACTATAAACGAGGCCTCAATAAAGCTTGCCTCAAAGTTCCCGAAAGGTTTTGCGAAACAGTGTTTTGGCAGTTGTAAGTGTATGACAGGGCACAAATAATCCGTGGTCAAAATTCTCTCAATGCCTCAGGTAAATCCGGGAAAGGGAGATTTCATAGCTCCGCGGAGAGAAAAGGGGTATCTAGAAAGCAACTTTCGAGTTGTTCAGGAAAACTGCTCGGGATTCGACTCTGAACTGTCCCCTGGAAGTTGTCCGGCTACTGATCATGATTGTAGGTTCCATTTATAATTTATCAAAACTTTTGCCCCATTCATCTGGGGAGGAGGGGGAAGAGGAGGGAGGGGGAAAATTTGAGGTCCACAGACGACTTCTGACAAATCCCGAAATGCTACTATATATTCGGCCTCTTTTCTGTGGGACTCCGTTTATCGATTTTCGATGAAGTACGGTAGGGTACGGTGGGTACACTGTAGTTTGATGATTGTCTCATATTTGGCTCAAAACTTGTCTGCGGGGGTTATCTGGGCTGAAGAACACGAGTTTTACTTCCTTGTTGTCAATTCTCGAAAAACCAAGGAAGGTTACATAGTTTGGATCAATGGAGAGATGACTATGCATTTAGGGAATTTCTAGCACGGATTATTTATGTTCTATCGCACACGAACAGCTATCAAGACCCGGTTTTGTAAAACCCCGCCGAAAGCAAAAAAAACAAACCCTAGTTAGACACACATTCTGAAGCAATTACATAGCATACGGTGAAATGAACAGATCACGCAAAAAAGGTCCATGGGATGCAAATGAACATCTGCCTCCTTGTCAGTTTGATGACAGCATCTTACAGTTTTTGCTGCGTGAAAAGAAATGGTCACGCTAACAAGCAGCTGGCATGGGCCAGTGCACTGCCCTGCTCTGACTAGGGCTTGCCTTACATTTCCGGTGGGCTTTCATAAAACCATGTGTTGATAGTTGTAGGTATGGGACACAGCATTGATAATCCGTTTTCCAAATCCCCTGAATGCCTTAGAGATTTACAGGAGATTTCCAAAAGTGGACATTTTCATAGCTTTGCGTAGATAAAAGGGGTACACGAATGGCAATTTTCAGGATGTTTAAAAAAATTGCCTCGGATTGGGCTGAAAACTTGTTTCTAGAGGTTGTTTTGGGTGCTGATCACGAATCTGAGGCCCATTATTCAACGATGTTTTTTTGAGTCAATGCAAATGCCATTTTTTGGAATCTTCGCATCCATTTAGGGAATTTCAATCACGGATTATTTATGTACTGGCACAGACCTACAGCAACGACAACATGGTTTTCCAAATCTCCACGGGAAGTATAAAGCACTCCCTAGTGAGGTCACATGCACAGACATTTGGCCAGAAGTCAGATTCATGGAGGAAAAACAATTGAATAGAAACATACACTACGAAGAACAATAATACATGAATGAACAGATAGTTTGGGAATTCAGCGTTGCTCAACACACCTTAATAGCTTTACTAATTTTTTTGTAAGCTATTGGAGTTCTACCTCCTTTTTCAAGGAAATAAAGAAACACTCCGTAAATCACTTGACCAGGTAACTCAAGTTGTTCAGAGTTGTTCATGCATTGGAGGCAGCATGAATTTCTGCACTGTGGTTGAGAAAACACGTTCCAATCGCAGTTGAAAACCGGATTTAGAAACTATTTTGCAGTTGAAAACCAGCGTGTTAAACCTTCGAAAGAAGTCATGTCGGATCAGAAAGGATTACTAACCACCACCACCGAACACCGTGAAAAATGCCTGATGGCTAACCTTTCTTTTTTCGCGAGGTTCCGGAATAAATATAACTTCGTTTTCACTCTAGGAAGGTCTGGATAAATCCCAGCAAGACCAATTTTCGGCAGATTGGCGGTAGACTTGGAGCATTATTCGGATTCCACCGCGATCCCACTGCCTCGACCACACCAAAATGCACAAATGCCGGGATTCTGCCGCGAATCTGCCGTGATTCCGACCACCGCATACCAAGATTCGAACCATCAACCGTTACCGAATCATGGTTTTGCGGTCAAGTTAAAAGTTTTTTTCGCGATAATTTCGCGGCAGACACCCTACGAAAAAAAAACTATATTTTCGCAAAACTTTTGTGGCACGCGGTGTTCTCACGTCAAATTCTCGGTAAAACCAGGTTCGCGGGGAGTTCTATATATGTTCCAAGCAAGTCCTCCCAGAGTTGTAGCAATCCGCGACACTCACACGTCGCACGCGCAAGACGGAGATGTAATCCTTATCGATCGAATGATATCAAGCTCCGCTAAATCGTAGCGGCATCATACTATAACATTTTCTCTACAATAGTAGATGGCTAGAAATTAATTTCCATTCCTTCATTTGCATAGCACAAAGTAACATGATCATCAATATTTACGAAAAATGATTTTGCAACACATTCTTTCAAAAATTTATATTGGCGCACAGTAGAGTCTTAGAACCCGTGTTTTCCGTCGTTGGAGACTGAGCACACTCCAACTTATGTGGATGTTGATCAGGGGTGTGCGGTAATTGCCGTTTGCCGATTGCCGTTTGCCGTTTGCCGGCCATTTTTGGGGTTTGCCGTTGCCGTTGCCGTTTGCCGAAATTTTCTCTTAAAACGGCAAATTTTCGGCAAAATGCGTTAAGACAACAGGGCCTGGTGTGCGCCCTCACCTCAGCTTCTGTATTGGTCCGCGATTCGAACCTGCAACAAATAACTAATTTGGCTAGTTCCAGCTACTAGTTCCAGCTCATGCAATGGGTAATTGTACCCAGTTATCCTGTGACTAATGAAGATATTTAGACTAGATTATCAGAGGAGTTTGTTTAGGTTCTAAGTTGGAAGCCTCCAAATGTCTCTTTTTAATCATGAAATTTTTAACCCCTTAGAAATGCCTAAATCGCAAAAACGCTTTTCCAGAAGCATGCCGATTGCTGCAAGTTCCGGAATTGCAAAAACAAATGGTACAAAAGTTTTGGCGTGATAGCATCTTTTTTTAGACATATGAACCACTTGAGAAATAGGCCCGCTTATCGTCGGTTGATTGACTGATGGTAATAAATGGGACAGGAAAATGATCAATTCTGCAAATACTTTGTCCGGCTTTTTAAAAATTGAACAACAATGTTCACAGCGGTCATTATAGGCAGTGTTTAATAATAATATTTTCGATGTCAGAGATCATTAGCTGAAACGAAGGGTTGACGGCGCTATCGCAGTGAGGGGGTACACTTGACCACGCCCATTTTTCTGCTCAGCTTCTACTCTACTAATTTTAGAATGGGAGGAAAACCTTGGGTTGGTCCTCAAAATGCGCGGCGGCACGAAAAATGGCATGGTCATGTGGGATGGCTATGTTTCTACCCGCCGCCATAGCACCGGGTTGACTCCTTGGCAGAGCTGAGTTTGTTATGAAATGGTGTAGAGTTGAAAACGAAAAATTTTCGGAGGCAGCGATTGAAACCGCCTTCAAAATTGTCACCTGAAATCAAAATGTCCGAGGCACATTGCAACAATAGTGTCGAAAACCGGCTTAAAAACGAGCAATCAATAGCAATATACTGCCAAGAGATTTGAATGTGGTGTGCTTCGCCCCACTCACTTCCTCGGTAACCACAGGGAAGTGGGTGGGGCGGGCACAGCATATTCAAGTTTTGGTACCGTATAGAGTGATTTATTGTTTGTTTTTTAGCCGACATTGTTGTTGTATTGATCCTCGTGCCGGCTTGTTTGCTGAATACACAGAATAGGAAACACCCAAGAGCAGTCGGCTGGCTAAACGCACCGTGCGCGGCGCTCCAGCGGCGACACCGACTTTCTGTCGCCCGCGTCGCATGTGCCAGTCGAATTGGCACTAGGTGCCTCTCATTCTGTGTATTCGATCAAAATGCCATTCAGAGCTCTTGATATCCGGTGAAAATTTGGAGACTGCTTTAATCGTGTGCACTGCATTTATTTAGACTAGTCTCACTCCACTCCTGTAGCTTCAAAAGGGAAACGATTTGAGCGAATTTTTCGATGAGCGAAATAAGGAACCCTGAGCCTACTATTTGTTAATAACAGCAAAAATTGTGAGTGACTCCGGTCATAAACTAAACCGCGCGCTGCTGATTGCGGTATGGACTGTCTTCCTCCGAAAATGTCGACCAATCAACGCATATTCATCCATTTATTCCCATCTGATTGTGGTACCGGTATCGGCCACAGTCTTTGGGTCGGCGCACTCTCCCACCGCACTAAGCTTGCTTACTCTTTGCTGCATGTGCCCGGATCGACTAGGCTGGGTCGCACAATCAAACGGTCTAGTTGAACTTGATAGAAGTTCCTATACTATCACACACAAAACAGCGCTCTGATCACCTGAGGCTCTCAAGTGGCTTTTGATATATGGGATTTTCCCTTCTTATAAAAGCTAGTTAAAGACAGTGGTCGCGATGAAAAGCTTTATCTAAAAAACTATAAAAATCAGCTTAGATAGAAAACGGCTGAAAAACTACGAAGGTAGCGCGGTGAAAAACGGGCTAGAATTAGAGTTTCTAGAGCCCAAAGATGATAGTTCGTGCACACGAAGCAAAAAAAGATCGCAGTCTCATGCCGAGCAGTCAAAAATCATCGACATTCAGAGGAAGAAATAAATTCAAACTTACGTAATGAAAGGAGTTGACCAATGAAAGCTAGCACTTCAGTCAATGTTTTTGACCAGACGAGTCCGAAGGATAATGTTCATTGATTGAAATTCGATTTCAAGCCAGCTGATGTTCTTGATATTAGAGATCATCGCTGCCGATGATGTGAAGTGGGCTCGTCCACCATCCAAAGACAAGAAAGTTGAGGCCTCGAATTTTGCCCGAAACAGCGGTTTTTTAGCGATTTTTTCTCATTGATCCTACTAATCTAAACCCAGAAAAGGGTTTAGAGAGAAAAAGAAGACAAGCGTATTTTATCGCGACCACAGCCTTTAAATCACAGATACATAGTAACTGTCAAATATTGCATGGTTCACCACACGACTAAACAAATGTGGGTGTATTATAGCACAGAACAGCTTTTGCCGTTTGCCATTTTGCCGTTTGCCGTTTGCCGGCCATTTTTGGGGTTTGCCGTTGCCGTTGCCGTTTGCCGATTTCTCAAATTCCTTTGCCGCACACCCCTGATGTTGATCGAACTCATAGCGCGGGTGGGACTAAGGAGCAGTTCGGCTGGCACAAGTGACGCGACCGCTGCGTTAACGTCGTCGTTGGGGCTCGTTAACACTTAAGAGACCGCGTGTCCACACTGCGCACCCACGGCTGTTTTGCCCTTCGGACCGCGTGTCCACACTGGGCACCCACGCCATAAAACTTTTAATATTTTTTAAATTTCTCTGGCGTGGAGTCTTTCTCAATTATGGATAGGTTCCTTATGATGTAGCCTATTTACACTCACAGTGGTCAAGCATTTTCAGGGTTCCTAGTAATTTTACAAGCATCTCCGGAAATGGTACTTTTCGACTTTTCGAGCTTCTTTGGCTGGAAATAAATCGTTCCAAACTTGGCTAAGAAGGGGTATCAATGATGCTTATCACGGAACTGATGTTCTATAGTTGATTGTCGAAATAGTAGTGCCACCTATTTGAGATAACTGTGGTAGTTCATCGTTCAAAATTTTGCTGCATTGACCTCGAGGGTTATTCGAGTTGCTGCACAAGGTTCTGGTTTTTACTCCTCAAGTTCCAATGAGATTTGCTTCGACTGCGGTATATTAGCCATCGGTCAACTTTGTTCAAATTTTCGCTAAGTTTCGAGAGGAGGGGAACTTTGGGGGGGGGGGAAAGGGGTGAAAACCTAGAAATAGTTCAGTGCTTAAAATTTTACTGAAATTAAACTACGGGGTATGTTTGGAGGCGCTGAACAATGAAGTGGTGTATATTTCACAGTTTTTAAAAGCTTCGCTGGCGTCTGTCGTTCGTCATCCGTTTGTAAACGTTTCGCGTTTTGGTGCGACTTCGCTCACGTGGCCATTGGGGAGGAGGGGGTGCTGAACACGAATCTGATTCCCATTTTGAGATTTCTGATAAAGGTTCTGTCGGTCGCATCAGACAACTTGGTAGATCAAAGTATTTGAGTCCGCCGAAAGTTCTACATGAGGTTTATTAGGGCATCACAAAGGAGAAGTTTGTTCATTTTTCAAATTTTCAATACTCCGGGTCGGCCTAGCACGGCTAAATCCTAACCAATAGCTGTAACCTAAAAAAAATTCCAGAAGTCGACAAACAAAAACTTATTTCGTTACCAGCCTTGTGCATGTAAAGCTGAAATAACTTCCAAAATAAAAAAAAAAACAGGTCCGCGAAAGAGCGGTGGATCATTGCTTCACCATGGCTTCACTCCAAATCTCTGTGGAGCGACATACTCTCAGGCGGAGTAGAAACGGAAAACCGGTTGTCTAAGTAAGAAAGCCTGCTCCGATCAAAATGGTTCCCAGCGGACCGCGTGTCCACACTGCGCACCCACGGAAACGATTAGCCGTGGAGCGCACCGGTCCGCTGTGGAAATTCGCCGTGGAGCAGGCGGTCTCTTAAGTGTTAAAAAAGCGCTAGCTGGTTTTTTTATCAAGAGATCGCGGTTAACGCGCCCCAACAATGAAGTAACGCAGCGATTTTCCGTCGCGCGCGTCACGTGTGTCACCCGAACTGTTCCTTAGCCCAACCCGCTCTGTGAATTCGATCAGCATTGCCACGTTTTCGAAAAAAAAACTGACATATTGATATCTATAGAGTGCATCGGCTGCAGGAGTAGAAACAATAATTGCCGAGACTCTGTCAGCGACATAAAAAAAATCGAGGGTAAAATGGAATTTCCATGCAAAAAATTTTCTGCTTCAAATCCTCTTTATATGGAGAGAAGAATTTCATTAATGATAGTTCACAGTCAAGATTGTAAAGGAAGAATAACAAAATGGTGACGAAATCCAGCTTAGATGTGAACGACTCTGATTCGCTGTTCATAGGGAGGCACTGCATCGTTTGCCCCGCCCACGTGACTTTGAATTCCGGTTTGGTACCCGGCAAGATGTGCTATTGTCCGCAATCACACCAAGGGACAACCATGCGGTCACCAAATTTGAATGATTTTGAGGCTAAGAAAAATTCATGAGCAACTATGTAACTCTAGGCGCTTTCATTGCGCCCTTCAGGCTTCATACACGCTCAAAAATGGTATCCATTTTATCACACAAACCTAATTTTCGGAACTGATGGTATGGGGAGCTTGAAAAAACGAAAATTGCAGCTAGACTTTCATGAAACAAGTTCGTGGATCAGGAAACAGATAAACTCATGGTACAGGTTACTGATCAATCAGCTCTCCTTGAAGTCTCGCTATTTTATCATTTTTTTGAGAATTAGGAAGTCGCTGGGGAGGTAATGTTGAAAAGCAAAAATTTTCACTAATGCGGAAGAAAGTGTTGGGGGCAAGGATCCTGTACAAGTAAGTTTTTGAAGCATACCGAGGTAAGGCAGCCTCTTGAAACCGTGGAATACGGAGTTTCTGGGGCTACGTGTGCATTGACATGGAAATAATCGAGTTATGCTCGGCCATGGAGGATGGAGATAGGAACTGAAACGTGATTCCGTCATGTTTACAAGGATGCTATCCTACTGGCGAAGAAATTGTGAAGGGAACTCTCATCTCATGAAAATACTGGCATGATTCCACAAAAAAAACTTGATGATTCATGATTCTACAAATTTCACGCAACTAGTAATTCGCAACACAAAGCTAATGATGCGTACAAGAAATGTCTTAAGGAATGAGTTCACTCAATTTTTTTTCAGAATTCCTGTCAACATCGGATCGATTGCAATATATTAACCCATTCAAGACCACGCCTAATTTCGGGTGACTCCACGTTCGAGCCGCGTGCAATATTGCGTTACCGTATACCGTGTCCCACCGGTAGGACACGCGAGCTCGAATGGCACGCCACCAAAAATTTATTTTTGTTTTTTATGTTCATAGTGAAGCTATCAATGAAGTAAACATTGTATCAGAATTTTGCTCATGGAACTATTTCTATCATGAGAAACATCTGCCTGAAGTCATGGCAGGGTCAAACGAGCATATTATTTTACCACTACTGCTCCGGTGATATTCGCTTAAAAGAGTTTCTTTGGATGTGATTAAGAAACCTGCTACCTAGTTTTGAATTTTGAATCGTGTAAATTCAGTCATGGTGGGTGAAAAAAGTTAAAATTAACAAACTCGACATTTTGGGGTCATGATAGACATTTTGGGTCATGTTTGTAGTTATGGTAGTGGCACGTTTCCAGGAGAATATAACGTGATCCTAACTCAGGGTTCCTGCTGAAAAAGCTAACAATTGGCAGTAGAAGAAAAAAGAGCTCATAATGCACTCGAAAACTTGTTTTTGCCACGATTTTTTTTGCGCTGAGCGCCAGCTATTTTCACAAAAGTTTGAACATTGTGCTATAGTGGAGCTGCTGAGGGCTAACGACTTCCGTAGTCAAGTCTAGGATAGGGTAATTGATCATGAGAAAGTTTGGAAATCTGTCCTTGTGGCAGAGAAATCGATTTTCGAGAAGCGTGTCCCACTGGTGGGACACACGGTCTGAAGTGGTCGTCAAAGTCTGTCCCACCGGTGGGACATGTGGTCTTCAATGGGTTGAAGATGAATCCTGAGTTAGCTTTCGATTGAAGTTATGAGACTTCGCTATTCGCTATCGTTAGACATAAGTTAAAGGCAGTGGTCGCGGTCAAGTATGCTGGTCGTCTTTTTCCCTCTAAACCCTTTTCTGGGTCTCGAGTAATGGGACCTATAAGACAAAATCGCGAAAAAACCACTGTTTTGGGCCAAATTTGAAGCCTGAACTTCCTTGTCTTTTGATGGTGGGCGAGCCCACTCCACATCATCGGCATCGATGACCTCTTATATCAAGAACATCAGCTGGCTTGAAATTGAATTTCAATCAATGAACCTTTGAATTTATATACACATCTAGTTGCAAACATTGACTGAAGTGCTTTCTTTCAATGCTCAACTGTTTTTATTGGGTAAATTTGCATTTATTTCTCCCTTTGAATGTCGATGATTTTTGACTGCTCGGCATTAGACTGCGATCTGTTTCGTCATCGCTGTGCACGTGTGCACGAAATAGCTTCTATGGGCCCTAGAAACTCTAATTGTAGACTGTTTTTCACCGCGCTACCTTCATAGTATTTCAGCTGTTTTTGATCTAAGCTGATTTTTGAAGTTTTTTCGATAACGTTTTTCATCGTGACCACTGCCTTTAAGCGGAGAGAAGGGACAACTGGGGCCGAAGAGTTAATATTCTGTAGAAGTTGCTCAACGAAGGAAAGTAATGGTGTCGAACAACCACTTCAGACAGGTTTCCAGTGTATTGAGAATATTTATGACATGAGGTAGAGGAAGGAACACTTGAGGGTAAACACTGAAGTAATACGTATGTGTGTGCACTACAGTCCCGAGCAAATTTTCTGCGAAAAAAGGCGTTTTGTACACGAAGCGTCGTATTGTCACAACTCGCTACAAAGTGGTCCGATTTCGTGGTGATTTTTGGACGTTTTTCCAGGAAAATTCGATGTGACAAAATAAATGTCTTGACTGAAACAACTTATCGAAAACTCTATATTTTCATCAGAAAATCCCCCATCATGAACTGGTCAGAGGATTTTTAGGTTTACCTGTGATCGATGGGGATTCCAAAAGGGTAAACTTGTTCTTCGCCGGAACACCGAAGACGGAAAAATTACTTCCAGTACCATTGCAATCGCCCTCGTGAAAGTAACATGAAAATTTCTCTTGAAAACCCAGTTGGTCATTTTTGAAGATTGCTACTGTGCTTATCTGGGTCAAATTCCGGTCCGCAATTGCGTCTCGACACGCTTTGCGGCCGCACGCGCTTGAGTCAGTCGGGTTCTCAGCGCCAAAGCCGACTTGATATGGCTTTTTTATACAGTTTTCTTCAATTTTGTCTAGTTTCCGGTTTCTAAAACCCACCTAGAGCAATCAGATCAGCGGCTGCGGCCTGGAATCTCTTCCGACTCAGAAGCGCGCGGCCGCAAAGCGTGTCGAGACGCAATTGCGGACCGGAATTTGACCCAGATAAGCACAGTATGGCGATGCAGTGCTCAATTAATTAATTAATTAACAGAGAAACCAGAACCTCGTTTGTCGGTTACGACATGATATGAGAAGTCCAGAGAACAGTGAGTGTGAAATAAACAGACCTTAGGAGTTTTGCGGGCGCTTAGCGCTCGCAAAAAAGTCGCCGAACGCAGTTAAAAAAATTGGCGCGGCACTGCACCATATGCTACAATACTTTGGGGTACCGTACTAGGAACGATACATATTCGTGTAATTCTCTGCTTGCTATTGAATTAAGATAGAAAGAAAATTCTTCTTGGATATGCTATAAAGAGTATTAAAAACAATAATATTCTATTACATACTAGTACGCATTCAGACAGATAAACTCACATTTTATGGGCAAAAACGATAAATCTCGTTCTTGAGGTTCCAGTGTGAAACACCGAGCTGGCAGAGGCTGGAGGGGATATGTAGGGTCGAAGAAAGCAGCAAAAAGGGGCCACAAAGCGATAGAAACGGCTTTGAAATCAAGATTTCGTTGTCCCAGTACACCTGTTTATCCCGCTCCGCCCCCACTCAGACAAGCTTGTGGTGCCGCCGACGTCTTTGATGGCAAATGGTCAATGAGTCCCGTCGCGATATGCTAATCGATGCTGCGCGCGACGGAGGAGATTTAGCTGCGAAACAACTCGCCCCCATTCACGCTAATTCTATCGAAACTTGAGGCAGGGACTGAATGCTATAGAATCTAGGCATTTAAGAAGTGCATGAGAATGCTATAGCAAGCTTCTGAACTCTTGGAGGCAAAAGAAATTTCACGCATAGTTTAATTTCAAATTGATGTGGAATCGATGCAAGACGAGATGTCCGTCTCTTCTTCATTGAGCGCGCACTGTCAGGCGAGTTTTCAACTCTTTTTGACAATTTGAGTTCTTCATTCTGCATGTTTTCCTATTTAAGTGCTCTAGGTGACTTTTTATTGATTTTCTCCGAAAAATTCCAACATTTGGTGGCTCTCCTCTCCAAAACGCTAGCTGAAACAGTTGGAACTCAATTTCTATAATTTCTTTCTCCGATAATCGTTGTTTCTCTCTCCCGGTTACTTCTGACCAGAGTTTCAGTCGAAAAAAGTAGTCTCTCGAATGCGGTATAAAACGCGTTCCATTAAGGCCATCAGCTGGCTTGACAATTTGTGCACGACTCCTCTCTGTTGATCATGAAAATCTTTTTGTTCTATTTCAAGACCAGAACAAAAAGATTCAAGCTTCTCTCATTTACTCATCGACAGCTTTTCTCCTGCTGCTGTGATAGTATCGCTTGGCGCTGTATAGAATTCTGGGGCAAAATTGACCAACGACTCACAAGAGATTCCTTGAAGGTAAGCGAGGAACGGTTTTGCGAACTTTCAGTTACACAAAAGCACAATGCCTCAACTGGGTGGGATGAGAAAGAGGCATACTCCATCACAAGCTTTAGCAGCCTCAGACAAATAATCCTCACTACAGTTGGAAAATAGCAGTACGGAAGAATATTTCCGAACTGAAGGATGAATGAAATATGTCCATGAGTTTGCAGAAGAGTATCAGAAACCTTCCATGACTAAAAGTCGTTCTCTAGATGTTGAGGATGAGTTGTGCGGATTCGAATGCGAGATTGGAGGTCAGCGATTTGGCGGCTGAAACGGAAAAAATGCGTATGGTTGAGTGATCCTACGCAGTAATCGTAGTCGCGTGCGAAAATCGCCCAGTAATTTGCGCACCAAAGCGAACATTGATAGCGCGGAGTCGGATTTTCGTACCCAGATTACAGACAAATATGGTAGCAGAACTGTAAGCAGTGATGCGGAAAGCTTTGCAGAAAGACCATGTCGTCCAGAGGGAATACGAGCGAGTGGATATTCTAGGGATGATTAATGAATGAGTGCGCACTTATACTTCACAAGAACCGCCACAAGGAGTTTTTTCTTTGAAAAACTGGGAAGCTTTGAATCCTTAGTTTAGTGCGGACATTGAAAGCCAGTGCAGCACAGCGGAAGTAATTTAAAGAGACTGAATCTTTGCAGCAACATGCTATTTTTTGTTTCCTTCATATATGGAGAGTAAGAAGGTTGCAGCCTATCTTGAAAACGGCCCCATTCTGATTTCAATGATGTCTCTGGAATAATACAAGACCTTCCGAAAACGGAGTTATGGTCCCTCAAAAATTGAGCTAAGGAAGCATGGTGGACGAGTTGTCGGAGGCTTGTAACTTCCGTCTTTTGCAGCCGATGTATGCGAGCTGACCTGAGTTAGAGGCAGAGTTCACGATGATCGGCCTCGTTGACTTTCCACAGTGAAATGCTAGGCGAGAAGGATCCTAGGCCCACAGTGTCGAAAGAATGGTAGAAAACGAGCCAGGAGCGGCAAAATAACGGTCGCAAACAAGCGTTTTGGTGTCCCAGACACGCCCCGTGCCCCAGATCCGCCCCCTCGGAATGAACAAATGAAGACTCAGATTACAGGAATGATCAAGTCAAGTAAGTGCTGATAAGTGAGCCGATCGCTTCATTGCACTGATAAGTATCATCCTTCTAGCGGTCAATTCCTCCACGCTCAGAAATCAACGTAAACAAGAGAGGGCCTATTTTGGCTAAAAAACGCGTCTTTCGTGTCCTTTTTAGGCATGCCATGCTATATAGGGCACCAGACCTTCCGTAAGCCGTGGAGATATCGGAAGCGAAAATTATCGTGAACACTGCCTTTAACGTGCGTTTTCTCTTATCCTGTTCAAATATCCTTCTTCTGATTGTTGTTGTTGTTGTTGTTGTTTTTATTTCGAAAACCTATCGAAAAATTAGAATCTAAAATGAGTAGAAAACTGAATGGAAAAAATTTTGAAAAATCATACAATTCCGCGTAAATTTTTTGCAAAGAAAGCGTTTTACGGCATTTTTTGCGCTCACAAAGAGCCGCATCGCCATAACTAGCTTTAAAGTAGTCCGAGTTCATATTGGAATTCATTTCTGAATTGTTGTCATTGAAAGCTATATGATAGTGTTACAAAATGGTAGATTCAATTCCAAAAGTTCATAGAAAATCGCATAATTGCACTACAAAATATCACCTGTGGTCAATATGAATTTAGAAAGAAAAACGCGTTTTTCAACAAAATACCCGAGTTCGAAAGACTTCCTACACATATCGTTGCATTTGCCTGACTTAGAGGAATACGAAAACTCCCTGAAAATAAAATCAAATTTTATATGTGAGTTACGGCGATGCGGCGCTTTTTGAGGGCGTTTTTTTGTGGGCAGAAAAAACGCCGCAAAACGCCGTTTTTGCAAAAAAAAACGTGACCGGTACTGTATGTAATTAGAGAAAAAAGGAGACTATTAAAAAAAGGATTCTACATATTCAATTCGAACCGAATAAATCTCTTATGTACTCAGTCTTACAATATCCCTTCAAAGGCGGTGTTCACGATGAAAAAGCTGCCCGTATTTTTGGCTAAAACGTAAGCTTTGGGTGCCTCTAAGAAGATTAAGAACGGAAGTGGAAAAAAGGTCGTGAAATGGGTGAAAATCACGTGGGCCAGTCAACCCATTGAGCCACACGCCCACGCCCTATATCAGTTGTCTCGAATTCGAGTGACCGTAGGAACTAACGCTCAATTTTCAAATATTCTTCATCGCGGAAGATTCTAACTTCCCAGTACGTACATTGAAAATCCCTAATTTCTAAAGATTTTTCGGTAGGAGAAACAGGAAGCGAAGTCACTACTCTAAGAATTTTGAAGCGCGAAACCATTTCCCCGACGGCAGGTCCCATGCGGTGTTCGCAGTCTCCCGAAACACACAAACAGGCATAATAGTTTTTTTTTCAGAGATTTTTTTGAGCAGTTTCCTTCCTCTATTTAAGTGTTTCGTGAGGACTTTTTCCTAATAACTTCTTCTTAATAGACTTATCTACCCAAAAACATCGAAAACTAAAATACGGTTTTTTATCGTGAACACTGCCTTCAATACGTTTTCTTCAATTTTTTTGTGGCTACGCAGGTTCCAACGACCATTCTGAAAAAGAGCCTTTTATGAATTCCAGCTCCGGTGTGAGGGAAGAGCTGAGAACTTAAAGCATAATATTGAAAGGCTGCTCTGTGATAGCAGCGAGTTCAGTCTCCAAGGTTGAGCCCTGCCATTTCCTAAGGCGGCGAGGAGCTGGCAATCGAAAAAAAATATTGAGAGGCTAAGTTGATTCATAAATAACCGCATAAATGAAATCTATAGAGATGCTCCAATCGAATTCATAGAGTGCCGTCGGGAAGGGGAAAAAGAACTATTACTGGGAAGCCGTTGGGGACGAGACACAACTGCGACTGGAGTTTAGTGTGGCGAGTGAGCCGTGGGTGGCGGGCGTCCAGCACGTAATGAGTCCGGTCGCATAAAATGAATTTGCTCCAGAGACAATATGGAGGCGAAATGGCGCACAAAAAAAGGTATGGAAACGCGTTGGCATTGAAGGCTGAGCTGTGCCCCGTGGGTTGCTGTTCTATGGGGAGAAGAGTGAGCTGACTCTCAGCAAACTATGATTTGAAGACATTATCGAATCTTATAGGTATCGAAAAAGTGATGAAATCTGGCTTCTAGTGCAGAAAGCCAAGACACGGGCTCACGAGCATAATGGACTGGTCATGAAAAATCGTCAGCTGCCGCTACACGCTGTTAAACCAACATAACGAAGGTGTGAGCTGTGTGATGGTTGCCGGATTAATGTGTGCACCTGCCCATCCCAGCTGATCCATGTATCCTGGTTTGTCTTTTCAAAGAGATTGTCAGCTTGGATGTTTAGAGGGGATTTCCGTACTCTCAATTTCAGGAGCTTCAGCTCACAGTGTGAAAACTTTTTGAGGTTTTGACAAGTTTTCTCTCTGATTCACAAAATTGCTTACAAATGACGTGTTTTTAGTGGTGAACGCATCTGCGAAAACGACTAGTATTGTCAGTATCTCTTGTGAATCACAAGGGAACCAGAATAAGTCTTAATGACCATTCCGAATGTAATGTACTTTTCTAGAACCATTTTTGAACGAAAAGTCCGAATATGCCATTTAGGAGGCAAAACCTACCTCAATATTCCGATAATCGGTGAATGGACATCGAATTCGTATTCAGCATCCCATATAACCCCCACATAGAAACTTTGAGACAAATCTGAGACTTTGACCAAACCACCGTATACCCACCGTAATCTACCGTAAGCTGCCAAAAATCGATAAATCGTCATCAGATTCGTGTTCAGCACCCCTCCAGAGAAATGACTTTAGCATATTCTATAGAAGCACTCCGGAAATTGTCAAAAGTCGCAATTTGCCACCAAATTTTCCCCGATGGGAATCTTTGAACGAATACAGTTGAAAACTTCGGAAAATCGATGAATGAACCTCAGATTCGTGATCACCACCCTAAATAACCTCCCAGAGCGAATTTTATATCAAATCTGGAATATTTTTCAAAAACGCTTCGAGAGTGTAATTGTTATAAATGAACGCCCAACCGAAGTCCAAAACGCTACTAGTCTGCGCAAAGTTTGGAAAATGTTCCTTCAACCTAACTTTGCTTAGTGGGGTACTTTTCGGCGCTAAACACGATTCTGAGGTCCATTTCCGGATTTTCCTAAAAATAATTAGCTTTCTGGAGGGTACAATAAGTACGAAAATCAGAGAAAAAAAATGCCTATAACTTTTTTTCAGAGTGAGTCTAGGCAGCTGCGATGGGCATATTCGGACTTTTCGTCCGAGAATGGTTCTCGAAAAGTACGTTTCATTTGGAATGGTCACTATGACTTATTGTGGTTCCCTTGTCAGTAGTAAAACTGCGCAGTATCCCGCCCCGAGCTGAAGGTTCTAAGAAGTTATAAGCGTTTTCCAAGCTTTGCGAAAAGGCAAGGGTACTGTTTTACTGTAGGTAACGGTGAGTACCATGCAATTCAGGGGGTAACCTACCTTAGTATTGTGAAAATCGGCAAACCGACATCAAATTCGTATTCACCACCCCAATTAACCCCCGTATACAATCTTTGAGTCAAATCTGAGACTTTGACCAAACTACTGTATACCAACCGTTACCTACCGTAATCTGCCGAGAGTCGATAAACGGACTCCAGATTCGCATTGAACACTGCAAATAATCCATAGAGAAACATTTTGATCTATGTCTATCGTAACGTCCCGGAAATCATCAAAAGTCACATTTTCCCTCAAATGTTCCGCCTATTGGAGACTTTGAACGAATTTAGTGGAAAACTTCACAAAATGGACAAATAAACCCCGGATTCGTGATGAGCGCCCCAAATAACCCACCTGGGAGGACTTTACGTCAAATCTGGAACATTTTTCTAAAACTCTAATTGGTATATAAATAAACGCCGAATCGAAAATCCGTGAAGCCCAAAACGCTATCAACCTCTATGTACTAAGTTTGGATAATGTGCCTTCACACAACGTCGCTCAGGGTGGCAGTTTTGGGGCTGAACACAATGAAGAGGTTTCTTATTTGGCCGAGAATATTTCAAGAGAGGCGTTTTTATTCCGAGAAAAGGTAAGCGCACTCTACAGGGAATATTTGGTCAGAGAAAATTTTCCAAGTTTGGCCCAGAGATTTAAGCTGGGGCTATTCAGAGCGCTAAACACGAATCTGAAGTCTACTTGTCGCTATTCTGAGGGTCACTGTGGGTCCCGGTAGGCATAAAGTCTTTTAGCTGGCGTAACTTGCCTCAATAATTCAAAAATCGACAAATAAACCTCAATTCGTGTTTGGCGTTCCAAATGACACTTACAAAGAGAATTTGAGCAGAATCTGACTCTTCGACTTATTTATCGTACACCCACCGTTACATACCGTAATCCACTGCAAATCGATAAACGGACTAAAGATTTGTGTTAGGCAGCCAGAATAACTCCTATCAAGAGGTTCTAAGACGATTTTATTGTACCATCCCAAAAATCGCTTAAAGTCGGGCTCGGCCACTAGAATTTGCATCCCGTGGGAAGCTTTGAACCTAATCAGCCAGAATCTCTTTCAATACGGCAAATAGACCTCAGACTCTTATTCAGCACCCTAAACAATTGCTAGAAATAAATGTCTACCCAACCCCGAAGCAATTTTTCTGAACACGCCCTTTGAGTGTTCCTTTCTCTTCGCGATGCTCTGTCCTCTTCTGGGAGACCCTAAGGCATTTAGGAAATCCTGAACACGGATTATTGATACACAGGACTCTGACTACAACATCCACAACATTCGTTTTTAAAACATCGGCGAGTGTGTGTAAAACAAGTTCAAGAAAGGGAAAGAATGCTTTGTTAGGTAAAAATATGTGAGTTCAATCGGATCTGTCTTTTTTTCTGGCACGTTTTTTTCCCTGCAGTTTGGACCAGGGCTGTGCGGAAACGTTTTTCAAGGTTTTCGGAAACGGAAGAAACGTCTCATTCTCATGTTTCGTCGCTGCTCATTCCTTAAGGGTCTCATTTGATAATCTGTAGTTTCAGTCAGTAAACAAATAATTATCTAAACTACATAAAATCACTATGAGGCATTCTACGATTTCCAAACCTCGCTCCTGAAAAATCGGAAAGGCGGTTCCGAAAATTGCTTAGTATATGTAGCTGCCCCTTCGAAGCAGTGTACACTCAGTCCCCAGAAAGGAGTTCAGGCTCTATCTGGTGCTGATGAAGCGGGCGCTTGCGTTACGTGTTCAGCCTAACCAGGAGCCAATCTTCAGATTCTCACCGACGACACAGAGGACTATAGCCGAAGCACCACAAAGACCATTCATTCTCGAGGAAAGAGCTGTTGAAGAAATCCCACAAAAAGCGGTCAGATTCCTTCCGTGCCTATTCTGCTTCATAATTCTGGGGCGCGCAATTTTAGTACCCCGAATTTTGTCGAGAATCTCAGCCAGGCTTAGATATTCGATTGAAGATAAGAGATCGAAAGTGTATTACAGACCCTCATGTTGCCTTCAAGCACCCTTGCCTAGACCCAATACCATTACTGGTGTTGCAATATTTTCTCCCGTTTCCGGACCAATAAAGTCGGAAACGGATGCGGAACGGAACAGCCCAAAAACACCGGAAATACGGATGCGGAATCGGAAACGGAACAGTTCCGCATAGCACTGGTTTGGACTACCTCAGCAGTTCGTGGAAAACGATATTCTCCAAAATACTTCAGCCATTTTCTTCAACCACTTGGTCAGAACAAAATGGCCTTCGGCCACGTTTTTGCCATCGTACACGCATCCCTCGGGGCTGCCGTGTAAATATCAGTCATTCTGGCCATGATTATCATGCTGTGAATACCGCGATCCCTGACCTCTAATCTGTTCCCTCCAGAAGTAAGGACTTATAGTTAGTGAAACGTCTAGATGGTGTTCAGCTTGGCCAGCCCAACCTAGGGTTGTCCGAATGAGACTGTCCGCCAGCGCGGTCGGGGTGCGTGTTGAGCGGCCGTCACGAAGACATTTTTCGGACGAGCCTACCCACGACTGGGTTATAGCTTACTGGGATGTTGTTCACTATTCGTCTGGAATTCCTGTTAATTTATTCATAAGTCCAAAAAAATCCTTCCGTGACGGCCTCCGACACGCCCGCCGGCCGCGTGTCGGTTTCATCCGGACAGACTTTATCTAACCCAGATTTCAGTAGTGTCAACATTTTACCGGAACTTGCCATTGCGGTTAAAAAAGGATTTAAGGAGCCGCCTCGGTCTGTGGAGTTATTTGCAAATAGAACAATACTGTGCTTCTCTGGGCCACATTCCGGTCCGTGTCGACACGCTCTGCGGCCGTACGCTTTCGAGTAAAAAGATTTTCTGGCCCGCAGCCGCCGATCTGTTGACCCTAGGTAGGTTTGGGAAACTGGAAACTAATAAAATTGGAGAAAACTGTATAGAAAAGCCACATTGAGCCGGCTGTGGCGCTGAAGACTCGGCCGACTCGAGCGCCTGCGGCCGCAAAGCATGTGACCGGATTTTGGCCCAGAGAAGCACAGTACCTCTCGTAAGTTTTGTTGAGAATGCATGCAGCGTTGCTCTCTCGCGTTTTTAGCGCCACCCCCAACAACTCGCTTCATTTTCATTTTTTTAAAAATCATTCGGAGATAGAGACTCTTAAAATGCTTCAGATTCCATTCACTGGTCGTTACAGACTGCATACAGTGCAGCTGCATACTGTAAATGCATACATATTGCATGGTACATGGAAAGTTACTCGCAAACTTTTTTAACAGACATTTAACCCTAACATTAGCGAAGTTTTGGATAGCTGATCTCATAGGAATCCTAAATCAGTGCTCAGATCTAGAGATCTAAAGATTGTTATTGCGACAAGAAGCTAAAAACTGTAGAAAGCGCTGCCACATTCACTAGCCAAACTGCCCACTAACCAAAACCTACAAGCGGTATCGAAAGTAGGAAAGATTTTAGATGCACTCAATGTCTGGCTTCTACTAGAATGATTTTTATCTATAATTAGTCAGGATAAGGCCATGCAAAGAGTGAAAGAGTGTAAACAACGAAGAAAAGAAAAAAAGGCAATAAAAAATTTGTGGTTAGTGATGTCAAATGAAGACAATGTAGATGGAAACATCGAAGTGATGATCAACTCTAAAGAACGTAAGTGGAGTGAGGTGAAGAAGGAGTGAGTGCGAACATAATGGGTCCAGTTCCATCCACCCCACACTCGATCACAGACCCTCAGACACGCCGCCAGCAGACGATTCTCGCGTTCCCTTCTCGCCCACCAACACCTGCCCTATGGGTTGGGCGGGGAGAGACGAATGGTGAAGAAGCATGAAAAGGGAACCAGTGTCCTGATGTCTCCAAAACATATTGAACGATTGAGATGATTTTTGATTGGAAAAAGAAGAGCCTGATAGAAAGATCTGATGACTGGATAAATGGAGGTGAGGCCTCTGGAAGGAAATAAAACGAAGAAAGCAGTAGAAATACCACAGAGCGTGGAATCGCTAGATATCGATACTTCTCGAGGAATTCTTCTCAGCAAGGTGTAGCAGCTGGGGCTCAATGAGGTGGGACCGAGGTCGAGACAATGAAATGAATAAGCAATAGTGTTTTCTGGAGTGTTCATGGCTGCTTTTGTTATGACAAATAAATCATGCATTCGAGCCAATGGAACTTGTGTGAGAAATGCTCCTTCTTCTTTTCATTCTGACATATAATTTGGAAAAAAAGATAAAATATCGTCTGCGAGAAAATTATATACTGGGATCTGCATCGTGAGGCTGTTCATTCATGTGAAGACAAAACTTCTTTAGGGCATCTTTTGCTGTTTCTTCGAAATTTTGGTAACCCAGCGCATTGTTTAAAGGGGGGGGAATTCGGGAACGAAAATCGTCGTGAACACTGCATTTATCAGCAGGAAGAGCCCAGAAGCGAGTTTGTGCCTTGGTACAGCATTCAGATAAACTTGAATTGTTTGAAACACTGTGTGAAACCAAGATGTCCTCTTCCTGTGATAAACCTGTTTCAAACAGAGCGGAAATTCTGTCAACTCGGTCGGCTCGCGGTTATCACTTTTTCATGGAGAAGACGAGGGTCCGTTAAAGCATCTTGCGAGAAGTGCAAGGCCATCAAATATTTTCAGTGGGGTTTTTAATGGACTTTTCAGCCATGTATTACGCTCGTTACAATATTAACGGCTGTGCGTGCACGAGAATTGCAGCAATAAATTGTCGCCGCTTTTTATTGACCTATCACGGGGTATTTTAATACGCCGACCACCAAGCGTATTTTCCAACATTAAACATTAGGTATGGGGGCACGGAACAAGAGTATCTTCGCCCAGGAATGGAAATACAAACAAAAGGGTTAGGTGCGAAATCGAGAAACGCAGCGCGATGACTTTGAAGGTATCACAGTATCGACGAAATTGGTGCGAGAAAAGCAACTTCAAGACTCAATGGTTTCAGAGGTAGTGTTTCCCATGAAAAGTTTTCCAATTTTTCCTTCTAGAAAGAGTAAGAAAGGGAGAATCACGAGATATGGCCTGAATGAAGGGTGTAGCTTGTTGAACGAATGCACAGAAAGGGAGGAGCCTCATTCCCAGCTCGGGTTTATAAGTGCGGTGCAAGAGGAGTAGAGACGCCGTATCTGTTCTGCTGGAGAACCCCACAGTTGGTCAGCCAAACTGAGCCCGTACCTCTTCCCTCTCTACGCATTCCATAAGCAAGCCGAAAATCGCGTTCGTCACCCATCGGATCACTCCGCCCACGTCACGGTAGAGTTGCTCATGCAAAAAAAAACGGTTGCCGATGTTTTGAATACGCTTTTTTCTGGATAATTCTAACCTTCCATCTACCCTTCCAAAATTTGAGGATCTTCTAGTGGGAGAAACACAAACAAGCCATTAAACTAATTGTAAGAAGCATGAAGTGCAGGACGCTTTGCATCTTAAAATTCCGAGCTGTACCAAATACAGAAAACGGACGTATAGTTAGGTCCGTGACTTGCTTCCTCAAAAAAAGTTTAAATCTCGCTCGCGGTTGGCGTGTCGGTCGCGTGCGCCAGCTCGCTAATCGATTTAGGCTGAGAGAAGAGCGCAGCTGACCAGCTGGTCATACCGCCCGCCACCGGCGGGATTTAAACCGCTCGCGCCAGTCGCGGGTGGGATTTAAATGTTTTTTCTTAGGGAAGCAAGCCATGGACCTAACTGAAGCAAGCCACGGAATTAACTGTAGTAGCTCCTCTCTACAAACCGATGGGTTTTTAGCGACTTTCTACTTTTATCTTTCATAATGTAGACTATTCTGCGGGGAAAACAGGGAAAACTAGTTTGCAGAAGATTTTTGATCCTGAGGGAAATATAGATAAAGTGTAAAATACTTAGTATTCTGTGCAGGAGAAAAGCTGTTGGCTTCAAGGCGGACACATCAAAAATGAAAAAAAAAACATTGTCCATCCCAATAGTCAGGTGTTTGGTGGAGATTAGTGCGGGGGAGGCAGTGATAGGCGTATGATGACAGTCGCACCTCTCATGTCAGACTCTTTCCGTAGCAGCTGACGAATGAGCTGACGTCACATACTCATAGGTGTCTGCAATTGGATGGATCATGTAGTTTATGACAGTAAATAACTCCTACTATATATGGGGCAGTTCGCCTAGGAATGGAGACGGTGTGGAACACAAATGAATTGATCGTGTTTTTATATGAATCGGTACAGGGTGCAAATAACTCAGGTCCTCACTTGCAGAAATTTCGGAAAAAAAAACTTTGATATGAAAAGTATAAGCCTAAAAAGTTAAGCACTTTTGAACTTTTCTTGTGTACCTTCAACGGAAATCAATTTTTTTTGCTGCTACTATTAGGGTGAGTCATAGGTTCTTGGAATTTTTTGTTTTTATTTTTTTCTTAAACACAAGGTAACAAATTTATTCAAAGTAAGAGCCATTCCAACGAACAACTTTCTGCCAACGACGAGCGAGGCTTCGAATACCGTAGTCGTAGAATGAGCGCTGCTTCGATGCAAGAAAAAGCGTCCAACTCGGTCCTCAAGTGCTCTTCGGTCTTAACCTGCCTTCCCCTCAACCAGTGTTCGAGGCTTCTGAATAAATGGTAGTCCGATGGAGCAATATCTGGACTGTAGGCTGGATGAGGGAGAGTTTCCAACTGCAGCTCCTTCAATTTTTTTCGCTATGTGTGGGCGGCAGTTGTCCCAGAGCAGTGGGATCTGATCACGTTTTCATCCATTTTTCTCCGCGTTGGTGACCATTTCCTCTAGTTCTTGGCAGACGTAGTCAGCATCTATAGTCTTTCCTGGCGGAAGTAATTTCCAGAACACAACTCCATCAGTGGACCAAAAAACGGTCAGTAGACTCTTTTTTCCGTGGATCTCCCGACGTTGCACAGGATCTGGCGACTCAAAGGGCTTAACCCATTGCACAGACAGGTCAGGATTGTTATAGTAGCACCACTTCTGATCACATTTAATGATGCGACCAAAAAAACTTCCTTTTTGGTGCCGTTTCAGTAGTTCTTGACAAATGGCCATCCTGCGATTCCTGTCGGTGTCGGATAAAGTGTGAGGAATCACGGACGGCTTTTTCGGTCTCAGTCCCATTATGTGTAGCTGGCAAACTGCGGTCGACTGCGAACTCCCTGTAAGCTGGGCGAGGCCTCTGCTGTGAAGGTGCGGGTTTTTCTCCAGCTCATTCGCCGCCAACGTGGGGTCGTGAATTCGTGGCCTTCCACATCTCGGCTCGTCCTTCAGAGAGCAGCTGCCGGAGCGAAACTTTTGGTACCAGTTGTACACAGTACTGGCAGCAATTCGATACCTTCCTTCGTTGGCCCTTATTTCCTTAACAGTTTGAGCAGCTGTGAAACCTCTTTCGAAGTAGTGAAGAATCAGTACGCGAGCGTGCTCTTTTTCCGACATTTTACTGAGTCACGAATGGCGTTTCGAGGGCTGGCAGGTATTGATTAACGAGGTTTGATCTACCTAGCAAACAACCGCGCGCGAGTGACATTTGATCTATTCGCGCGCGAATCAATATGAATTTTTGAAAAATTCCAAGAACTTATGACTCACCCTAATATAATGCCTTTCGTTTTATGGTGGTTTAGACTTCTTCTTCCACCTTTTATTTTGGCTAGCTTTCACCAACAATGCCTTCTTCAGACCTTCAACTATACACTAACATGCCCACATAGTGACTGACTTACTTGACTTAATCGGTTGGCTTTCGCCTGACGCGGTCATTCCGCATCTTCACCGAGGTGTGCCGTCCTAGTAGTCAGCCGTGTCCATTTTTCACGGTCTTCAGCCACAATTTGAACACATTCCATCCAGCTGTCACTATTCCATTTCCTGCGAAACGAAACATCGCGCCTGAACTGTATTTCGATGCCGAGTGACTTTAAATCCTCTTTAACCACATCCGTCCAGAACTTTCGCCTACGCCCAGGTGGCCGTTTCCAGACAGGATTTGGAAGCATTTTTAAAGCGTGTTGTACGAGACGATCCGGCGTTCTTCTTAGTATATGCCCGAGCAGTCGAAGTCGACTTTCCATTGCTGCTTGAGATGGCGTTAGGAGATGCTGGCACCTCCCTCGTGTCAAGCGTTGATGTACTGCGTCGATTTCATTGTAAAGGTCTTCGTTATGGCATACACGCGGCCAGAAATATCCAAGCAAACGCCTAAAAAGCTTCCTCTCCGTGCAATCCAACCTTTCCATCTGCGTTTTCGGTGCTGCCCACGTCTCCGATCCGTACATCATGATAGGGCGAATAGCGGATAGGTAGACGCGCAACTTGACTTCCTTCGCGATGGTGGTAGACCACAAACACTTGGTTAGAGAATTGAATGCAGACGTAGCTTTCGCACATCGTTGTCGAACATCCGCTGCATAATTACCATCGTTCTTCAGCAAACAGCCCAAATAACAGAAATCGTCCACCAGTTCGATACGTTGTCCGTCCACACAAACTCCAGTTGAAGGCCTCTGAGAGACCCACATCTGCTTGCATTTGTCGGGACGAAGACGAAGTCCATAGGCTGCGGCATACTTCGAAACGAGGTTCACAATCCTTTGCAGTTTTACGTTGTTTTCAGCGAATAACACAATGTCGTCGGCGGACTCCAGGTCGACAAGGAGCGTCCTGATGGTGTTAGGATCACATCCGCAGGAAACTGTTCTGCAACTCTACGCATGATGTCATCAACGGCGAAGTTGAAAAGAAAAGGTCCTGCAACGGCTCCTTGCCTTACTCCTGTTTTCACCTCGAAAGCTGACGTAAATCCGACAGGTGTACGAACTGCTGCTGTTGTTCCTTTGTTCATGTCCTCGATTAACCGAACATACTTTTCCGGGACTCCATCTGCTCGCAGAGCATTGAGCAATCGATCACGATGAGGAGAGTCGAACGCGGCTTCAAAGTCCAAAAAAGCAAGCTGTAATGGCTTCGAAAACCGCTGCCACGATTCAATTACTCTTCTCACGACGAACACTTGGTCGATGGTCGATCTTCCAGGTCGAAAACCGGCTTGCTCATCTCTGGTCGTTCCTTCACGATGTTTGATAAGTCGCTCGAGAATGATACGTTCTAAAACCTTGTACATGACACGAAGTAGAGAGATTCCTCTGTAGTTCTTAGGATCCGTGACGAATAGCTTCTTGTGAAGAGGTACGATGATCGCATGTCTCCACGAATCGGGTATCCTTTCGCTCATCCATATGGCACGGATGGTGTTGGTCATTTCACGAATCCCAGACGGAGGAAGAGCTTTCAGCATTTCAGCAGTGATGTTGTCATCTCCACCTGCCTTTCCATTCTTCATTTTCCGGACACAATCCAAAACTTCAGACTCAGTCGGCGGTTCCTCACTGACATCGTAATGTGCTCTCTGAACATGCGGGAGCTCAGGTACTGATGGCGCTGGACGATTCAGTAGTGAACTGAAGTAATCCTTCCATATTGGCAGCGTCGCATCACCAACTGCAACTCCATTGGTAGTGTTCAAGACAGGAGAATATCTCTTCATCTTCCCGCTATACTGTCGCAGCAACGTGTAGGCTTTCTTCGGATTCTTCTCCTCCCAAGCCTTCTCGAACTCCTTAGCTCTACACGTCCACTCTCGTTCGCGGTCACTTTGAAGCTGCCGACGCAACTTCCTCCTCAGACGCTTCTCCTCCACGAAGATACCTGCAGTTCGGAGAGCACATACTCTGTTGTAGATAGATGTTGTTTCTTCTGAGACGTAGGCGAACTTCTTCTTAGGCTGTACAACCGGGAGTGCCTCTTTCGAAGCGTCCTGGATGCACTTGACAAAAGAATCCGCGTCGCAAAGTTTCTTCTTAGTCCGTACTCCGATGTGAATAGAAACGCGTTGTCGGAAATTCCTTCTGCACTCTTCATCTCTGAGACTTGTCATGTCAATCCTCTGGAGAGGCTGAGCCCCTCGCTTCCTCTTATGAATCCTCGCAGTGAAGTTCAACAGAACAGGACGGTGATCCGAATCGAATGCGACATCCCACACAGCTCTAGATCTTCGAATGTCCGATACTGGAATATTCCTCGTCAGGACATAGTCAAGCTGTAGTTTCAAAGTTGTCATCTTTCGCTTCCGCTGCTCTTCTGGAGATAGCCGGGTTGGTCCCTGCCACGTAAGCTGATGGCGGCGATGATTCCTCTTGAATGTCGATGCAATAATCAGACCGCTGCGTTCACAAAGTCGACAAGGCGGTAGCCATTGTCCGATGTTTGCTCCACTGGGTAGAACCATTTACCGAGTACTTCGGATTCCTGATCAAGTCCCATCTTCGCATTTGCGTCAATCCTCACGACAACAGCATGTTGACAAGGTATCCTGGCCAGCAACGTATTGAGTTCCTCATAAAACGCATCCTTCGAATTGTCTTCGGCGGTTTCAGTGGGCGCATGAGCACTCACTATCCACAGATTGAATCCTTTCAGATCCCGCAGTCGTACGAATGCATTCCGACACGACGTTGAGCCGAACTCCTTGACCGTACCATTGAAATCCTTCCTTACAGCTATTGCACAGCCTCCCACTCTCCTATCGTCAGCGTTACCGCAGTAGATGGTGTACTCTCCGACGCTGATGACGGGTCTACTCCTTGAGGCGGGTTTCCTGCAAAGCAGCAAACGGTGCATGGAAATAGCTCAGAAGTCTGGATAGCGCAGTTTTTGGATATCACTCGACAGCGATCGACAGTTCAGGGTGGCGAAATTGTGGCTTGTGGCCAAAGACTCCATGACTCCCAGGTACGGATCCTAAGGTGTTATGGACCAGAGGCCTTAGTGTGCCGGACGGCGACACCTTTATGCAATGTGCGGGATACTTTCGCGATATAGTTGTGCACGCTATATCGCTCGAACGTTCCCTGTGTACACTCAAACGTCTGCTGGGTTCAGTAGAAGCAGGGGCACCAACGAGCAGGTACCAACAGACTTGTATACACACCCCCGCCCACATAGTACGATGGTATTATACAGTTACATGGGAAGTACATACCAGATACAAGAATGGTAGTCATCGAGGTGGTTGCGAGCGATGAAGGTCGTAGTTAAAGGTCACCGGGAAACGCATACGACATGATGGTCGTGCAGGACTTACCCCGACCAGTCACATTCAAGGATGAGGATTACCAAAGCAATTCTCAAGGGAACGGAGGGAGGAAGGCTAGACCCGGTATCAAGTGATCACTCTGATCAAATCACAGAGCTCTTCCTTTGCGTTTACTTCAGAACGTAGGCGCTGGGTTTGCCTCGCTTCCATAATCTATCCTTCCAATGGGTGCACCAAGTGTCGGTGAAATACCGATACGTCGAATAAAGGCGCGTTTTCACACCTACGCTTCGTTGTGCTGTTTTTTGAGAAACCTCTGCTAGTATAGGAGGCCGGAATTGTGAACGCCCTCCGATGTTGATTTAGACGTGCCTCTAGTGGTCTCATTGTGTCACCCACATAGCGTTCTCCGTACCCTCTACTGCGGAAAAGGTAGGCAGTCCCGCGAAGCATGCAGATTTTCTCTGTTTGCCAATAGCGACATGTACTATCCCGGCATCTGCTTTCGTAGATTCTTGACGAGGTCAAAACATCGTTCACGCGTCCATGGAGTACGAAAAATCAGATGAAGTGGAAGGTGAGAAACCTCACCTCAGCGTTTTTCTCGCCAGCGATTTTTCATTGGCGTAGGGTTGGACGAGAGCCACGCCGTCTGGTGTACTATAAAGCTTCCATGTCCTGATGTTTCCGGGATTGTAGCCATTGAAGATAAGAGTCGTCGCAATCTTGGTGTCTACTTCTCAATCAAGAAATGACCCCAGCTTCGACTTTGTCTTATTTAGATTCTTAACGACATTTGCTTTCATGTATAATGGGTGAGCGCTTCTCGCATGTACCAAAATAGTTGTGGATGCTTCCTTCTTGAACCATAGATGTTCTTTTCGCCCTTCAACAATTCGTATCTTTGTATTGAGAAACGGCAAAGAGCCGTCTCTTCCCGGTTCTTCCATAGTGAAGGTTATTTTCGCATTCTTTGAGTTCAGACTCCCTAGTTTCGCTTCATGCTCTTCTTTGTTTGTTGCGACGACAAATACATTATTGATGTACCGCTTGTGGAACAGTGTGCCGACAGCTAGTGACGATCTCTCTATTTTGTACATGAAAATGATTGCCAAATGTGGAGCCATTCGGTTCTTCATTGATAGTTCACGCTTCTGCTTGTACAGTCGTTTATTGAAGCTGAAGATGTTGCAGCCTAAATCAGATTCGATGACCATCCCTATATCCGAGATGGAAAGACCCATTATTGGTACATCGTTATGGCGTTGTGCGAGTAGTGACAGCATAGCCTCAACAGCGTCCGAGTTGTTTACATTTTTGTATAATGAAACAACGTCAAAATTGGAGTACTGCACTGACCTTGGGATGGGATATTGCCGGAGTTATGCTAGAAACTCGTCGACATTCGGGGTATGCACTTCAACGATTCATAAAAGTGGCGAAAGTATATAGTTTCACCAGGAACCAACTAATGAGGTTGGATGGGCCACCACAGAACGCAATGATCGCTCTTGTTTTAATATCGTTCTCAGTGAGCAGCATAGTATTCGCAGTTGGCGCAATTTTCTTCGTCTTCACTCAGCTATTTGTGGGGAAGTTCCCGAGGACAAAAGACCTGATTTGGTCGTTATCACTCGGTTGAGGGGAGAGGAGGGGGACGTCTCGCCCCTCTCCCCTCGAATTATACCCAACGATAAGGCGTCCGAAACAGTGAACTCGGGGGGAGAACAAGGGAAGTTCTTCTCACGGTTGTTTCCTTGGCCTCCCCGCGAACATGATGAACGCAAAAACAAAGCCGCAGCGTATACGGTGATGCAGACGGGCTAGTCGCGAGGTGGTCGCGCATCCCCTCAAGTTGAGGGGGTAGATCTGCCACTCAAGGACTAGGTAAGGCATCTCTGTCTGGTTTTCAGAGGAGCTGATAAGCTTCTCTTGAACCTTTAGTCTAAGGTGAATATTTTTGGACCAATCGCAGTTTTTTCAGGAACAGGAGACTGTCGAAAACAGCCAGTTCGAGCAAGCTGGTTTTTGATCAATCATTGAACAATGGGAAGATCTGCAGTCGGAACGTCGCGGGAAGACCTGCAGACGCGAGAACAAGAGAACTCCTGCTGTGGAAACTTCCCCCATTACTCTGCTGTCGAGACGTCCCCTTAGCCTTCCCACAATTCGGGGGAAGTTCCCCAGTTGTTTCGAGGGAAGTTCTGCTGTCGTTCTCGGGAACTTCCCCACGAATATCTGAGTAAAGGGACAGTAACTTTGGCGTCGCTTCATGTAGTCGTTTTGCCATTTCAACTCCTATACGGTCTTTCACCACTGGCACTATAGCGTTTTTCACTCTTTTGCATGATTCCTATTAAATTGTCTTTGAAGGTTCTCAACCAAGTGAAATCGATTGGCGTAATTAGATTTGTGAAAATTCTAGCCTGCAAAATTTTTCTTCTTCAAAAAATTTCAGAGCATAATCCCATCATATTATGATCACGCTCCAAAGTTGCACCATAGTCGTTTCAGTCTAACAAAATTGGAAAATTTGAAAGAAATTTGACCCAATTCCTCAAAATTCTTCGATTGAAAGCGTTTTTCGATTGGAGCTCTCTCTCGGGGAGCCCGTGTGCAAGAAGCCGCTCTTACGTCGGGTTATGCACCAAATGGGTGTTATGATTCCAGTTTGCCATTTAATTTCTGAACGGCGCATTTTCATACATGGTGCACTGTCTCCAATCCTGTTTGCGTTGTACTCTGCTTAGCTCCCAGCATTATTAGAGATGCGGAGTTGAAGGCATTGTACAGGCCATAAAACGACCAAAGTCCTACCGTCGACTGCGTACCACGCGCTGCGCGACCGCACGCGCTACCACGCGCTGCGCGACCGCACGCGCGTCGGAAGCAGACGAGTTTTGGCCGCCGCGTGACGAGTTCCGGCCGCCGCGGGACGTTTCGGCCTCCGCGCGGCGGCCGAAACTCGTCTCGCGGCGGCCAAACTCGTCTGCTTCCGACGCGCGTGCGGTCGCGCAGCGCGTGGTACGCAGTCGACGGTGAGACTTTGGCCGTTTTATGGCCTGTACCCGCTGAACACTTACCGTTTTTCGTGCTTGATAATTTGTTTGGACCCATCTGAAAACGGAGGAGGAGTTTGTTGGATCCTCGGTTAGGCTCACGCTGAGATGATCACAGAGGGAGCCGCAGCTCTTGTCTCCGGTTTCCGTTGGCCACCATGCAAAATAGCTGCTATTCAGAGGTACAAAACTATGTAAAAAGAAAAAGATTGGAATTATATCCCGGAAGCCGAAGGATGACACTCGCGAACCACCACATGCACAAATTTTTAAGCCGGGGGGAGGGGTCCGCAAAAGTGTTCATGGTGAAGGTAGGAGGGCCGCAGCTCTTCCGGACTAATCACAGCTCCACGCCTTACTCTGGTTGGATCATCAACGCACCATTTCCATGGGAGGTAGAGTGTCTCGAATCTCGTCAAAAGAGGCCGGCCCTTCCAATCAGGCAGGCATCTAGCACAACTCACTGTCGGTAAGAACATAATGAGGGAACTCCTTGCGATTTAGCGCAACAGTTTAAAACGAAAACCGATATGGCGCAAATATAAACACTTCTATCGACTTCGTTCAACCTTGGCCTTCTTCACAAACTGCGTTTAAAGGGCTCTTAAGATTTTTTCTTGCCACGAATTTCTATAAAAAGTCAGTCTATCCGTTCTGAAGCGAAATTTCTATACATTGCACGACCAGATGAGTGTTCTTCTCCCTCAAATCCAGTCTGCCCGTATCGTTGATGCACCATGTCCAAGATGCTCCGAAAAGGAATGTACATACTTCGCCCTCCAACGTGACGAGTTGCTGGTAGTCCCTAATTTGAAGGGTAATTATAGCATTTTCAAGAATAAGACAATTCAATGAGCCTTGAAAACCAATGTGTATAATAATTTATTAATATTACGAGATAGGGGAGTTTTATTACTATTACTCGCAGGAAATCTAGACGTTTTTCTTCTTTTCGCTTGCAGATGTATCCTTTCTTTGCAGTGAACCACTTGGCTTGCTAACAGTACTACCACCATGACTGTCAGGATCGGTTTTGGAAGCGATCGACTTTGCCGACGCTGAAAAAAGTTGGCTGAAACTGACTTTGACTGAAAAATTTGACTACGATAATTTGACCTGCAGTTGTCAGTTGAAGGCCATGTATACATGGGAGTACAACGTTAGGAGAAAGTTCTTCACTGAAGAAGCTTACTGGGCCTTCCTTTGCGCTTGCTCCAAAAATTTGGAAACAATGTGTTGGATTTCGTAGGTAAACTTGTTTCCAAAACTTTTAAAGGCAGTGTTTACGATGATCATCCTCGTTGACCTTCCACAGTAAAATGATAGGGGAGAAGGATCCTAGGCTCCCAGTGCCAAAGGAATGGTAGAAAACGAGCCAGGAGTGGCAAAATAACGGCTGCAAACAAGCGTTTTGGTGCCCCAGACACGCCCCGTGCCCCAGATCCTCCCCTTGAAAGGAACAAATGAAGATTCAGATTACAGGAATGATCAAGTCAAGGAAGTGTTGATAAGTGAGCTGTTTGCTTCATTGCACGGATAGGTATCATCCTTCATAGCGGTCAATTCCTCCACGCTCAAAAATCAACGTAAACAAGAGAGGGCCTATTTTGGTTCAAAACGCGTCTTTCGCGTCCTTTTTAAGCACGCATTGCTATATAGGGCACCAGAACTTTCGTAAACCGTGGAGATATCGGAAGTGAAATTTATCATGAACTCTGCCTTTAAGTCTCATTTTCGAGCTGTTAAGTGGGTGAGTATATTTTTGAGTTTTAGGCGACCAACTCAATTTATGTTTTTGCCTTTTTGCAATTCCTCGAGAAATTTTCAAAGAGGTATTTGTGATACTTAGGTCTAACAACTACATGTGATATCCAACAAGGCTTACTATATTCTATAAGAATTGAGACAAGAGTAATGCAAGCTACTCAATCGAGATCATTGGTGAAAGCTCATCATTGGAATTTTTATCACAAAGCTACTCACCAGTTTTGACCGACTCCATTGTTGGCCAGGAAGTCCTTGTTGGAGTTGATCCTGCTGGTCCACTTGTGGCGTCATCTGGGTGAATGCGGCGAACCACTATTTCTTGCGTTGGAGTGAGAGCAGATGTGGTAACTAGTGAAGTTTCGGACCGACGCAGAGACATCAGCGGTGTGGCCTGAGTGGACGCAGACACATCGGGCTGAGTGATGTCGGCTAGATCCTTTCCTCCTCTATCAGATTTCTCGATAGGCGTGACGGTCCGAGGGGTTGCAGACTGGAAAACGTCTAGCAATAGAAACATTGTCAGTAGTATACTACTATCTGATAAATCAAAAAGTTTTGAGCCGCTCCAATTCAGAAATTGCGAATTAACCGAGGTCCATTCATCACTGTGCTCACGAGCTCCTAGCCCTCATACTCAGGGCTGTGCGGCACTGTTCCGTTTCCAAATCCGTTCCCGAGTTTCTGAGCCCGGAAGGGGAATAATTTAATGCAACGCGATCTATGATAAAGGGTCCAGGCAGTGGTTTTTGAAGGTTTCATGAGACATTGAAAATTACATCCGGGCTCTTGTGTTCAAGCGAGCATCTGAGCTTGGCTGAGATCATTCACGAAGTTTGGGGGCCTGCGATTGGAACCTTATAATAAAACGATGACACGAGATGGGCGTGGCAGGAGTGTGAACGTCTTTTGAGGGTAATCTTTCAAAATATGTAGCTTTTTCTCTTAGCTTTTTCTCTTTTTCTCTTTTCTCTCTTTTCTCTTTCTCTCTCGCATACACGCTCGTAAACGTGATTGAGATAACTACGGAAATAGAATGGCATGGCTAAGAACACAACACCTACGCATCTTGAAGCGTCAGAAACGTCCCACAATTACGCTACGTGAGTGAGAAGTTCGCCCCGCCCCTGTATCTGCCCGCCCCCTGTATTTGCGTCCTCCTCCAAAATATGGGTGCTGAGCCATTCCCACCGTCGTCGAAGTGTGTGGTTCAGTTACTGCGCTTATTGAACCACCCACATACATCGGCGACGGTGGAAATGACCCGGGATCCCTTTTTTGGAGGAGACGGCAAATACAGGGGGAGGGCAAATACAGGGGCGGGGCCAACTTCTCACTCGTGTAGCGTTATTGTGGGACGTTTTTGACGCTTCAATATGCGTAGGTGTTGCGTTCTGTATCACACCATTCTATTTCCGTAGTTATCCCAATCACCTTTACGAACGTGTATGCTGCCTTTAAAGGCAGTGTTCACGATGATTTTCGTTCCCGAGTTTTTCACATGAGACAGTTCGTTGACCCCCAAGTGTTACCAAAATCACGAAGAAACGACTTGAAACGCCCTGAACCGTCTTATTTCAGTGACATTATTCTCTGGCCTGGACTAGTTGTCCGACTGGATGAACATGTTCACGGTGATTGTCACCAGTAAAAATCGGGGCTAATCAAAATTGGAAAAATATTTTAGGCAAAGCAGTATTAGTTAGGGTCCGTAGGAAAGGGCGGAGCAGTAGAGAGTAGAGCTTAGCAAGGGACGGGTCCACAACAGATTTCGTTGTCACAACGAATAGTTCCAGTGAGAGTAAAAAGGTGGAGTGAGAGTGAAGGATTTGGTGCCTTTCTAGGGAGTTTTCTCGATTTCTTCGTCATTTCGGTTCTACCCGGAGGCCAAACAATCGATTTAGCGGTTAATCTAAGAATCGAAGATTATCATAAACACTGCCTTCAAGCTAGATTCAATGATTTTGTTGAGAGCTTTTCTCGATTCCTGAAAAATTGAATTCTGATCAGCCTTGAAGGACACCTGGTGTCGCTTGGACTACTTTCTGGGGGACAAGTTGTACACTAGAGGTGTGCGGCTTCGAAAAATAAATTTTCGGCAAACGGCAACGGCAAACCCCAACACGGCCAGAAAACTGCAATCGGCAAACGGAAATTACCGCACACCCCTGCTGTACACTGTTTTGAAGGATGGCTACATATAATAAGTATTTTTAGAGAATGCCTTTTCGGATGTCTAGAAGCGAGACTTCGAAATCGTTGAATGCCTCGTAGTGACTTTATTTCGGACAATTATTGGTTTATTGACTGAAATCATCGATTATTGAACGAGAGCTGCGGGCAGTGAGCAGCAGAGAAGCGCGATAATGAGACAACCCCAAATTTTCTGGTCTCTTCCGCCTCCGCTTCTGGCGTTTTTTTTTGCAATTTTTCTTCCGTTTCCGTTTTTGAAAATATGTAAAAGAGTTCCGCACAGCCCCTCTCATACTCCGCTTAACACAAAGACAAATGACTGTCAAATCACCGCTCTATGCGTTCGCAACTGGCGCATTGGAAACCTATCAGACTGGCACTCTTGTCAGATGGAGTGGTAGGTGATTGGGAATCAGCCATGTACTAAAGTTAATGACCGATTCATGTCGGGCCCGACGTGTCACACATCTATTACCATTGCAGGCTAGGAAGGGGGAGCTTGCTCAGTACATATTTTAGGTTGGTGCATAAGCTTTTTTCCGCTTGCTAAGAAACCACTTTTCCTTGCTCGGCTGCTCTCTTTTGGCGAAATGTGATATATTAATTTAAAGCGCATTTCTTCCTCTAGCCGTGATTCTTTGTCACCAAAACGGATGCGCGGAAACCCTCCAATTATGTATGTTAATTTTTCACTTTTCTGAATTTAAAGCTTCTGCAGTTTCTCATCTGCGCGAAGACTTTAGGGCGCCAAACGCCATAATAGTTAGGTACGAGCGAGTATTTCCGAATCAAAGACATTTGTTTTATGAGTTATCGAGTTTTTTCAAATTTCAGAAATTAAATTGGAAATCGGTCAAAAAATCCCCACAAGGGAACCACTTTTATTAAGACTGGCCATTCCGGATGAAATGTAGTTTTCTAGAACCGTTTCTGGCGAAGAATCGGATTGTGAGATTCGCAGCTGCCTAAAACCACTCTGAAAAAAGTTATACGCGTTTTTCAAAGCCTGGCGGCAAGGCAAGGGTACTCTCGATGAAATTTTTAGGGTGTTTTGGAAAAATCTCCGAACTCGGCTCAAAATTTGAATGCAGGGTTAGTTTAGGGTGCTGAACACGAATCTAGAGTTCGCCTGTCGAAGGTCTGAAGTTTGCTGTAGGTTACGGTAGGTAGCATGCGATTTAGGAGACGAAACCTCCCTTAGTATTTTGAAAATCGGCAATTAGACATTAAATTCGTATTCACCACCCCGAATAACCCCAGGATGCAAATTTTGATTCAAATCTCAGGCTTTGACCGAACTGCAGTATACCCGACGTAGTCTACCGAAATCTGTCTAAAATCGATAAACGGGCCACAGATTCGTGTTCAGCACCCCAAATATTTCCCAGAGGGACAATTTGAGTAATATCTATTCAAGCACTGCGGAAATCGTCAAAAGTCGCGATTTGCCATCAAATTTTCCTCCCTCCGGCGGGAAGCTTTAAACGAATCTTGTCGAAAACTTCGGTAAATCGACAATTAAACCTCAGATTCGTGATCAGTGGCTCAAATAACCTTCCTGAGGGAATTTCCAGTCAAATCCGGAAATTTTTTTAAACGCTTTGAGAGCCCTCTAACTGGTATGAATAAACGCCCACTCAGAAATTTCTAATAAAGTTACATGCGATTTAAGTGCTCTAAACATGTTAACTGCGACTTATCTTCATAGCTTTAAGTTACACGTGATGTTGCGCGGTGCGAGTTGAATTAAACGTGACATAAGTTACTGACGGGTAACTTATATGTGGTATATAATCGCGCATGTAACTAAACTCGGGGCGTGCTGTTTCCAAGGGAGGTATACGACGCACTCTCGAGACAGGACTTAGATATCAGTGAGCATGCTGCTTGTCGGTGTCGGCCGCGTCGCGTGTCGTTGATAGGTAACATGCAGCAATGGTGTGAGTTACTCGCAATGTTGTGTTTTATTAGCACAATTTACATGATACTTTACCCAAAAATCTGGTCAAGTTACACGTGACATTGCTTCAAGTTACTTGTGAACTTGAAGTAAGTTGCATAAAGCCATCATGCAACTTGCGTTAAAGGCCGTGTTCGCTATGAAGATAGTTTCTCTCCTTTTCCGCCTATATTGAACACGGTCCCATGCTAATTCCAATGATGTTTTTAGAATCGTACAAGACCTTCTAGGAATGGAGCTATGGGCCCTCAAAAATTGAGTTAGGTGGACGAGTTGTCCGAGGCTTGTAACTTCCGCCTTTTGCAGCCGATATATGCGAGCTGACCTGAGTAAAAAGAGAAGTTGAGAATGAAGGGAAGAACGGGGCTATTGATCGGAAACCATCGCTCTACTCACGATATCGAGCATTCATTTGTTCACGTCGGTGGGCGTGGAAAGTGCATCTGGGTGTGACGAGCTGACGGGTTTCCAACCTTGGGACCGTAGGGGACCGTTCAGAGCTCATTTTTCTTAGTTTTTTTCGACGTTGGGGTTGCGCTAGACCCCACAGCTGCCGATCTCCACCAAAAATCAGACATGGTCTTTATCGTGGACACTGCCTTTAAGGTCTCAGGTAACTTGTTCAGAAGTTCCTAAGTAATAGTAGACTCTAATTCATTTCAAGTAAACTCCTGTTTTCGATTGCCACAGCGCGGAGCGAAGGCTTTTTCGTCGGCACCTCTTTATCACTAGTTATATTTCACCGAGGCTCACCGCTCCGCTGCTGGTGATAATCGAAATTAACAGGTCAATAGAAATTTTGCAGGGTCTAGTTCCCTTGACAGAGTCCCTCAGCTGATTTGAAGCTTTGATAGGAGGCGAATATGAACATTTTAAACTACTCGATACTAGCCCATACATCGAATTTGAATGTGTAATTAAAAGGGGAATGACTTCTCTGGCAGGCGACAAAGAGCATGAGATGAAGGAAAGAATGCACTTCACGATGCTCTATCACCCTTCGCCAAAAAACACAACGTCCTCGCATTCAACTTAGTCTGATGAATGGACTGAGCTGCGACAGTAGATCGCTGCGCGCGATCGAAACCTCGTCGGCCGAAAATGCCGCAAGCGCCGCGCGGCCAGCCGCAATCATAGTCCGCAATCATAGTCCGCCTGGTCCATTTACCAGACTATATTCGATACGCGAACCAAACATACATTTTTATCGTTGAAGCCAGAGACGGCTTGGCTTGAAACACCGAAACGCAAGCAGGTCGTAACACTCCTCGTGCAGGATAGCACTCCACGGTGGAATGCTTTTGTAGAGAACACAAGCTACTCCCGATACTCACCGTTTCTGGTGCTATTGCTAACGGAAGACGACTCGGAGACAACGCAGGTGAACCTTAAAAAACGAATGTGATGTGTCGTGTCGTTTTTGCTGGGACATAATGACGGCGGGCAGCTATTTTCTTACAAAACCACTGCAGAATTTTGTGGAAAGGACGATAGAGTAGTTAACTACGTATAAATTACAAGATACATAAGTGTGTTTCTTGTTTTGAGCATCCTTCTATACCGTTCCCCATTCGGTCAAGTGTGCACAATTGTTAAAGGCAGTGCTCACGATGAGAACATAATCTAAGTTTTTTTCCTCGAAAATTGTGAATTAAAGATCCCTTTCTCAATGTGCAGCAACGAAAACGACCAATACTGCTTGAAAATAGCCACAATGAAGGTAATAAAATATTCACAGGGAATGCAATGGTTGACGAGTTGTGGGACGAGGAGTCAAAGTTGGACGAGTCTTTGTGGTACCTGAATCAGCTGAGTGTCTCCATGCAGAAATTGATTTTTGAGTAAAGCTAAACGAAAGAACAATATGTTTCCTACTGTGGCCTTGATTAGAAGAACATAATCAAGGGAAAGAAACAGTGCACTAACAGAAAAATTACATAAATCGGATTCTTCCAAGCGTACTGATTCAAACTTGAAGAAATTATACACCAAAAGAAGTAACACATCGAGAGAAGTGAAACAGAACTTCTCCAGACAGTCAAATGAAAACAAGAAAACCAAAACAGTCAAAAACACATGTTATACTACCGTGACCATTTGAGAAAGAGACGGGCAAATTGTCCTGAGTCCATTCACACCAAATTGAATTTCAATCTATGTTGCTGATTCTTTGCCTTTCAAGGGTCTGGGGTCTAGAAACTTGCTGAAGCATTCATATGAATCCATATGAGTTCATATTTTTGGAATATTGCTCAAACAGCGGTTTGAACCACCAGCCCGAAATGTGGGGAAATGGTGAACGAGTTGCTCGCAATCAGAATCCATTCACACTATTGACAGTTGGCTGCCTATTTGTCGTCAAAATTGTCCAAGGCGTCGCAAAATCGTCAGAGAGGGGGCGTACGGACGTTCTGGGTTTGCGAAATCGTTCCATTGGGCTGTTTCTCGAAATCTGACTAGTTTTTGCTGCTTTCTTCCACGCTTTCTTCTTCAGCATTTCCTAGCATAGCTTTTCACGCTAAAGGTTTCATCGTGAGCACTGCCTTTAAATGAATTCTATGTTACCGATAGCAAAAAGTTGGGACAGTTGCCAGGGCTTCACTGCCGCAACGAATCGGCCAAACAGGCCAAAATTAGGGTAAGAAAAAAAAGCTTTTTTTGGTAAGGAACTGCCAAGGTTGAGACTTCTGGAGTATCTACACATTGCCATGTTTCTGACCTACCGTATTTCCTCTAATAAAAGTACACCTAAAAGGGATGGCTGAGTATTACAAGTACACCCTCTATTTGAAGTACACCTCTATTAGAAGTACATATAAAATAGAGGTCTGGGTATTAGAAGTACACCCTCTATTTGAAGTACACCTATTTTAGAAGTACGCCTCGTTTCGGATAGAGCCTCCGGTTCTCGGGTATATAAGTGCTTGGCAATTCGAATGTGGCAATTGGGAGACCAGTTTGCACGAGATGTTTTTTCAGTGTTGTGAGGTTTGAATATTTGCAAAAAAAAACTATAGGCCGCCTCTTTCTCCGTCAAAATTGCTTGTATGGGAGAACTTCCGATGAAACTCAACGAACTTCAAAGGACCGAAAAAAATAGAAATGAAACTTGATATTGCTGTTATTCTCGGAGAATGAATGGAGCTCATTTAGGTGCTATACACGAATTTTGATTGATTTTAATGATTAAAAGTGGAATTGTTTTGGCCCAAGACGTTGAACGTTAAAGTTCATTGAAAAGCCAAGAATCCCTAGCGTTACGAAGATGGATAGTTCATGTAGAGGAATCGTTTCTACGACAAGGAAATCAGCATCAGAACCGCCCTTTTTCAATCGCTCTGGAGGGCTCGAAAGGCGATCCATCCCATTGTAACAGGTTGATTCCCATCGGTCTCTGTCTTCCTTATAAAGCACGCGTAAACGGAAGCGTTACCGAACTTATACAGTTTTTGGAAGAAATTGACTCGGGAAAGGTGTGAATAAAGGGTTTGAAAATATGATATCAGTGATAGGGATACCTCGATTCGGTTGCAGCCGATGTATGCGAGCTGACCTGAGTAAAGAGCGAAGTTGAGAATGAAGGGAAGAGCGGGGAAATTGATCGGAAACCATCGCTCATCTCACGATCTCGAGTTTTCATTTGTTCACGTAGGTAGGCGGGCATTGCGCTTTGGGGTTTGCCTAGCGCTCAAAGTGGCAACTTCAGGCTCTTTTGGTTCTCTTCCTGGCTTGTTTTCGTGCGTTCTTTTGGATCTAGTCGAAACAGAAACACTTTTTTCATCGTGAACACTGCCTTTAAAGGCACAGTCCAACCTCAGAGGTAATTTTTGATATTATGGTCCGGTCGCCGTCTATAGCAACCCTGCCAAGCGCGAAATATCAATTCGCTCAAATAAGCGAGAAAAAGCTAGGAAAATGTCGAACACGCCTTCTTGAAGGAAAAAAATGGGTAACGCCCACTGGCAGGTTTTCGACCTCAATACTGAAGAGATACGGATTTTATTCGAATTCTATGTTCTTCCAATTGTTTTCGACCTGGCTTTATATTGTGGCCTGCTTTAGAGCGATGGCTGCGATTAACGAGAAAATACAGGCTCGAGACAACTCGTCCGCGAGCTTCAAGCAGTTCAAATTTAAAATTTTTGAGGACCCGTAACTGCGTTCGTAGGGAGTTCTGAGCGAATTTGAAGACACCATTGTGATCAGCGTGAAAGTTTCTCCAAGAGAGGAAGCAGAACGAAAAATCGATTCTGAGGTTGGACTGTGCCTTTAAATGGCTAAGTTTTTATGCTTGCGGTCTGAAATTTCACTAATTACAAATTTTCGGTCTTACACTGGAAATCTATGCCGGAAATGCAAACAGCCTACCATTGGAAATCCAAAAGTTTGCCCCGAATAATAAAAGTACGCCCTCTATTAGAAGTACACCTCCAATAGCAGTACACCAAAAAATGAGGGCTGAGAATTAGAAGTACAGCCTCCATTTGAAGTACACCTCTAATAGAAGTACATGTAAAATAGGGTCTGAGTATCAGAAGTACATGTACTTCTAAAAGAGGAAATACGGTATATTTTTACTTTTAATAGTGCTTTATCGTAAATTGTCTTCGCCATCCTATACTTACACCACTCAACTCCTCAATTTCTATAAATATCCTATCATTTAGGACCATTATATGTTCACGAAAAATAGGGCTGTGATTGGGAAGCCTACGCAGAAACTAATAAATAGTTCAGTAGAACCTCTCACCTCCATGAGGGTGTAGATCTTTCTCCGCTATACCCTCAACTGTCTGATGAATGGCGATGGCTGTAATATGAAGGAACGTTAATCATAGAAAAGTCGTATGCCTGTGGTGTGTCGTTCGACACGAAAATATAACACTGATGCGTGAGTCAAGCCAAGTTTTGAAATTTGCTTCCGTGTAGCCGAACGAGGGTTGCATAAACTTTGCCAAGTTGTCCAGAAACATCTCTGATAAAGTTTCTCGGGAATCTTCGTCGAACCTGGCGGGTCGCGGCCTACTATTCTACGACCCGGCCACGCCACGAACCTGTTACTGTATGATCCACGAGGAGCTCACAGCGGATTCACAATCCCGAGAGCTTTCTGAGAATCTTTTCACAAAAACAACTCAGCTCCTCAGAATGACCCTTTCTTCTTCCCTACTCCCTTTTCTCTTTCCTTTCTTTGGCTGACAGCGAAAATCTTGTCCCTACGCCAGCACTCCCTCAACGATGCAGCAGAGTGCCGCTAACCTGGACTACTGAGGGAGCGGCGGCCACATCAAGACTGCCACTTTAGTGCATGGCAAATGAGGCAAACTCTTTAGTCGGACTCAAGGTGTTAGCGGTAGGTTTGAGGTTCGAGAGAGGTTTTGCTCGGTTAGAGGCAGATCGAGCTTCGCGGTATGTTTGCTTCTAGTTTGCGGCGAAGTATGTCATAGATGTCGCTCTTTTCTAGGTCGAATCGTCGCTTACCAGTAAAAGAAATTCATGGGAATTCCTCTTAAAGGCAGTGGTCGCGATCAAACATGCTTGTCGTAGTTTTCTCTCTAAACTCTTTCCGGGTTGCGTGTAGAAGGACCTGTAAGAAAAAATCGCGAAAAACCACTCTTTTGGGCCGAATTTGAAGCCTGAACTTTCTCGTCTTTTGATGGTGGACGAGCCCACTCCACATCATCGGCATCGGCTCTTATATCAAGAACATCAGCTGGCAGCTGGCATGTAATTGGATTTCAATCAATGAACCTTCGAATTTATGTACACATTTAGTCAAAAACATTGACTGAAGTGCTTCCTTTCATTGCTCAACTGTTTCATTAGGGAAATTTGCATTTATTTCTTCCTCTGAATGTCGATGATTTTTGACTGCTCGGCATGAGACGGTGATCTTTTTCATCGTTGCTGTGCACGTGTGCACGAACTGCCATCTTTGGGCTCTAGAAACTCTAATTCTAGCCCGTTTTCCAATGCGCTACCTTCATAGTTTTTCAGCTGTTTTTGATCTAAGCTGATTTTTGTAGTTTTTTTTTATAACGTTTTTCATCGTGACCACTGCCTTTAAGATTCTGCTACTTTGATAAAGAAAGGGACCACTAAGCTTCTCAGCCATGGTCGCTCCTCAGCAAAGGGGGATGTAAGAATTAGGCAGGACCCAAGCATCAGTGGGAACAAAATAGGATTTTGTTTCTTTAACTCACGAGGCAGAACAATGTTTTCGTTTGATTTAGCCTAAAAGACAGAACTATGCAAGGGAATGCAAAAGCAGGAGAGTAGGCAAAACTGACTCTCGATCTGTATATTTCCGGAACCTCTCTCCCAGATGCTTGGTAGATAGCTGAAATTTTTCATGGTAATAGTTGGTCGTGATGAAGAGAAGAGGAGAAGTCTTAAGAAAATTGCAGAGAAACGCAGAGAGCTCTTTCCACCTTCAATGATTCGCGCCTGTTTGGCCTGTGCGTCAAGTCTTGGTGGTGCACGGATCAACTTGGAGATTTGAGGACCTTCGGCTTCCAGGTCGGCAATCTTCACGGCTGTTCCGGCGTCTTCAACGGATTCTGGCTGAAAACATTACTTCGGTTGTCATTTTTAGAATCTGCGATTCTGCCGGGCGGTGTCTCTCACAATGTGTAAGAGGAAGGACAATCCCGAGAGGACTTATGACGAAGCAGGGTTCGGTGGTGACCAGAATGGCGCTTCGGCGTGGTAGTTGAATGGCATGGTGGGTATTGGGACAACCATGGTGGTAAAATCGTGCAGTCACTGAGCACCACGTCTGCTCATCAGATTCGAGCGACGGTAAGTAAAATCTGACTGAGGGAAACTGTCCGCCCAGCGTGCGTGTCAAACAGCTGTCGCTAGGGTTTTTTTCGGACGAGCCTCCACAGCGCTGCGAGGAGCTGACTAAAATATAAACCACTTTTAATATAATAATCCTGCAGCTAATTCGCGAGTCCAGAAAGTTCCTTCGCGATTGTCGCTGGACACGCACGCCGACCGCGTGGGAGGAGTCTTTTAGAGACTTAAGTATTCTAAATGACAGACCAGCTCACGTGAGCGCACCCACAAGATCACTTGACTTATGTCATCCGATAAAAACAGTCATCCGACGAAGCAATGGGTCCGCTACCTCTGAGGAAAGTAGTTCTTTCCCTTCTAGTGTCTTGGGTTGGAGAGGCTTTGCTTTCGCGGATTCATCTGTTTCTTCGTCACAGATTTCCAAATTCGCTGAAATTCGCACTGGTAATTGATGTATTGTACGATATAATATAATAGAAAGGGCAGACCGATTCCTTTTTTCAGGTTACCGAAGTCTATATAGCATGCCGCTACCGTGGATGCAACTAAAATCAGGGTTATGATCGATATCACAATTATAGCGGGCATCCTGAAACAGACGTTTTGTATTGTAACCACGGACCCTCCTGTTCTGTATGAAAATCCGTGTATTCCGGCTTATAAGGCCTCGTGGGACGCCATGTGTTTATGCTATCAATCCATGCGGAGGGTTTTGGCCAGTGTTGTTGCATACTGCGTTCGTCAGCGCGGATAGCAGATTATCTGCATTCAAAAACTCACGTGAAATGTCCTAATATAAGTCCTTCTTGAACATCGCCCAGGTGGACGGTGTCGTTGTAGGCCTCACTACATTCCACGACAAACAGAAGGAGAAACAAGCGAAACATTTCTCTCATTTTCGACAGGAACACATAGAATCTGATATCTGAAAAACATTCTTATGTACGCTCAGAACACCGATTGATGCCGGAGCCGGTTGTCCACCAACCGAAAAACGTCCAGGCGAGGTCACTCATAAAATATTAGGTTGGTGAAAAAGTTATTGCGGTTTTATGTCATCTACTTTTATGAATGATTTCTGAATAAAATTTTGGATTGAATGTGGTCGTGTTATATATATAATTTTTAAGCTCGTTTTTCGCTCTATCTATTCGGTGTGTTGTTTTTGATTCTGAAATTATTAGGCCAGTTTTTTCAGGGCTTTAAATACAAAATGGATAAGAGCCGAATTCGCACGATTTTCTTGTTCCAGTTCAAGCTAGGTCGAAAAGCTGCTGAGACAGCTTGTGATATCAACGATGCATTTGGCGCGGGAACCACTAATGAACGTACGGCACAATGGTGGTTCAAGAAATTCCGCAGCGGCAACGAGAGCCTTGAACATGGAGAGCGTGATGGCCGTCCGTCTGTGATTGATAGCGATCAATCGAGAGCCTAAATCTAAGCCGATTCTCGCAAAATTACACGAGAAGTTGCCGAAAAAGTCGACGTCGACCATTCGACAGTCGTTATCCCTTTGAAGCAATTAGGCAAGTCAAAAAGCTCGATAAATGGGTGCCGCATGATGCCCAACGTTGCACAACTGACCTTGCAGAAGTTAAACAGATTGGGCTACGAGACTCTGAATCATCCACCATACTCGCCGGACCTCTCGCCCACCGACTACCACTTCTTCGAACATTTGGGCAACTTTCTCCGGCAGAAGTGCTTCAAAAACCACGACGACGCCAAAAACGCCTTTGCCGACTTTGTCGCCTCCAGAAGCCCTGATATTCACGCCACCGGCATATATAAACGTTTTTCTCGTTGGCAAAAATGTATTGATTCTAATGGTTCTTATTTCGATTAATAAAGCTTGTTACAAAAAAAGTTATGGTCATTTAAAGTTGAAGGGTAAAAACCGAAATAACTTTTTCACCAACCTATTACAGCCAGGGGTGCGTTCCAAGAACATTCCCGAGGCAAACCGCGTCGATGTACACGTAACCACGGCCACGTGAGAGCAATTCTCAGGTATAATTCGCATCCATAGAGAGCAATTCTGTCCACGGGAAGGTTGTTTCTCCTCCCACAGCGTCGTGGGAACATTCTTGGAACGCACCCCTCACGAGAAATACTGAGCGGTGCCGATTATCACGAGGGCAAAACATGCTTTGCAGCTATCATTTGAGAGTTCGAGTTAGTCGGTCTAACTATAAGGGGCGTTCAGAGTTTTCGAGGGGCGACGCGACGGTACATGCCACGCAAAAATCGTGTCGCGCACATAACGTCGGCATGGATCGCGAAGAGACTTCGCGTTCACTGTTGAAAGTTGGCGCAAACTCGGTGCCATGTGCTATAACATAGGTGCACCGAGTTGGCGCCAACCTTCAACAGTGCACGCGAAGTCTCTTCCCGATCCATGCCGATGTTACATATTTAGGTGTGCACGCTGCGCAAACTCTGGGCGACTACGCGCAATTGCATGCGTACGCAATTTCTCGTAAACAAGGCTGTTCTTTTGCGGTTCCAACAGTTTTTTCGTATTCCTTTAAGAGTATGTGATTCTAAATATGCTTGTTTTATTCCTTTGATTGTTAAATTTTGTTAGTGAACAAACACTGAAGAAAAGCAGCAATGAGTTTCGAACGTCCATCGCGACGCGCTGAATCGCGAGGCAATTTGCGCGCGATTTCAAATGTATCGCGCATATTTACTGTGAACACCCAGAGACTACGCTTGATGGATACGTAGGCTGATTTTACATTGCGTCACGCCGCGAATGAACTCTGAACTCCGCCTAAGGCCCCAGTCATAGTCGGACAGTAGATCGACAGTCCTAGACCAACTCGGTCGATATGTACGAGAAACACGCGGATCGTGAAGAATTGGAGTGATGAATCATTTTCGACTGATAAAAACGTCCTCAGTGGCAGCACACACTCTCGCGAGAGTGGTTATTGAGGTTGTAGGGCTCTTACTAGAACGCTCACGCAGTTGCAAGCGCGAAAAACCAGAGAAATCTAGCGTATTTTAGCCACATCGAGCGATCAAACCATCCGTCCTCCTTGAAAAAGCATAGAGGCAGTTCCACGATAAAAAGCCGTATTCCAGCTTTCTATGATTTTGAGTAGACAGGTCCACGAAGTAGAGGATAATATGGAAAAGACCCAAGAAAACTATCGGAGAAAAAAAAACTGTTTAGGTAAACCTCTTGAATATTACGCTTGTTGGTATGTTTTGCGCGCTGCGGGCAAAACGTCAAACCAAACGTCGGGAATGGTTTTGGGTTCAAAATTCTTAGGTATAGCCTAGCTCCCTCATTTTGAGCCGGTCGAAGAGAGGCTTGTCGGGCTTATGAAGTCAAAATCTCCTTATCACTGTTATATTTTGCCATGACCGACCGCTCCGCTGCTTGCTCCACCCGGACTCATCCGAGCAAGCTAGGCTTAAGTGACATTGTTATCTGTTTCGAGCATTCAAACTTTGAAAAAAGATGGGTAAATGCCCATGTTTGGATACAAGAGTTTTCAGGGATAAATAGTATTGAAAAATTCGGATTCTTTTACTTTGGTGAAACGAAGGGTGTACAACTGTTAAATGGCGTAGGCGGGGTGATTCAATGGGTCGGCCGGTCCACGATATTTTCACCTACTTCCCGGCCTTTCTTTAAATGCTTCCGTACTTACACTTCTTAGGCCCCCGTCATAGTCGGTGGATCTACTGAGTCCCACCGGGTCGATGCGCACCGAATTCGCGGGAAACGGGTGCAAAAAATCAACCCACTGAGTCCGACTGCGACCATCTGATGCCCACCGCAATCCCCCCGGTCGATACTGATTGTTCTCATGCGTACAAGGGCGGGGCGACTGACTCAGGTACTCAGGGCGACGGCCGGCGAACCTCTATGCTGAAAACGACGGCCGGCGCCCCACATTTCGAGGGTGCCGGCCAGCGGCGAACCATGCTTCATGCGACGCACACGCAGCGCGGATATTGGCTCGCCCGCGAACCACAAAACACGCCACGCCATCTTCGATTCGGCCGGTTGGAAAGACAATTGATAATGATCACGACTGATCACGCCGTAACGTGGTTATCACATGCACAGCCGGTATAAAAGGCGACTCATCTCACTAGAGTCCTCAATCGGCATTCTAATGCCGGCCCTGGAAGGTGACTTCGAGTCACTCTCCGGAGGCGAGCATAATTTTGACCGCTGAAGGGATAGGGGTATCTCCACGGCTGGGGGGGAAGGCGGTTTTCGCCGTGATCCGCGGGGAGGGTGGTTCCTCACTGCAGACTGCGGCGGACCGAGGCGGGGCGTTTCTCCGCCGTGGGGCCGGGGTGACATGCTTGAGGTAAGCAATAATACAAATAGTGATCGCGGGCCAACTGGTAAAGGTCGGCGGGCCGTCGACATACGGCTGGCCAGCGAACCAAAAGCGGGCGGCCGGAGGACGGAGACCGCGGGCCAGCTGGGAAAAGTTCGCCGGCCATCGTCCTGAGTACCTGAGGAGTCCCACTGTGTCCCACCGAAATCATCCTCACCCCACCCGGACCATATAGGAGTTTCTCACGTGATTTGGGTGCATTTTTTCGGCCGACCGCATCTCGACTCTCGTCGTCTGCGCTCTGCCCCACCTACTGCTGCCGATGACTATCGATTGCGTGTTTCTCAGAGGAACTGGTTGGCGCTGGTGGCAACCGGACTCGGTCGGACTCAGCAGGTTTTTCCACCCTGGAGTCATTCGGACTCAGCAGGTTTTTCGATGAAGTCTGACCGGGACCTTAGAGGGACCCAAAGCTTGGGTTACTGCGAAAGGAAGGCCAATGTGCCAATGCGGATCATTAACACTGTCTTCAAATCTACGTACGCATAGCGGTGCGAACTGTCCAGTTCAATTCAAACTGGTATGTCAACCGTCATGTTGCCTACTGTCAATGGTCACACTTACAGTTACACTACGGGGTCACAACGAACTGTTGAGACAAACAAACCTTGCGGTGGTTGGCGTGGATATTCTTCAGAGCAAAAGAAATGCTGACCAACTACAAAGGATGAAGGAACATAAATGAGCTCAATAAGGCGCTAATCCTACATTCCGAAATCATACGAATAAATCCTGTCATACTTGCTTGAGAGCTATCGTATCTCGACTGGTAAAGCTTTGGCCTTTTAATCGAATACACAGGAAAGAAGGTGCCTAGAGGCGCTGCTTTCCAGGGACATCGCGAGCACAGAAACTTTCCGTTGCCCTGGCATCGTATACCATTCAAGCTGCTCGTACGTCCCTTTCTGTATATTCTGAGGGGCTTATCGCTTCCGCGCCGCCTGACAACTCGGCTCGTTCTTCCAATCGGCAAGTCGACCTCTGTTGCTGCCCGGGCTACTCCACTTCGCCCCAACAGCAACAGCTGTGGCCTGGTGATTGGGAAAACGAGCTAAACTAGCGGGTAGCTCCGATTTCTATGCGATGCGGCTCGGGGCCGAGAATCGCCTGAGTGGATCAACAAGCCAAACGCATTTTTTCTAGAAAGGACATTCCCTGGGCGATCTGAAATCTTGCATCGTGCGTTTTCAAAAATGATTATTACGATTACAACGTCAACGCATGACATGAAGTAAAGTCGGCTTCTTTGTATGTCATTTGCTCAGCTTGAATACACAAAAAACTGAATCCCTTATTTGCTGAAGCACTTGCTGCGATTCGGAGTACGATAAGAGCACATGACCCTCCAGCTGCAGGTCTTCTCACAGTGCTCAAAACAGTCTAGTCTTCGAGTTGAATGCCTATTCAACACGGCGAATAAAAAAAGTACTTGGTCTGTGTCCAATTCTCTGATTCACATTTGAGTACCTAGTTGGATGTAATAGTCGCCCTCTCATTGAAAAAAGTCGGATTTTCGTAAAGCCTGAGATCTGACTATACTCAAAAATGGGATACTGAAGACAAATTCTAGTTTCCTCAAGAGTACCACCTAAACATGAATAAATATTAAGTCGAAATTCGACTAGGACTATGCATTATGCTTCTTAGTATTAGAACAGCTATCTGCAAAACCTATTCAATACTTTTCGCCTTTTTTTCAAATCTGAGATGTTCTCATTTTCCTGTTTTCCATTTGAAGAAAGCGATAAGGGACTTTTTCCAACAAAAGTGCGGCCATTTTGAAATTTCACCCATCCGATGTTTGCTTGGGGAAGAGAAGTTTAAGACCAAGTACTGAGCACATTTCTCTACCCAGAACTTGACTCGGTGCTTCCTTGTTGGACAGAGAATCTTTGAACCCTCAGCACGCGAAAATAGGTTTAAATTCCACTCGGGACCGCTCCACATGAATGGAACAGCCTGATGTTTCGAACTGCAAAACGCGGCTTTTTAATTTAGGCGATGCAGTTCCGAGTGGAATCCGCACTGTGAAAGGCGTGTCAACTCTTTTGTGGACCGGAACAACAACATAAAGTAGACTAACCATGGGTAAAGTGTGATCTGTCATCAAACATATTTGATAACTCAGAACAAAGAAGGAACTTAAGTAACTTCATTGGCATATATCGAACAGAAAATGGGTCATGCTTTCGGACAGGGAGCCTTTACATAATCGAAGAGGTGAAGTCGCCTCACCGAATCGCCTGTTCGGCACTTTCAGGATGAGATGCCGTTAAAGCTGAACAAATAACTTGTGACTTCGAGTATAACAAAAAGGAACAATTCTGCTGCAAAGGTTGTCGATACAACAAAGGGAATTGAATTTGGATAGGTGTCTAGTACACAGGAGGCATCACTGGCTGCTTGAAGCGGCTCTTGAGAGTAGCTGCAGATCTAATATCCCTATTGACCTTTCTGAGATCCAAGCGTTCGATTTTGAATTGCCGTCGATCTTGAGTTCTCATTTTCTTCAGCATCTTGAACCCTTTCACATAGTACACGACCTTCCTTACAATAGGGTCGAAGTTCGTGAAGAAGTACTCATCCACTGTATCCTTGTGGAACAGCTTGAGCATCTCTTCCCTGCAACACATAAACGAAATTTTTGACGTGAAAATGTTCCCCTTTTCCATAGAGAAACTCGAAGCTATCCGCGAGGAGTCTTATCGCAAGGTATTTGTCTCCAGTAAAATATAGGCGTCAGAGGGGTTTCGCATTTTGCGAAGGTGTCCATTGTGTTTGCTTTCTTGTCGGGCACTACTGAATCTACTATGAGAGACATTCAGTCAAACTATTTTATACGAAATCCGACGCCGAAAACATCAACAGCAGCTAAAAATTGCTGAAAGAATAGTTGGCCCTACTATTCAAGGCACTGTTCACGAAAAACTTCATCCTTGAGTTTTCCATGACAAACGCTTCTCGTGGCTCTCAGAAGCACAACAGCGTCGGAGAAACGGGACGCGAAGCTACCCAGGAGCCACAAAACGGCTTACAAAAGTGGGCCAACCCCGCCGCTTTGGGAACGTCCGGCCCCTTGCCGCCCCTCGACGTGAATAATGGAACACTCGAGATTGGGAGATGAGCGATGGTTTCCGATCAAAAGCCCTGTTCTTCCCTTCATTATCAACTGCTCTCTTTACTCAGGTCAGCTCGCATACATCGGCTGCAAAAGACGGAAGTTACAAGCCTCCGACAACTCGTCCACCATGTTTCCATAGCTCAATCTTTGAGGGACCATAACGTTCCCAGAAGGTCTTGTACGATTCCAGAGACATCATTGAAATCAGAATGGGACCGTTTTCAAGATAGGCGAAAAAACAGAGGAGTGATTTCTATCGTGAACACTGCCTTTAGAGACACAGTCAAACTCAGGGGTAATTTTTGATATTATAGTTCGTCAGCCGTGTATAGCAACCCTGACAGGCGAGGAATCTCAGTTCGCTCAATTAAGGGCGAAAAAGCAAGGCAAAAACGGTCCGCCCCCAATACCCCAAAACAAAACCAAGCGTTCCGTTCCGAAGAGGATAACAAGATTTTTGCAGACGGAGGAACTGGTATGAGCGGCGATGCCCAACGGCATTTTCTACAATAGCAGAGTTCTGAGCTTTCATTTCGTGGCGGTGTGCGTGATCTGTATTTTTGGGGTATTGGGACGGGACCGGCGTTTCCCCTGTAGTTTCTCCCTAGTTTAGAGGCAGCAGACACGCTCGAAAAAGTTGTTGAGATAACTACGCTACTTGGGTCGTATGTCCCGGAGTAGAACGCTCACGCCGTTGGAAGCGTGAAAAACGAGTGAAAACTACTAAATTTGAGTCGAAAATTTTCGTCAATCACGCCCATTAGCTTCCAACCCCGCCCTCTCAAAATACGAATACGGTCACTTTGGCACCTGTTTGAAGCTTTCAACGAGATGAGAGTTCTAGTACAGGCTGTACGGGTCTATCGGCTTCCCTATCCCAACCGTTTTATCGTAAAGGCAACATACAAGCTCGAAAATGATAACCTTTTTGTGGAATGAATCGAAGGTGTGAAGCTGTTAATGCTCAAAATGACAAGAAAAAACCGGAAAAATTCGACTGAAATGAAGATATAACGCTTCGTTCCATATTGGTCCGGAAGTGGACGAGTTCTACACTGCCTTTATTCGGGAGTGCACAAGTTCCCCTTTTCACCCGCACTAGCTGTTACAGTAATGCAGCACTGCGGCGCGGTCTGTGACGAGCCCGTTCTCTCCCACCCCATGTGGTAGGCATCGACTTTCGCATGACAACCGTTCATTCCTCCGCATGACCGGCGATCATGCTCAGAGAAGGTGAGTTTTTGAATTTTTTTTGCCGTCTTATGTTGTTTCGGTGATAATTCAAATGTCGACGTAATGGGACGCGGTTAAATGACCCATGGATATGAAACGGTATATAAATGTTCAGAAAGAAAGTTTTTTTGGTATAAAAAAGAGAACAGATGTTTTCTCAATTTCTTGGTAGCACGAAGGATTCTGCAAAGCTTCATGTATACCCTGACCTTTGACCAAGACGATGACATTTGAATTATCACCCAAACAACTGAAAACAGCAGAGAAAAAATGAAAAAACTCACGATCTCTGAGCATGATCGCCGGTCATACGGACAACTGGACGGTGGTCATGCGAAATTCGATGCCTGTCGCATAGGGTGGGAGAGAACGGGCTCACCGTAGACCGCGCTGCCGTGGTCCATTACTGTAACAGCGTGTGAGGGTGAAAAGGGGGGCTTGCACACTTCCGAATAAAGGCAGTATACCGCATTTGCTGAAATAGCGGAGCTATCAACAAATTCTTTGGGATGACGTACTCGTACGGCGCTTTCTGGAACGCCCACGCGGTCAGAGGCGTAAAAATGTATCCAAAAAGACCGTAATCGAGCACTGAATATCTTTATTGAGGGGCGGAGCACGTATCGATAGGCGGAGAGAAGATGATTTGGTGACTTAATACGGCTCAAACACGGTCATTTTAATCGTTTTTGACGCTTACAACTTTGTGAAGGCTCTTCTAGGGCCCGCACGACCCCCCCCTAATGTATTTATCCCGACAACTTTTACGAGCGTGTATGCTGCCTTTAATATTAGCTATTCCAACCGCTCGGGCAAAACTCGTCCAATTTTACCCTATAACGAAAACAGCCCTTATTCCTGTCTTAACATGCAGTTTTCGTAGGTTTTTTTCGTTAGTTTCCCATACTACTAGCTTTAAATTTTTGATTTATGACATAAAATCGATACAATTTTATTTTCGTTCTTCTATTTTCCGCCTGTCTTGAAAACGGTCCCATGCTGTTCCCAATGATGGCTCAGAATCGTACAAGACCTTCTGGTAACGGAGTTATGGTTCCTCAAAAATTGAGCTAGGGAAGCATGGTGGACGAGTTGTCCGAGGCTTGTAATTTCCGTCTTTCGCAGCCGATGTATGCGAGCTGAAATGAGTAAAGAGAGAAGTTGAGAATAAAGGGAAGAACGGGGCTATTGATCGGAAACCATCGCTCATCTCACGATCTCGAGTGTTCGTTTGTTCACTTCGAGGGGTGTGGAAACGAGGCACGCGGCGATTCTGGGACCCCAAAACGCTTGTATGCAGCCGCCATTTGGCCACTACTGGCTCGTTTTCTACCGTTATTTCGACACTGAGAGCCTAGGAACCTTCTCGCATATCATTTCACTAAGGAAAGTGACCGAAAATGATTATCGGGAACGCTGCCTTTAAGGTGTGTCCACTTTGCTCACTAGTCTTGCAAAGTTGTTACACTCGACGAATGAAGTATCAAAATTACCCCTGAAGTTGGACTAAGAATTTGAACCACGACGTAAAGAGCGCTGCCCACCCATTCACCCTCAACTGTTGCCGACAAAACCGAACGACTGGAAAATCGACTTCAAAGAACAACCATACTCAAATGGGTAAGTTCGGTTGAAGCTGGCCGTTTGGTACAGAGCTTCGGGGACCCAATCGGCTCATTCTTGTTCAAACATCAAATCATCAACAAGTTTGGACGGCTCAGTGTTTGAACGAGCTCTGCAGCAATAGTAGATAGCAATCTTTTTACGAGTCGTAGTAAGGCGCTATTCATACTCCACATCCCTGAGGAGTCTTGTACGATTCTAGAGACATCACTGGAATCAGCGTCGGGCAGTTTTTAAGATAGACAGAGAAACAGAAAAACGATTCTGAGGTTTGACTGTGCCTTTAAACAAGAATGAGCCGTCCGGATCCCCAAAGCTGTATAGCGTTCCTCGATGAATTCGGCTGCTCTCGGTAGACTCCACCAGCGCCACTACACGCCACGCGGCCAGCGCACCAACACGCGACGCGACCGGCACTCAACGAGGCCAGCGCGCCGGTCCGAAACGCGGCCAGCTTACTGAGGCATCTTTCATAGTCCTCCACGCAAGCGCGGCACGCGCGTGACGCGCGGGACGAGAGGTGGACTATGAAACTTTCCATGCGGGTCAAACTGTAAGACCCGCAAGACCTCTCTTCTCTCTAGTAGGTGCGAACGAGAAGGGTATAAATACCCGCATTCCTGATTTTCTTTCTGCTTGGACTGAGGTGTCCTCCCTTGCCCGTTCTGTGCTCCTCGCTTCTCCTTCCTCTTAAGTGTTCATCAAGTGACACTACTGTTGTAGTAGAATTTGTCGTTCTATTGTAGCTATTAGGATAAAGGTTCTGTGTTACTAACTGAGTTTTTCTTACACTCCGAGGCTAGAACCGGAGTTTCTCTTGTAGTGGAAATTTGTTCCTCTGTCGTGCCTGAGGTAGAATACGAGCAATTGCTGACTTCTACAACTGAGCCGAGGAATCGTTGATTTCAGTTGCAATTAAATAGCCGTTAGGGTGACCTAAGCTAAACTATGTGATTCCGGCACATGACATGGCCTCAATAACGGGGTCAGAGTAATCATTTCGAGGGGAGGGTGTTTGTATTGGGGGAGCAGATGAGCAGTGGGAGAAAAACACAACAAGTTTTAACGCCATCTATGCCCGAAACGGCTTAAATACTCTACTTTCGGTGCGTTCTTGACGCTTCGGACAGCGTTAGCGTTATATTGAAGGCCGCATGAGTCTATAAGTCTCGTATGGGCTACCTGAACCACTTCTGAAAGCGTATCTGCTACCTCAGGGCTAAATTAGCATACTTTTTGAAGTAGATTTTCCAGGAGTTTTCTGCAATTGATGGGGGATGGGGAGAGTGGGCGGGGCTGAAATGAAGCATTCGCCTTGAAGGCACTGTACACCCTCAGATAAGAATTTAGTGATTTTCGTTTGATTGTGTAGTGGACCCCTCCTGTATAACACGTGCCAAGTGCGAGACCTCAATTCCCCCAAATAAGCGAGATATAAGCGACCATCACAGGCCCGACCTCCTTCGCTCACCACCACAGGCCCAACCCCCTACCAGATTTACGAACTCGATAGCGGCTAAATGGAAGGGTGAATTCTCACTATGTCGTGTTCTTCAGTCCATTGCTGGACTGCCTCCTTATGCTGTTTTGCTCTCGTGCAGCGATTGCGAATGAAGAGAAATACAGGCCTGAGACAACTCGTCCACCAAATTTTTGCCTTCACGATGCAGGCACTTTCATGGAGCCATATCTCCGTTCATAGGGGGTCTTGGACGATTTCAGAGGTACCGCTGTGATGAGAGAGTGGCCCTCTCCAAGTAAGCATGAAACCTTAAATATAATTTTCTGGGTGTCCTGTGCCTTTAAATCCGGAAAGGAGCTAACTTGTACTCGTCCTTAGCCACTTTTCAACACTGCTGTCGCAGAGAGCCCTCACTTCACAATCACATTGTCCACCACCCTAATTTTATCCCTTATATGAGTGTCAGGACAATGTAATATTCACCTCATATCAGTGAGCGAGTCAGAACCATCCCAAGCAGAACCGAAGACTGCTGCGATTTCTCTTCATATGCGCCCAACGGGGCGACAGATCGCTTGTTACACATTTTTCTGCATTTCCTATTCGAGAAAACTGCACTTGTGGCGGCTTAGCTGTGCTATGGTATCAGTCGCTTGCCAGCAAGCGTTACCGGAGTAAGATAGCAAGCTCGAATATGTGGTACATACTATCAGCGCGTATTGAAGAGTTTCGAACAACTTTTGAAACTGACTCTATGCGTTGGAGATTCATGATGATCGCTTCAGCATTTTCAATGACACCGGTATCTCCAATTTCATCCAAGTGCCTGAAAAGAAGAAGATCTAGCTAGGGAACTTCGCATGCTGTTCCCGCAGATTACAAAGCTGATGAATGTTTTCTGATAAATTCTGGTACGCCCCCATAAAATCTGGGATAAGATTTTGCTGGGTCCACCTCTGAACAGAGTTATAATACCACCCGTTGAATTTGATCCGAGGGCGCGATAACGCATTTTCGTGTCTTTTTTGTCTTTTTCAAGTATCTCATCCAGTGTTAACTTTCTTCGAATCTGAAAACACATTTAGAATGCTGGCAAGGAGGCCTTTCCTTCCAACAGCTTTCTAAATGTATATTTATAGCACTATCTCAAATCTGCTGAGAACTGATTTAGTGCTTGCGAAGGATTTGTGTACAAAAAAATGAAAGTGTCAGTTTCACTTCGAATGGGGTATTGTAGCCGATCTGCGCTGGCCCCTCTTTTGCTATTTCCGACGCGCACACTCCCTCCAACGGCCGCTTCTCCCCAAGAGAGCTCCACCGACAGTACATTAATCTTTCTGTAACTGGTTAAAACGTACCAATTTTGTGAAATACCATATTCAATATTATATGGAGACAGCCATCCTAGGACATTGTGGTTCCCGCTGAGTGTTCGCTCGAAATACTCGACTTGGCCTTTCAGTTCTTCTTGCAGCTTATTATGCACCTTTGAACCTGGAATTTACCTCCGCTCTTATAAAATTTCACACAAATCCGTTTGATGAGAATACTGTAGTCTCAAGAAAAGGTGATAAAAATGGATTCTTTATCAAATGATGCACTTATTTCATGGTTTCTTAAGTCAACTAAGCGCCTCACTAATGGTGGATAAAGCTGCAGCTGCTAACCTCACCAGGCCAGGTCAGAGTGTAGTGTCAAAACGACATCCAAAAATCGTGTTTCATTCTGCTGGTATATACCTGGATCCTGAGACTCCTGGTTCCCTCTAGTGAGCATACACTGCGACGCATAAGTATAGCAACACCAGTGAATTAGGCGTATCATATGTTGGATCGAGTTTTTGAATGATGGGGAGAGTTTCTACGTTTTCTACTACGACGAAAACGATGGTTCACTTGGTATGACTCTGAGTTCCCCATTCTGCCTTTACTTATAGCAAAAAGTTTGAATTTCGTACGACGCATAAGTATAGCAACAAACATGACAATGCCTCTCAACGACCACCACATTTTACCACTTTCATGTGAACTTTTTTCATATTAATTCTTGATGATTCTATTTGCCCTTTTTCATGATCTTCACCTGTCTTCTGACGAGAAATTCACGTTAGCGACTTGGATTTCGATGGAATTCAAGCTAGTTAGGGCGACCAGCGGGGCGTAGTTCCGAATTCGTGCTGGATCCTAAATCCTTGAACGCCTGTGTTTGCCCACACATCCTATGGTGCCTGGGATACAATCCCAGCAAGACATTCCTCAACGAGTCACCACCAACATGGTTTCGGTCCCACCGACTCGTTATTCTTCGCTGCCGAGTTTCTCGGCGAATACCATTCCATACTTCATAAACCACTACGACAACATTGTGAACTTCGAAATGAAGCGATCTCATCGCTCAGAAGATTTGCACGGGATTGCTAGACTTGAGCCCGCACGATCAAACATGAGCATTCTCGTTTCCTAAAATTCAGACAGACGATGTGGAAGACAGACGACGACGGACGTCAATAAGTGCTCTCCAATAACATATTGCGGCATCAGAATCATTTAAAATAAACTTTTTATCATCGAATAATACACACTACAATTTTTATCATACACACGATTTGGCAAACGGCGCCTAACTGCGTACAGCGCTCACGCTCTCCTAAATCGTGCTCATGTTTGATCGTGCGGGTTCGAGTCCCGTGCAAATGTTCCGGGGGATGAGATTGCTTCATCTTGGAGCCCACGATGTCTTCGTACTTGTTGTTAGGAACAACCATTCTAGTCAAATTAGAGTATTCTCATGGGCAGTAATGGCGATACCCATTGTGTAACCTGTGGAGACATTTCACAGGCCATTTGATGTAATTATAGTCATACCATAATAATAATTAATTAGCAGCGGCGCTGCTTTGAAGAAGGCGGTACCAGCCTTTGCCTTGTCAATCCCTGCCATAATTGGCAGCTCAAAACCTTAATAGGTTGGTACCGCCCTGAGATGTTGTATAAATAGGAAATTATTTGCAGTATAACCATCGTCTATATTGTTGCTATAAGCAATAAATATTCGTACTACACGACTCTACGCAGCCGTATACTTCCAAATTGGTGCATCGGCCGTTGGAAGTCCTACCTATATTCATCTTCTTTCCTTGTGAGTACTACTTGTGAGTACCCGGGAAAGTAAGATCATACGCTACATCTCTGCTCTCCTAGTGCGTACTACCAGTGAGTACCCGGGAAGCAAAATCTCCGCTTTTCCTAGTGCGTACTACCAGTAAGTACCCGGGAAAGCAATCATCCTCGCTTTCTAGTGCGTACTACCAGTGAGTACCCGGGAAGCAACAACCTTCGCCTTCCTAGTGCGTACTACCAGTGAGTACCCGGGAAGCAACAGCATCGCTTTTCCTAGTGCGTACTACCAGTAAGTACCCGGGAAAGCAATCATCCTCGCTTTCTAGTGCGTACTACCAGTGAGTACCCGGGAAGCAAGAACCTTCGCCTTCCTAGTGCGTACTACCAGTGAGTACCCGGGAAGCAACAACATTGCCTTTCCAAGTGCGTACTACTAGTGAGTACCCGGGAAAGCAACAACCTTCGCCTTCCTAGTGCGTACCAGTGAGTACCCGGGAAGCAACAGCATCGCTTTTCGCGTACTACCAGTGAGTACCCGGGAAAGTAATCAACTCCGCTTCTCCTTGTGCGTACTACCAGTGAGTACCCGGGAAAGCGACAGAGCTGAATCCCAACTCAGAAGGAGGAGCAAAAAAGCAATTCTTCCCATCATCTCCTCAACACAGGAGTCCGAAGAGTAAAGAAAAAAAAACTTTCCACGAGTGTTCTCCTCCTGTGAGAAAACCGGAAAGCTATACCAATTTCCTTTAATCAACTGGGAGAAGACTAAAGTTTTGAGCGACCTCTCCGTGAGAGACCCGAAACCACTTGAAAAAGTCCCGCGTGGCAGGCAACATACTACTTCAAAGTCACAAGCAACTCTATTTGCAAGAAAAAATGGCGGAACTGCAAGTGTTCAAAAACAAAATAACAAGCGCTTGCGAATACTTGAAGAAAAAGGAAGCACAAGTTGAGCGCTTGGATAATCCGTTCACGTTCCCCACAGACAAAGTAGAATGTGAAGCATTTATCAGAGAAGAATCGGCCACCATAAACACTCTCCGAAGAAGTGTCAAAAGCGAAGGAAAACCTCGATAACCAGGTAAAACTGCTCTGGAATGCATATCGATGAGAACGGATCAGAAGGAAAGAGAAAAGCTCATGAGTGAAATGAATAAGCATCTGGAAGAGGATACCAACAGCTTGGACATCACGGTAATGGAATGGCTAGATCAAATCGAGTTCAGAAAAGAGGAGCTCGAGCAACAAGCAGCCTTGATTAGGAACTCGAACCCAAATTCGTCTCATAGCAGCCAAAATATGGACGCTGGATTTATTAGGCTACCTCAAGCCAATATTGCGGAACGAAGTATTCAAGTTCGCCGCCCTCTACTTGAAGTTCCATCCTTCTCTGGAAACTTCAGGGAGTTCAACACTTTCTGGTCAGTATTTGAATCGCTTATACATAGTGATAAAGAACTAACTGACACAGAAAAATTTCTGTTTCTCAAGCAAGCTGTTAAAGGAAAGGCTGCGACCGCTATCCATAGCATCCCAGTAATTGGAGAAAAATACCAGACGGCTGTCAATATCTTGAAGAAACAGTTCGACAAATCTGCTAGCATGGCAGATATTCTTATCAATGAAATCGAGCGGATTCCACAAGCTAACGACAACCCAAGAAGCTGCAGAGAAACGTTCGAAGCCATTGTTTCTCGTGTTACAAACTTGGAGCAAACAGGAGTGTCAATGAATGCAGACCGAATATGGCGACATATGATCCTGTCAAAATTCCCGGAAGCCATCTGCAACAAGGTTATCCAAAAAGAAATCGAAGCTGGTACGTCTTTCGACGTGCAGACCATAATATCGTCGATTGAAGATCTCATCACCCTTCAAGAAACAACGTTATTGACAACCAGATCACTTTTCGGTAACGGCAGCCGAGGAACCAATAATCTCCAGGAATCCCGCACAAGGAAGACAAATCATGAGATTGGAAGAAAAATCAGAACACAAGCATTCTGCCTATGTGGGGAAATCCATTCGCCATACGAGTGTACTAAATACACAACTCCGGATACACGGCGCACAGAAGCTCGTCGACAAAGAGTGTGTTGGAAATGCTTCGAGAAGTCGCACAAATCAGCGGATTGCAGAAGGTTTGGGCCTTGCCCCAAGTGTAAGGAGCCACATCATACAGCGCTCTGCATAAAGACAAGGAACCAGCCTGAGGTCGTCAATATCCCTCAATTACGATGATAGCCAGCCATCGGTACCAGGTAATTCTCGGATACCACCTCACGCGGCATATCAGCCACCTGCAACTGTTGCTCGACAATATAAAGCGCCGGTGGCACGACCACATCAACCGTCGTCACAAAAAACAAGTAGCCAGATACAAGCGAATCTGAACCCTCCCAACGAGCAGGAAGAAGTGATCACGGATTCGACGCAGCAGGTCTATCACCAATGTGTTCTGCAAACAGCCTCGGCACTTATATTCAACGAGAAAGAGATGGACTACCAACCAGTTACATTACTACTGGATTCTGGAGCTCAGAGGAGTTTTATAAGGACTTATCTCGAAAACTCGTTAGGACTTCCTGTGTTGAGCTCATCATCTTTCACAACCACAGGAATGGGAGAAATGAAGGAAGTCTTCAAATCAAACGAGGTTCGAATAACGCTGAAAACAATGCATGGTTCGAGCAAACTGAGGCAGGTATCAGTTCATACAAAGGATAAACTGACCACGGCTATACAAAGAGCTGAGCTGTCAGATGAAGACAAAAAAGTTATCGAAGAACGAAATATTGCTGTCGCTCAAGAAAATCTGTCCATGTCTGATGTATCACCGGACATATTAATTGGGCAAGATCTGCTCAACATGGTTATCAGACATGACCAACCAACGATAAGGCTACCATCTGGTCTCATGCTGACCCCCACTATTTTCGGATATACGATTTCTGGAACCAGCGGTGTAGCTCTGGCTAAAAAACCAGACGAATTCCGTTATGGAGCACTCGTAGTAGCCACTCCGGTCGCCACACTCCTACGCGACGAATACAAAAAAGACATAAAACACTTGTACGAATTGGAGTCCGTCGGTATAAATACGGATAATGACTCGGATGAGGTATCTGCAATAAGATTCATGGAAGAATATCGGAAGTCAATTGTCATAAAGGATGGATGTATAACGGCAGGATTTCCGTTCACAGAAGACGTGAGTCATCTTAAAAACAACTTCAATGTAGCCATCCGTCGACTACAAAGCCTTTGGCGAGTTCTTCATGGAGACAACGAAAAATTACATCTCTATCATGATACCATTATGAGCTACTTTCGCGATGGAATAATAGAAGATGTCAATGAGCAAGAAACTGGAATAACAACATTCTACCTTCCCCACAGACACGTGTGGACACCAACAAAATCCACTAAGCTGAGAATCGTATTCGATGCCTCTTCGCATATGAAGAATGAACTTAGCTTAAATGATGTCATCTCCGAAGGATATTCTCTTACTCCACTTATTCATGAGGTTCTGTTGCGATTCCGCACCTATGAGTACACAATGACAGCTGATATTCAAAAAGCCTTCCTACAAATAAGGCTACCTATCAATCATAGGGATGCAACACGCTTTCTTTGGATCAAGGACCTGAACCGACCTGCTGAAGGAGAAAACCTCAGATACTTCAGATTCTGTAGGGTACCATTCGGCATAAATGCAGGACCAGCCATCCTTAATCAGTCTCTACTCAAGCACATCGAGGAATCAGCATCTCCGATTAGCCGCGAGCTGTCTAACTCACTATATGTCGATAATGTTTTACTGGGAGGCAAAACAGCCGAGGAACTGATCCAGAAATACAAGGAGTCCAAACAGATTTTTTCATCAATAGGAATGAATCTTCGAGATTACATTTCAAACTCTCCCTCGGTCAACGATAAAATTGACCAAGAGGATAAAGCAGCAAGTGTGGAAACAAGGATTCTTGGTATCAACTGGAAAGCGGTGGAAGATACACTTTCATTTAAAGGCACAGTACACCCTCAGATATAAATTTTGGGATTTTCATGTAATTGTGTAGAAGACCACTTCTGTATAAGACGTGCCAAATGCCAGATCTCATTTCCTCCAAATAAGCGAGATATAAGCGACTACCACAGGCCCGACCCCCTTTCGCTCACCACCACAGGCCCGACCCCCTAACAGATTTTCGAACTCGATAGCGGCTCGATGGATGGATGAATTCCAACAAATCGTCGTTCTTCAGTTCATTACCAGACTGTCTCCTTATTCTGACTTTCTCTAACGCAACGTTTGCGAATGAAGAGAAATACAGGCCTGAGACAACTCGTCCACCAATTTTTCACCCTCAAAATCTGAGCATCTTTGAAGAGCCATAACTCTGCTCAAAAGGGGTCTTAGACGATTTCAGAGATACCGCTGTGATCAGCGTGTGACTCTTTCCAAGATGAGCATAAAATCTGAAAATAAATTTTCTGGGTGTCCTGTGCCTTTAAGTGCATCGAGAAAGCCAATACCAAAATATCCAAACGAACCGTGCTCAGCCAACTGAACGGTTACTGCTACGACCCACTTGGATTGCTGGCACCATTGATGACACCAGCTAAAGTGTTTCTACAGGATCTACACAAGCAGAAGATTGGATGGGACGAGGATCTGTCACCACCCGACCAAGATCTATGGAGGGTTATCAAATCCAATATCACAGGATTTGATAGAACGGTACCTAGAAAGGTGGCAGATCGGTCGCCTTCCTCCAAACATATTCTCTCCATATTCGTAGATAGCTCCAAGCGAGTATACGCATGCTGCCTGTACATCACTACGGTATTCAAGGATGGAAATAGGGATACACGCCTCTTCACGGCTAAATCCAAGGTTGCCCCAATAAAGAAGGAGCAAACAATACCACGCCTCGAACTATTATCCATCTTTATTGGATTGAGTCTAGCCGAATCTACAGCCCAAAAATCGACGTCAACTTTGGAGGAAATCAACCTCTTCAGCGATTCAACTATAGCATTATGTTGGACACAAGGGAATAAAAGACTTCCGCCAACTGTCTCGAAATTAGTACAAAAAATCGGACAAGTGGTTAGAAGGCTGTCGATTGGAAACAAGGTGACCTTCTTCCACGTCCCAACAGCGGGACAATATTGCCGACTGTGCAACTCGCGGAACAACCAAGGAGGAACTAATGAATCATAGATGGTGGCATGGACCAGAGTGGCTAAACCAGTCAGATGAACAACGGCCAGTAAAAAGAGCTACAGACTTAACCCGTAACGACCTCGACGAAGACGAAGACGAAGTTATCGCTCAAGCAATCAGTAGTCAAGCAGATACAATGGAACCACTATGGCCAACGGAAAAAATTGGCAGTTACTCCAAGCTAACGCGAATTGTAGCATACTGCCTACGCTTTATACGGAAGGTTAGCAAACAGAAATATCTACCCTTGGATCAAACTGGCCTACAAACGGAGACTCCATCGGCGGATGAAATGAAACAAGCAGAAATTCTAATCATACAACAGGAACAAAAAATCCATGATGCTCAATCGATTCTGCGAGACAAAAGACTAAATGTCAACTATGACAGCAAAAAGGATCCTTCGAAAATTCGGCCGTCTGCAAAATGCTGATATCGGATACGATGCGACCAATCCTATCTATATTCCGAGACAAAGCAAGCTGGTGCGACTACTTGCCGACGATCTGCATCGAAGATTCTCACATTGTGGAGTAAATCATTTACTCTTCAATATTCGAAGACGTTTTTGGATACCTCAAGAAAGGACGCTCTGCAAGAAAGTCCTGAAGAATTGCGTCATCTGCAGGCGGTTCAACGCAGCCCCCTACAGATACCCTAGTGAAGGTCCACTGCCGTCAGAGCGAGTTACGCAATCGCCTCCATTCACAAACACGGGTGTCGACTTTATGGGACCTATAATTATCAAGTCTACGACTGAAGAAGACATGAAATGCTATGTCGCATTATTCACGTGTTTAGTAACGCGTCTCGTCCATTTAGAAGTAACGATGGATCTATCTGCGAAAAGTTTTATACTTGCTCTAAAAAGATTCATCGCACGGCGAGGTGTACCACAGAAAATTCTGAGTGATAACGGTACCAACTTCCACCTAACAGCATCTCTACTAAACAACCCTGCCAGTCAAGAGCAGGAGAGAGGAGAAGACGGTGATCAACTCTCGTTATTCCTAGCAGAACATCGAATAGCATGGAACTTCATTCCCCCATCCTCTCCATGGATGGGTGGTGTATGGGAACGCATGGTCGGCACGGTAAAGCGTTCACTGTTAAAGACTATGGGTCGACGCAAGCTCACAGCGGAATTTCTACATACAACGCTTTGCGAAATAGAAAGCATTGTGAATTCGAGGCCGCTTACAACTATTGGTGACCGGAACTATCCATATGGAAGCCCTGAGACCAATCGATTTCATCTACAAAGACATCCGGCACGGAACGATGCAACTGTCATCTGCAGATGATGAAGACGACGTTGAGTTTCAGCCAACACCTGAACTGGCTTCTCAAAAGCAGCAAAGCAAGCAATCTCAGAAACTGAAAAATCACGAAGAAGTTCTGGACTATATGGAAACACGAATATCTCATGGAGTTACGTGATCGGCATCAAATGTATGCGAACCATAAGGCAACAAATCGAGAACCATGCGTAGGAGACGTTGTGCTGCTAGGACGAAGATAACCATACAGGCCGAGGACAATGGCCAATGGCAATAATAATCAGTCTAGTCTACAGTAGAGACGGAGCGATTCGAAGCGTTGTCGTACGTACAAGCGCTGGTAGAGAGCTTCAAAGGCCTCTCAGCAGGATTATTCCGCTAGAAAATCCGCTCTGTAAGTGTAACGGACGAGGAAGCTGTTCAGGAAACACTACCGCAAGAAAACGAAAAGGCCAGGAAACAACCTCGCAGGAAAATCCAGCCGGAACCTGACAGAATTTGCGGAAACAACCTCCAAGAGTAGTCAAGAAGAATACCAACTACAGGGAAGCAGAAAACCATTCAAGCGCAAGAAGAGCACTTGGATCGTCAACTTTCCTTATGATCACGTTGTGTATCATGGCAGTACTCGGATTCAAAACAGCATCGGCAACAACGATATCATGCTCACAAAAAGGAGTCGCAGTGAAAAACACATTACCAGTGGAGGCACAACTGTGTGTTAACTACAAAGAATGTATCGTAATTCCACCACTAATAAATGAAACGGAAATACCTCTACCGTTTCATTATCTCATCGGCCAGCACACAGTACAATGGCGGCAGATTTTCAAATCTGAGCAGCAAACAGAAACGATTGTCTGTCCTGCAGGAGAAATTTGTGGAAAAATAAACTGCATACTCTGTGCAGAATTTCTGGCAAATCCGCATTGTGCTCCAACGCTGGCAATAGCCGTTCTTGCCACTCTTATTGCGATACTCATAACACCAGTTGCAGTACTTTGCTATTCAATAACACAAGGACTGCTGTCGAAAGCAAATAGAAGAAAACATAATCGACCGAATTGTACAACACTGAATATAGAAAATGATGCTATGGAAATGGAGATTATGGAGCCAACACTTCATCCGCCAAGATCAAAGATGATAGTGTTCAGTGTCGCGATCGTCTTTTTAATCGTCAGTACAGATGCGTGTCAGTATTCACACACCATCAACGTGAACAGCACTATATGCCTTCATTCAGCTGTCAACGTGAGCTGCCGCGATGTGCTGGAAAATACGATCACCCTGAGTGAGAAGCGCCGAGAAGCATGTTTCCGACTGAGAAAAGAAAACAAAACAGTCGGCAGCATACAAGTTCACCTGGAGCACGTCATCCTTACCTGCAATCCAGTGGTGTTATTTTACACACGTGATGCGGAAATCATCGCCCAATCAGCTAAGCGATGTCACCTGGCTGGATCATGCTCATCGCAGACGTGCAGTCACACCAGCAGAAGGACAGTTATTCCAGAACTACAGCCCACCTACGAATTTCAGGAATTTCCCGCTGTTCAACATCGTGCGGTGGAATTGGATGTGGATGCCTGTTGCCAACCCCAGGTTGCCTATTTTCTCGCACATTCGCCAAGTCGAAGAGCAACAGAATATACGAAGTATTCCACTGTCCAACCTGGCAAGAATCCGCACTGGTAAAATACACCTATAACAGCGGAAGCGGGAAAAGGAGTTCGGAAACGTTCAAATTGATCTCACAAACCACTCGAACGCTACAGGAGGAAATCTCACGCTGGAATTCGTCACTACACCGACAATTCCTCTTCTGAACACGGCATTTATACAGTCACCAATACCAATAGATCAGAAGTAGCGATCATCGAAAACGACGACATCTTCGCTTTGCGTTGCCCGACGAGGAAAAAGTGCAATTAACGCAACGGACTGCGATGTTGAAGACACATGCAAGTGTTTTCCCACTGAAACGGAAGCAAACTGCATTTGCAAGAATGTTAACATAACGGAAAAGATCAATTCGATGGAAACCAGACTCCCATTATCGACGTCAGTTCTTCATCTGCGAGACGACTTCGGTAGTATTCACGGAATCAGCCACGATTCAGTTGTTGACCTCACAATCACCACTCTGGCAAAATGGCGATCAGAAACAATGATCGATGATGAGGACTGTGACGTAGCGGTATCAGAGATGCATGGCTGTTATAACTGCATAACTGGAGCAGAAGTTACATTCTCTTGCCACTCATTACGTGCAATAATGCTGGAGATTGAATGCTCTCAAAATATGTATGCAGTCATATGCAACGCATCAACTGCCCATACGGTTGTGAGAATTCATGCGATAGCTCCGAAATATGAGGATACATGTCAGGCGAAATGCGGGACAAAATCGCATTCCATCAAATTGACTGGAACTCTGGCATATTATCCGAAATGGAAAGTTCCCTTAGAAAATCACAACGAGGAGGCAACTTACGTCAATATGATAAATTTGCCGAACATAAGCCATCTCATGGACGTTGCAATAGAGAATTGGAAAACAGCTATGTTCGCATTCATTGCAGTGGCAGTATTCGTGGGAACAGCTACACTAATGATTCCCAGGATTATCAGCAAGATTCTATGCTAAAGGCAAGAAGACACACCACCAACCCTTGAATGATGAACATCACGTCAGCTTATTATCTTTCCATGCCACTAGGAACACTTCACACCTCTCACACCACGACTCGCAGGATCCTTTTCAGCTCCCAGGACCTCCGCATATATAAGGATCGGTTGATTCGATGTATCAAACCCATCCAACTACGTCAGTATGCACCCTGAATCTGTACCCCAGCCTGAAGAGGACCTCCTCGACCTCGACATCTCTGCTTATATCTCCGACGAACAGCCTGTTGACAGTCAGCTGGTAACCGACCAAACGGCTGAGTCCAATAAGCGTCATTCTAGAAGACAAAGAAAACGCTTTGCCGACCCCGTTGTCGAACAGCCTGCCACTAAAAAGGCTAACAACCTTTCGACTGCTATTCCGACTCCCAGGATGACCTTGCGTCCATTGCTAGTGTCGCGAGATCACCTGGGCCATCTATCGCCCGAAGATATGAGAGATATCTTCTTCACCATTCTGGATGGCATCAATGACATCAAGAAGAAGAACGAGAGACTAGAGGATCGTTTGAGACAGATGGAGATCACTCTAGAGCGGGTCGACGTGCGTAGCCGGCAGGTCACGGAGCAACCTAAGAATCGGGTGCTAGATACATCGGGGAGCCCCTCCACGGGATGCCCCTTTGTCCCGAGGACTAGGTACTGCGAAGTGTGCTTTATGGCCGGACACCAGGCTTCGGGATGCCGCTCCAAAGCAAAAATGAAGACGGCTCACGTGGAAGACATTTATAATAGTAAAGGTATTTGTAAAAAATGCCATTGTATCCATAAGTTGTAAATGTTTAGGATGTGATGTGATTATGTATTCATTAATGTAAATATTGTATAATTATAATAATTGTTTAGGTATGGTGGTGATCTTGACCTTTTTGCATTCAATGATTATTGTAAATAATTGATGTATTGTTAGTATATAATGAATGAATTATTAATGATCATGTAGTGTAATGGTCTTGGCAATTGAAGTTCTATTGTTAACACGCCAAGGCTAACTTTGGTCGCCGCCCAGTGTTGTTAGAAACAACCATTCTAGTCAAATTAGAGTATTCTCATGGGCAGTAATGGCGATACCCATTGTGTAACCTGTGGAGACATTTCACAGGCCATTTGATGTAATTATAGTCATGCCCATAATACACTAATTAGCAGCGGCGCTGCTTTGAAGAAGGCGATACCAGCCTTTGCCTTGTCAATCCCTGCCATAATTGGCAGCTCAAAACCTTAATAGGTTGGTACCGCCCCTGAGATGTTGTATAAATAGGAAATTATTTGTAGTATAACCATCGTCTATATTGTTGCTATAAGCAATAAATATTCGTACTACACGACTCTGCGCAGCCGTATACTTCCAAAGTACTGGTCGTTGAAGTATGGAGTGGTATTGTCCGAGAAACTCGGGAACGAATAGTAATGAGTCGTCGGGGCCGACACCACGTCGGTGGTGACTCACTGAGGAATGTCTCGCTTGGATTGTTTCCCAGGCTATATAGGATGTGTGGGCAAACAGAGACGTTGAACGCTTTAGGATCTAGCACGAATTCGGAGCTACGCCCCGCTGGTCGCTCTAGCTAGTTTCTGTTTCATTCCAAGTGAACTCATGTGCTCGGTTATCACAGCGCGAAGCGGTGGCCTTTTCGTGAAAACCTCCTTCTCACTAGTTATTTTTCACCGAGGCCCACCGCTCCGCTGCTGGTGATAATCGAAATCAACAGGTCACTGGGGATGTACCAGAGCTTAGCTTGAATTTCATCGAAATCCAAGTCATAGGAGCTAACGTGATTTTCTCGTGAGAGGACAGGTGAAGAACACCGGCGAAGAGGGCAAATAGAATCATCCAGAATCAATATTGAAAAAAATGCACATGAAAGTTGTACAATGTGACGATCGTCGAGAGGCATTTTCATGTTTCTCAAGCGTTGCTATACTTACTATGCAAATTACGAAATACAAACTTTTCGCAATAAGTAAAGGCAGAATGGGGAACTCGGAGTCATACCAAGCAAACCACCGTTTTCGTCGTAGTAGAAAATATAGAAACTCTCTCCAATATTCAAAACCTCGATCCTGCATATCACACGCCTAATTCACAGGTGTTTCTATACTTATGCGTCGCAGTCAGGGATGTGCGGCAAACGATTTTCGAAAATCGGCAAAAATCGCCCAAAAATGGCCGGCAAACGGCAATCGGCAATCGACAAACGACAAAATAAAAAACCTGATACAGAAAAAGATGCGAATCTTTGAAAAGCGATGTATTCATCACTATTGACTATGGGATCGCCACTAATGATTAGCTTACGTGCAAAATAGTTTTGCGCTCCCTGAAAGAAGACTTTTGCACAATTTTTGAAACCCAGGATCAGTTTGATGTAGTAAAACTCATACCCTTCGAACTACACCGCATTTTTAGAACCTCTTGTTATTTTTTCCAGTACTAACACAAAACTGTAATCGTTTATTTGCTTGTGAATTCACTGCACAAAATTCAGAATACGGCGCAATCCAAGTTAGGGGGTGAGAGACACTTGAAATTTATCCAAAGAAATAGAAGCTTAATGTGGTCCTACTTTCAAAGCAGCGTCCAAAATAAAAACCGTTTCTAAGTTCCCAGCGGACTTTTAAAGGTTTGGAGCCGATGGCAACAGTAATATGGAAGTGACTGAAACTGAGCCCTATACGACCTTCAACTTCAGTGTAGAGTGCAAGCCCCGCCCACTCCTGTCAACGGGTACAGATAAGAGCGAACCACAGAAAAATTGAATTCAACAAAACACACGATGATCGATTGATCAAAGCTATTTCCCACAATGCACAGATTGAACAAATTCACCCATTCAAATGTTGATTTTTTCTCGGAGTCGATTTTTTTCACTTGTTTTTTGGCCGTTGAGGGGAGAAGGCGGGGAGTGCGCTCTGCACAGAAGTTCAGGGCCGCGTGAAGCTATTTGAGGCCCCTTTTCAGCCGCTTTTTCGACATTGTCGCCTCTTTCCGCTCCGCACCATACGATTTCCGGTATAAAGTCGAAGACGGTTTCTATCGTGGACACTGCCGTTGAGTGATTATTTTCATACGATCTCACTCGAAATACATTGATACCAGATATCCGATACCACTTGAGCCAAACTGTGTTTTTCTAAACCCTTTGTGTCCCCCCCCTAAAATTCTTCAGGGTGTTAATCCATCCCCGTTGAGCCCTATTTTGGTTGCCCAATACTCAAAAAATTAGGAGTTCGGTACTCCTTCAAACGAGAGAGCCCATTCCAACATGACAACAGAATACTACATAGCATTTTTGACGTGACCGACCGCTCAGTTCTGGCACTAATCCCGATAAACTTCATCCTCAAATGTTTTACGAAAAACGCTTCTCGTGGCTCCCAGAGGCAGAACAGCGTCGGAAAAACGGGACGAAAAGCTACCTAGGAGCCGCAAAACGGCTTAGAAGAGTAGGCAAACCCCGCCGCTGTGGGCAAGTCTGGCCCCTTTCCGCTCATCGACGTGAACAAAGGAACACTCGAAATCGTGAGTTGAGCGATGGTTTCCGATCAAAAGCCCCGTTGTTCCTTTCCTCCTCAACTTCTCTCTTTACTCAGGTCAGCTCGCATACATTGGCATGCAAAAGACGGAAGTTAGAAGCCTCGGACAACTCGTTCAGCATGCTTCCCTAGCTCAATTTTGGAGGGACCATAACTCCATTCGCAGAAGGTCTTGTACGATTCCAGAAGCATCATTGGAATCAGAACGAGACCGGTTTTAAGAAAGGCAAAAAACAGAAAATCGATTTTTATCGCGAACAGTGCCTTTAAAGGCAGTGGTCACGATGAAGTATGGTTGTCAACTTTTCTTTACTAAAACTCTCTCTAAATTCAGAGTAGTAGATCCTATAAGTAAAACCGTGGGAGACACACCAATTTGGGTGGCATCAACAGCCTCAACCTTGCTTCCTTTTTGGAGGTGGACTATCCACTCCACATGATTGGCTTCGCTGATTTGCAGTGTCGATGTCATTAGCTGGCTCAAAATAAGGGCCGAATTAGTGACTAAAGACTGTTGATCTGGCCCGTTAGGAAATTCTCGTTTTCTCGAGAGCGAAATATACTATCCTGCTTATTTTCGCATGAATTGTTTAACTATTCAACTTCAGCTTCATTTCTGGCTGTGCACGTCGATAAAGTTCGGCTGTTCACAGCACGGTACTCGGAGGTTTTGGGCGGAGTTGTGCACCTGTGCATTAGAGTCTAAAACTCAAATTCTAACGAGTTTTCGGCTCGGAACCTTCACATTTTAAGGTTGTTTTCGCATCAAACTGCTTTTTGTCGTTTTTTTTCCAGCAACTTTTTCCATCGCGACCACTGCCTGTTTAAAGGCTGCATGCTCCGGAAGAACCAGTAGGCGCGAGAAAGGCTCCAGTCCTTTCCCTTCGAGTGGGAGCGTCGGCACCGCAGTGGGTCTTGGACATAATGACATCCAAATCGCAAACTGTTGTCTAGAAGGTTCTACTATAAAGACACAAAGGTCCTATCCAAAAGATGCTAGAGCTGAGACATCATTTAAAATTAGAGCGCAGCTTGCCTACTTTGGGCCTCGCGCCCAAATCACGGCGCTTCTTTTCTATTACTCACTTTTTGCCGAATTTCTTCGAAAATTGGCAGGAAAAGCGGCAAACGACAATCGACAAAAATCGTCTAAAACCGCCGGCAAACGGCAATCGGCAACCGGCAAACGGCAATAGCCGCACATCCCTGGTCGCAGATCGCAGTGCACCCAATGCACACGTGCTACATGATATCCTCTAGTTCGGGGAGAAATTTATGTCCGCTAATCGCGTGCATGTGCGCGCGTATGCTGCGTCTCCTTCGCCCCTACACTTTCTAGCTGTCTCTCCACTCGCTCCGCAAAAACACGCGATGGAACACAGTAATTTTGGCTTCGAAACAGAGGATACGTGCAGCGAGTTTTCGCCAACGCGGATTACGATGGAAAGCGGTGCGTGCAAAAGTCTCAGGCCGATCCGTGCCGTCTGCACGAACCATGGTGAGGTGGTGGTCCACCTTTGCTCGTAAATACAGAAGTTCACTCCTCGAGCAGTGCCTTTGAGTATAGTGAGAGTGGAAGTACCGTGTCTTTATGTTGCACTAACACAGATAATCTGCCCAGGGTGCAGGTAAGAGACGGAGCACACGCTCTTTTGTTGAATTGTTGTAGAGCAAGGGAAATGCCCCCGAGTGGAGCAACCACGTGGAGTGCGGCTAGGCATGTATTGGAAATATTAGGGTGAGTCACAAGTTCTTGGAATTTTTCTAAAATTCATATTAATTCGCGCGCAAATAGATCAAATGCCACTCATGCGCGGTTGTTTGCTAGGTAGATCAAACCTCGTTAATCAATACCTGCGAGCCCTCGAAACGCCATTCGTGGCTCAGTAAAATGTCGGAAAAACAGCACGTTCGCGTACTGATTCTTCACTACTTCGAAAGAGGTTTCACAGCTGCTCAAACTGTTAAGGAAATAAGGGCCAAGGAAGAAAGGTATCGAATTCCTGCCAGTACTGTGTACAACTGGTATCAAAAGTTTCGCTCCGGCAGCTGCTCTCTGAAGGACAAGCCGAGATGTGGAAGGCCACGAATTCACGACCCCACGTTGGCGGCGAATGAGCTGAAAAAAAAACCCGCACCTTCACAGCAGAGGTCTCGCCCAGCTTACAGGGAGTTCGCAGTCGACCGCACTTCGCCAGCTACACAATATGGGACTGAGACCAAAAAAGCCGTTCGTGATTCCTCACACTATCCGACACCGACAGGAATCGCAGGATGGCCATTTGTCAAGAACTACTGAAACGGCACTACAAAGGAAGTTTTTTTGGTCGCATCATTACATGTGATGAGAAGTGGTGCTACTATAACAATCCTGACCTGTCTGTGCAATGGGTTAAGCCCTTTGAGTCGCCAGATCCTGTGCAACGTCGGGATATCCACGGAAAAAGAGTCTACTGACCGTTTTTGGTCCACTGATTGAATTGTGTTCTGGAAATTACTTCCGCCAGGAAAGACTATAGATACTGACTACGTCTGCCAAGAACTAGAGGAAATGGTCACCAACGCGGAGAAAAATGGATGAAAACGCGACCAGATCCTACTGCTCTGGAACAACTGCCGCCCACACATAGCGAAAAAAAAACTCAAGAAAAATTGAAGGAGCTGCAGTTGGAAACTCTCCCTCATCCAGCCTACAGTCCAGATATTGCTCCATCGGACTACCATTTATTCAGAAGCCTCGAACACTGGTTGAGGGGAAAGCAGCTTAAGACCGAAGAGCACTTGAGAACCGAGTTGGACGCTTTTTTTGCATCGAAGCAGCGCTCATTCTACGACTACGGTATTCGAAGTCTCGCTCGTCGTTGGCAGAAAGTTGTTCGTTGTAATGGCTCTTACTTTAAATAAATTTGTTACCTTGTGTTTAAGAAAAAATAATAATAATAAATTCCAAGAACTTATGACTCACCCTAATAATTTAACTGTAGTAGGAGACCATTTGAACTCTACAATTTTCATGCAATATTTCGGGTTCCTCTCCAGGCGACAAGCCTGCATAACTGCAGTTTCAGTCCAGGTGAACTATCGTTTGATTCCCAATGATCTGCTAGATAAATCCTGCAAACTACAGGATGGATATTAGGCCTCTCAAAATTCAATGGTAGGAGACCGCTGCTAGTGCATGAGATGAATGCCCACTCGAATGGAAAGGGCTGATTGCGTTCCGCTCTTTAGATGAGCCTGATTTAGGTAATAACGTACGTAATGATTTATTTAAATGTTTTGTTCAAAGTAAGACAATCGGCGCGGAATGCACATGGAACGGTGCAGCATGGCGACATCTCGAATGTACAGTCGGCACAGATCGCAATGATACTTTGCGTTCCTTGTTATGCGTTGGCACACACTCGGTGCACACATACTATACTAGCATATATCACCGAGTTTGAGCCAACGCACAATAAAAGACGCAAAATATCGGCACAACCCGTGCCGACTGCATGTTATGCATGTCTAATGAAACTGAGATATCTCGTTGATATTCAGTTACCTCAACAAGTCCTGGTCACGTGACTGTGATTATCAGCTACACCTACACTTGAAGATTTGCATCCATGGGATTCGATACAAAAATTAAAAATAAGAGACAAAAATTGCGTGCCTGGGAACGAGCAACGTAACAGATTAAAAATGCTTCCTCGAACGTGACAATTCAGTATTCGTAGAGCAAAAGCTTCGGCGTTAGTTGCAATCGCCTGAAAACGTATTTTTTGTACTCCCTCCAACTGATATTTGAACGATGCTCGACATAAAGTCGTCACGGATTGCACTGACACTTTGCGTTCTGTACTGTGCGTGTGCAAACTCGGCGTGCACATGTTATAAAATATACGCACTGAGTCTGCGCTAACGAACAGTAAGGAACGCAAAGTGCGCCGTCAGATGCCCCTTTGCTATGAGAGCATTTTCACTAGTTCTTCTGTGTTTATGTATTATCTCCTTATTTGATTTAGTCCCGTCAGTGGACCAGATGCGATCATTGCAGCTGGCGCTGGCCGCATCACCGGCCAACGGGGATTCAATCGTGCGCTACGATTTATCGTCACAGTCCCGTATCATCCTTGGATTAAAGGCACTGTTCGCGATGAAAATCGCTTTTCTGTTTTTCGCCTATCTTGGAACCGGTCCCATTCTGATTCCAATGACGCTTCTGGATTCGTACAAGACCTTCTGGGAATGGAGTTATGGTTCCTCAAAAATTGAGATAGGGAAAATGGTGGACGAGTTGTCCGAGGCTCGTAACTTCCGTCTTTTGCAGCCAATGTATGCGAGCTGACCTGAGTAAAGAGAGAAGTTGAGAATGAAGGGAAGAACGGGGCTTTTCATCGGAAACCATCGCTCAACTCACGACTTCGAGTGTTCCTTTGTTCACGTCGAGGGGCGGAAAGGGGCGGGACTTGCTTACAGCGGCGGGGTTGGCCCATTTTTCTAAGCCGTTCTCTAATTCCTGATAGCTTTTCTTTCCGTTTTTTCGACGCTGTTCTGCTTCTGAGAGCCACGAGAAGCGTTTTTCATGAAAAATTCGAGGATGAAGTTTATCGCGAACAGTGCCTTTCAATTGAACACACTGACTCCAAGTATGATCCCTGTAAGTCTTCCACGCTGATTTTCACTTGTTTCCGATGATATATATGGTTTCCGCTTTCGATTTAGCCTGACGCATGGACCAGGCGGCTGGCCGTGCGGGTTTGGCGGCTTAACTGGAGAATGGGGTTTCGATTCGCGCGGGGTGATCTACCGTCGCAGCCCCGTCTATTTATCAGACTATACTTATTACGCGAACTCTACATATATGTAGCGCAGTTTCAACTCTTGTTTTAACTCTTGTTTTAGCTGTTGTTTCAACTTTTGTTTCAATTCTTGTTTTATTTTAACTCATGTTTCTTAATGATCTCGCTCCAGATTTAGGAACTACTCGTGAGATCTTCAACAAGTAAGTGGAATTTTTGTTGTATGCGTATGTTCAATCGAAACTTTGTTCCTGTTCGATTTTGAACGCCATCGATTTGTTAGGGTCATTTTTCTTTACGGTTAGAGCAGTTTTGTGACGTCGTAATGTAAACAGTGGAATCAGTGACTGCACGGGTTGGGGCGAACTTTGGGAGTGAAGGGAACCGGTGGAAATACCAAAACGTCGAAATCTAATCAAGCCAACTTAAAACCATTGATTTTGGATGAATTCTTCAATGCAGTTGGAGATGGAATAGGGGCACATATTTGGAGAAAATCAGGGGATTCGGGAGATTGAAGCGATCGCATTCTCGTAGATTTCACAAAACAGATCGAAAAACGAGCGTTTAGGCTAAACTTTTTGATCTTCATTTCAAATCTATCAATCCTTCAATCCTTCAGCGTTGCTGTTGTTCAAGGTTGCAGGCCATTGCAAAACTACGAGAACCGCGAGAAGTGATATTCGTCGTATGCGTTGCCTTTTTACTCAGATACTCGGGAGGTCCGGTTCGTCCACAATTGGCTTTCTGATCGGATACCTCATCGAGTTTCGCAGCAGCACGTGCTGCTCCGAGGAGCACGTGGTCTGTTCGAAGGGACTATGTGGCACAGAAAGGCTGAACTCTTGCCGCACCCCTATTTCCCACGCGGCAAAACGTCAATCTACAATAGAAGCACGCGTCCAAGAGGGGCAAAACTTTTGCCGCATTCCACTTCCCACGCAGAACCACGTTTTCCTATAATAAAAACACGTGGCGCTAGGGATAGGGGTCCCAGCCTTTCGATAGGAGCGAGTCTCCCCCAACGAGTATACGATCCATGTCACGGCCCGCAGCAAGGGGTCATCCCCACCGCAGTTATCATCCTCGCCACTGCCGACAGTGAGGAAACTTTCCTCGCTGATGACCGTAGGGAGACACCCCTCAGCGGACAAACATCGTCTAGAAAAAGACTTGTAGTCTTCTCCCAGGAGCGACCCCTGAAGGCCGACTGCACTCTCTATGGGATGAAGCCAGATGTGCGGCTGTGATGTGCGGCTGATAGGCGCCTGTTCAATTATGGAGCAATCGATCATTCTGTTCAATCGAGTGACGCGTGCCTCATTCGCCGTCCAAACTGCCTTGTAGTCGAATCGAAAGTGTGTTCTGGCCGAGTGGAACGCATATGTGTCTTCTCACACGTGCTTCTCACTTCGACGACGATCAGGCCACGTGACACTCAAAAGCTATACTACAGGCAGTGCGCTAAGAACGGGGCTGGAGCGTTGCTTCGAATATTATCGATTTTTTGAATAAATCTGATTTTCTCTCCATGATCGAAATTGTTTCAACAGTGCTCATTTTCGTACATTACGGTATGTCAAAGGTACTCATATTTGATAAAAAAGGTTCCGTCTATTCATTGAATAGCCAACTAATCAATTAATTGAGTTTATTGAGTTTCCGTCTATCAATTAATCAATTAATTGAGTTTTTTATTCTATTATTCGAATAAACGAATAAATAGTAATAGCGCTTCTGTGAGTGGATAGAAATTTACTTTTCATCAACTATGTCAACCTTGTCCCTCACGTCATATTTTATACCTAAAACAGTTAAAACCGTTTCAGCTTTGAAGAAATATTAGAATTGATCTGAAAATCGAAATTACCAACACCAACACCAACACTAAACGTGACACCTATCCAACGAATAGCGATTTTCATATCAAGTACCGCGCCTCAACTTCTCTCCTGACATCACGGAAACCTGCCAACGCACATCACCCCACCCCACCTACCCTCGGCGTCGCGACGGGAGCCCAGCAAGGCGACGCGGCCGCGTAGCGGTTTTAGGGTAGGGACGAGTGATTCGGGCCAGGTTCACTCTCCACTTTTCACTTCCCTTCTTGCCCAACCCCCCGCCCCCCCGTTCTGCTGAGGTCGCAGCTCCCACAACTTTTGGCGCCGACCTAGTAAATTTTCCATTTTTTAACTGCAGTCAGTCGTTTCCATTCGCGAGTGCTGCATGTTCCACCAATTTTTCGGCAGGAAACTCCAAGTTTTCCAGAAACTCCACCTCTTCAACTCTTCTCACCTTTCGTTATTGCTATTGCTCGTCATCGATTTAGCGATCGATATCTTCCTTGCCAGAACAATCATCCAAGCCACCCAAGAGGTCGGAGGGAGGAAGCAGCCGGAGCCGAGCCCATGTTCAGCGATCGACGACCAGGAAACAAGACCCAAGAGGTACTGGACCACTATCCGGTACCTTTTATTTTAAATTTTTTTCAAAATTTATCCCATTGTGCCACCTCGCACCCGTTTTTTTTCTGCTAGGTTTCTCACGTCGCAGTGAGAATCCAATACATGGTGTATCGACCGTAGCGAAATTCAGGGCCGCTTTTTTCTCTCTTCGTGCTGTTTTCCGGATTCCGAAAAATCCCGGTGTTTTCTTCCCGTTTTTCGTGATTCGTTGTCAAGATTTCCCATTTTTTTCGTTGCCGAAATCTGCAGTCCACTTGAAAGGACTGAAGAATTTTTTTCACTCCTTTTCCGTCGATAAAGCGTTTTTCGTTCAGATTTTTTCGCGGGTGAAAAATACGCCCAGTTATATAGTCAGATGGAGGTAGAGAAAGGCACGGTAGGTTTTTTCGGAGATTATGCAGATGGGCACACGATACTGCCGAAACAACGGCGCAACTTCCGTAGATCAATAATAAGCCGTGTCGACGTGCAGTTTGGACTCGACTGTCATCGGTTGGCTGTGTGCCCGAAAAGGTCCTGCGATGATTTTGCAGGCACGGGACTATTTCGCAACCACGACGACTACGAGGCCGAGCGAGGACGAAGGCGAATTAGGGGGAAATCGTCGAGGACCACGATTTGTACATAAGATAATGCGCATAAGTGTCTGAGAACGACACTCGCGAGGAAGGGGGCGAAATAGGTGTCAGCAATGACACCTGAGGGAGAAAAAACGTAATAAGTGCCTGAAAAAAGCAAATTTAGAGCGAAATACACACTATGATGTCGACATAATGTCGACTTTTTGTGTAATTTTTGGATTTTGGAGCGTTTTGCAGCTTGCAGCGTTTTGCAGCAATTCTACGAATCTTTGCCAAAAACTCAAGGTGCCACTTCAGCGACATCTTAAGCTCATCGTTATGTCGAGCTCTCGTCTGGTTTGCTACCACCCAAGGAAGTAAGAGAATATCGCCGTTAAACTGCGAGAAACAGCGCCAGAAGGATAGCTCATAGAGCGCTCGAGTGAACGGTTAGGAGAGCGTGATCGCAGACGAAGCAGAGTGCCCAGGGCGTACAGAAAAGAAGAAGCGGACAGGAAGAGACGCAATGAAAACGTTCAGAGAGTCCCACCCAAGAGGTTAAGAGTCAGTGATGGAATAGAGTTACAGACAATAGACCTCAAACTTCATTCACTTGTCGGATGCACACCAAGAATTTGGCAGAATGAAGAAATCGTGTGAATCAGCGAGGGCTACGAGATGGTGACTTGCTGCTTCTGTGAAGCAATGAGACGACACATGCATGATAGGTGCTCGAGAGAAAGAGCGGTTGACCAAAGGCGTGCGATCCCGAAAATGAGAAAGTGCTGCAGGTTCTGCTTGAAGGAACCTTATCAACAGTGTCCTCAGAGGAGGCCTTGTGATTACTGCGCAAGCCCAAACCACCACATTTCAAAAGGGAGAGCCCACAGGCTCTCTGAATGGGCAAAGTAAGCGTAGAAAATGCATCACCATAAACTGTAGAAGGTGCACCGAAATATGTTACGCACCTCTTATTGTAATCTGTTCTATTATAGCAAAGAAAGAAGAAAATAGTTAGTAAACAAATAATTTTTACAATTTTTTGTTCTTGTTCCCTTATCTACGCGGTAATATCACAGAAGGCCCGGCGGGAAGGTCCTCAAGAACAGGACCCATCCAATAAGGGGTGATCATCATACCGATTACCGCGCCCCAACTCCTCTCCTGACACCAGGGCCAGTAGCAATCCCCCAATGTGGTGACTCTAAAGAGGCAGCCAACCTGAGGTCGGTGACGCCTAGATGCCTCCTAAGGTTGCGACCTTAGAGCGAGAATCAATCTTGAAGAGTAGCGTTGAATGCAAAACTCTCAGTAGTCGACGTATTTGAACCAGCACCGCACCAACCTACGAGACGGATGCCCAACACAGCGCCTTAGACCACTAGGCCACGTGTTCATGGGTGAGTGACTCTTTCAGTTTTCTTACATACACTCCCTCCACAGTTCTTCGTATTCATTGTAACTTTGATCAAACTAGCAGTAGTAAATATGGGTTTCGGGAGCGTGCAGAATTGTCTATCTTTCAGATTTAATAAGTTTCCAACCTTGGATGATGGGATTTCGGAATTTTTCTCATCAAAGCGAGAGAATGTTAGATTCAAAAAACGATTTTGAAAATTTTTCGTTGGATGACCTCTTCCATTGAACCACAATGCACAATACTTTGTAGTATGATTTTCGAGGAGCGAACCTCGTGTTTTTGTCACAATGTACCGGAAAATTCAAAGGATTTTTTCGAATTATGAACTATTTTTCTCCTTAGTCTGTTTCACGCTCCCCAGTCAATATAGAAAGAAGTGAACATGGAGCGAAAGAGGAAAACGATGTTGTTTAGATAAAAACCGCTTTAAGATGAACTATTATACAGCATTTAGTAACTAGTACACGCGGATCACGTAAGTTTCATGCATTTTCTAAAAACGAAACCGTTTTTCATTCATCTTTCATAGATGGCTTTCTATGCAAATCTGATTTTATTTGTGGTGAGCGATTATTGGAAAAAAATCTGAAAATGGTTGAATATGGCCACAGCAACTTTTAGGAATTGGAAGTTGAGCTTAGCATAGAACTAAAGCACGTGAAATCTATAAAGGAGACGTATTCATGACAGCTACGTACAATTTAACGTTAATCTCCCACTAATCATTTAAACATCAATAAAACCTTCAAACGTTTCGCCTGTCATTCCTATCAGCTGGCAGCGGAGCTGGATGGCCGCCAGCCGGCGGGTCCAATTTTCCTTGCCCACCTAGACAACGAGAAAGGCCGCCGTGCTGTGCTGGGGTGATAAGTGGACAGCGGACTGGTCGGTTCGGAAGCGCTCCACTGCCCTTTCTTGGAGCGCACTTGCCTCAAAAAGTCATCACCATTGGACGTGCTCGACCCTATGACCGCGGTATCGACCCAGCTCCTCTTCGCTCCGCGCGCTATTTTTCTTTCCTCTGCGGCGGTGAGCGAAGTCACCACCCGTTTCTTGCAGTCAGCCACCTCACAAAAGAACGCTCACTGCTCCCAGGTGGCTGACTGCAATGGTCATTAACTTGAGCGCCGCCTGTGCATTTCTATGCCGGTCCGGCCATATTGATAGCCGAGACGTGATTGACCCAGCCACCACGCAGTGACAGCCGGTAGCTGCCACCTTTCGGGGGGATTGCTACTGGCCCAGGGAAACCTGCCAACGCGCCGCCCCCACACCAACCTCGGCTTCGCGACGAAACCCCAACAAGGCGACGCGGTCGCGTTGCAGTTTTCTAGAAGAGGGTAAGGTGATCCGGGTTAAGGGGTGTGCAGATTTCAAGGCAGGCTCCAGTGAGGACATTAAGGCAATTCAAAATGCAATAGATGAAATGGCGGTCTGGTCTCATGAATGGCACCTGCCGCTATCGAAGGAGAAAACGAAGTGCCTCCATCTAGATTCCTCAAATAACTGTCATACTTACAATGTCGAAGGGACTGAGATTGACAATGTCGAGCAGATCACTGACCTGGGATTCATCCTCACACGAAGCCTCAGTTTTGACAAACACTGCGAATGGGTATCTGCCAGAGCAACCGTGGCCGTAAATAATATATTCAGGGGACTGGGGACAAGAAGCAGCGCGGTGCTACTTAGAGCCTACAAAACCTATGTTAGACCTATTCTTGAGTATGGGACACCGGTGTATTTTCCACACAAAAAGAAGAGCATAGTTAGACTTGAGAAGGTGCAAAACGGGTTCACAAGGAAGTTAATGATCAGGAAGCTTGGATTTTGCCATTATCAACAAAATGCCATCTGCAAGAAACCAGGAATAGTGAGCTCAACTTGCAATCTCTTTTGATAAGAAGAAAGTTTAATGACTTACTACTGCTGCACAAAATCCTGTATAAACCGGACTTTGGTCTGCGGCCTGAGTGTATTGTCGAGGTGAGAACATCAAGTACCAGGGAGGAGCTTCAAAAATTCTACGCAAAAACTCGAACCTTAACTGCAGGCGCATTTTCTTTATTAATAGGGCGACTCCTGCATTTGAGCGGCTCGGGAGGCTCAAATCCATCCCTGTGAGTCATAAGGCGTTCAGGAAACTTGCAACTGAATACTTCGAGAACGAACCTGGTGAGCGCTAATCCCCCACGGAGCAGTCACTTCTACTCTCGCCATTACGGGCTATGCGTATATCTGCTTTGCATCCATTGCTTTATCTGACCGAAATACTGGTAGTTTTTCCCTCGCTGTTACTAGATGTTTTTTTGTTGGTGATTTCGTATATGAGCTGTTAATTGCACATAAGTCTGGTCCGCAGGCTTATGTAAATAAATATAAATATATATAATTTTCCTCCTGGGTTTCTCACGTGACGGTGAAAAGCCAGCACAGGCAGGGTCTACATCACAACAATATGGAAATCTCAGATGTCGTCCCCGAGGTTGGGCTATTTTTTTGAAGGCAAGCTTTTGTCACACTAACTTTTCCAAAATTTGGGTTCTATAAGTTGACTTTGGCTAGGTGAAACGTCGCCCTAAGTTTTATAAGCTGTGAGTCGTTACACTCGGAGAAAAGGGCCAACCAAGGAATTACGGTGATCACAGCACTGAGCCTGGCAAAATGCCGGTATTTATAAGGCATGTGAGGGGTCGCCTGATCGCCACGCTGCGGGGTCACATTCGCGGCTTCGGTGAAGGGCGAGTTCCATTGCGCGTGGTGAAGAAAGCGCGAACGATGGTTAAGGAAGTGTACGACAAGCACAACTTTTTTGATAATTGTAGTGCTAAAAGCGTGTTTTGATATTAGGTTGAAATAACTCGAAGAGGACAGTTGTTCCTGCGCTTTTCGCACGGTTCCCGGGAATGCCTCTAGTTCAGACTCCGATTTAAAGATAAATCTCAGAATCGAAGTTCTGCCCGAACCATGCCTATAGAGAGATATGTATTAGACACACAGGGCTGAATATAGAGGTTTTCTGTGAATACAGGGTGACCCTTTTTTCGTTATACACACACTCAATTTGGCTTGTGGCCAAAGACTCCATGACTCCCTAGGTACGGATCCTAAGGTGTTATGGACCAGAGGCCTTAGTGTGCCGGACGGCGACACCTTTATGCAATGTGCGGGATACTTTCGCGATATAGTTGTGCACGCTATATCGCTCGAACGTTCCCTGTGTACACTCAAACGTCTGCTGGGTTCAGTAGAAGCAGGGGCACCAACGAGCAGGTACCAACAGACTTGTATACACACCCCCACACACTCAATTTGAGATTTCAATGCCCCAAATTTTTATTACTGCCTTCCTTCTAATTGTTAGTCTTGCTTTTGTATTGACTATTTCAATTTCCAGTTTTAGGTTCATTTCTAACTAGGAAAACAGGTTTCGAAAAACTAGTTCACTCAGTCCCCGCAGCTTAGATTTATCAGTGCGTGGCAGAACAAAAATTTAATCGCAGATGGTTTTTACCGATTTGAGGGATACTCGGGTGATCAGGGTTCATTACGTCCAGAGGTTAGCAGAGGAAAAGGACAGTTACAGTTGACCGTAATGCTAAAAGGACATGGTGCGGTTACGGATTCGCACCAGAACTACGGTAGAATCTGGCACTTTGCCAGATTTCGTCATCGATCGGCGCCACAACTGATATTATCGTGAGCAGATAGACGAGGGTTGGCGCCGATCGATGACGAAATCTGGCAAAGTGTCAGATTCTACCGTAGTTTTAGTGCGAGTCCGCAACCGCACCATGTCCTTTTAGCATTGCGGTCAACTGTAATTTCTTGATGATCGATGAATTTAAAGAATGAGACTCAGGTAAATTATCACTCTACCGCGAACTGCACATTAAGCCACGATCTTCGAGCGGCTTGTACGCCAGAATCAGAAACCTTTTATCTTTTGTCTAACGGCGTGGAATGCTGTTATTCACATACCTGTTTCTCTACTGGGTCAAGCGCTTTGTGAGCACCGATCAAGGCAATTTGAACGCTAAGTACCATTGAGCCTGTGCTGATGGGTAGGATCTCGCATAGCCTCGCCAGGTGATCGTATCTGGAAGAAGGGAAATGAAATCGACGAGTTCATTGCAGTCTGTCACTCAGTTTGAGCGCGTGCTCCACCTCGTCCTATTTAAATCTCACACTTCCATGTTCGGTCGGCTCGGATCGCACCGCCACTCTTAGTTCCCTCCGGAGTCGTCGCATTCGCGCTAGTTCGGTGCGCGAGCGACGCGCTAGCTCGGTGCGCTAAGTAACATTGAACCTGTGCTGATGGGTAGGATTTCGCATAGCCTCGCCAGATGATCGCATCTGGAAGAAGGGTCTACTGGAAGGAAGTAGAAGGTCCTGATCTAAGTTTGCGATAAGGTTAACGACGACGTAAATATTTAAAGGCAGTGTTAACGATCAATCCTGGATGTTCAGTTTTCCACCAAATATGGTAGGTCTAGAGCTTACTGTGACAGCAGCGTCAGGGAGAACGGCAGAAAATGGCAATAAAGCGTTTTTTTCCGCCTAAGCAGGACCTCTTCTATGACGTAGTATTTTTGAAAATGCAAGGATTGACCGATGTGAAGGAATGAAGTCTTTCCATTCAATAACGTGATCCACCTTGTCCACTGCTACTTATCGAATCCATTTTCTTTGCTAATCCGCTGTTTACGTGTTCAAGTTTTTCAGAAAGGAATAGTTTGGGGGGGCGGGGTGGCCCAATGGGTTGACTGGCTAACGCAATTACCACTCACTTTCCGGTGGTTTTTCATGATTCTCTCTTTACTCTTCCATGGGCAGGTCCAAAGCTCACGTCTTTGTGGAAAAAGCAGACTTTTCCATCGTGAACACTGCCTTTAACTAAGGCCAATGGTGCACTCTATCGATGTCATTAACGACAGGCATGTCATTTAGCGCAAATCGCTGTGGGACCATCGTCGGAGCAACCATTTTAGCCATAAGGGCAGTTGCCACGCGTTCCTCGCAGCGACTCGTCGCATATGGCTGACGCTCCGCAATTGTGCCGCCGACTGCCGCTTCCACTATCACTCATCGCTGTACAGTGCACTGCGATAGCGGCATGTTTCAGGATTTCGGGTTTTGCAACAGGGGCTTAGCCGCCGCCGTTTTCAGCGTCAGCATGCCAGTGTCGCTAAAGTATATCGTAGGCTAGAGGGGTATGGTCTACTTCTGCCTGATATACACTGCCGCTGTCGACCAGCAACAGCTGCAGTGTGTGTCAGGCATATCGATCTTCGGTCAATATTGATGGTAAGTATTGCGTCGCGTTGCTCGTCACTGGAAGTATGATCTCGGTCTAAAAGTGCCACTGCGATCCGTGCCGACTGTTGGTAAATAATTTGTTGATACATTTTCTCCATCACAATTTTTCTTACTTGCTAGTAAATGTCTGGCGTAACGTTTAAGAGCCCGTATAGAGCATCATCGCTACATGGTGCAGCAGCGTGCAATGAAGGAGCATCGATAATGCGTAGTCACCAGATTGAATTTATCCTTGTTACAACCCTTTCCAGAGGCGAGACACCATTTGGGCCCTCAGGCCTATGGAGCGATGCAGAAGCGAAGCTGTTGCTTTCCTCAAATCCGCGATTGGTCCATTCTAAATTTGGCCAGTAGCAGACCTGTCGCTTAGGGCAGAGACAGCTAACCACGCCACAGAAAGGCATGAAATTCGGTGGTTTGCCTAGTTACTAGCCATGTAACCATGTGGTTGGATGAACGAGATGGCAGTCATGGCTAAGGTTTGCTCTCGTTAATTCCACCTCTGGACTGGCCGACATCTGTGGGTAGTAATTATGTGATTGCAGTTGGAAAAGCGTATAATAATCGGAGAAATTGATAATTATGTGATGAATGCGAACCCACCTGGACCAGCCAGTGATGATTATTCCTGCAAACGATATACTTCTTTGGCGTATTTCCTAAAAATACATAGGGATTTCTTCTGGGAGAATACCATCCAAACAATGACTCAATTTTCATCTAGTCATTCCTCCACCCCTTCAAGCGGTTCTTGTTTTGATGCACTAATTTGGGAAGAAAAAAAGTCGGGAAGAAAAGAAGTTTTGTTCGGCTTCAAGAAGCATGCCAATCGAGAAAGCTCTTCAGAAATGCGCTGACAGCTGGACAAGAACGACACGTTAGGAGAATATTTTTGTACAGAATGCAATCGAAACGACTAACAAGCTTCTTCTTGGCGTCGGTATCTGCGTCTGTACGACTTGCTATGATTGATCAAGGGGTTTCGAAAATTGTAGGAAAATAGGACCCATCACGCCAAGATGTTGGAGAAGTTAGTTACAGTGAAGATACCCATATAATGCACGCAGAACACTTTTTATTGATTCGTAAGGAACATTTCTGTTTCCACACAGAAAATTTCCCTCACTCCCCGTTTGTTGAGGAATGCCTCAGAGAGGACCGGAACAGCAGATTTTTGTCGACTGTCGCTGAAGTCGCCGATGCTTCGGACAGGTATGGCATTTCTTCCAATCTGCTCACACCTGGAGGTGGCGCCATGTGCAATCTACTGGCCAAGCACTTCCTATCTTACTTCGAAAATAGTGTCGTAGTAGTTGCAGTGAGCACGATCCAAGGACTCGCCAACGCGATCCGCGATGTGAAGCTACTGTGTTGCCTCTCTGAATTCACCATGCCTCCGTCTTCATGCTCCACACCGAAGCCTGGGAATCGCGACAAGGGTATCTACTGGCGTGAAGGCCATTCATAGAGCGCTAAGAGATGCTTCCGGAACAGGCTATAGCGGCTAGAGGCAAGTAGTGCTGAGCAGTGAAAACCCTCGAAAAAAGTTCGGTACTCGCAACCTATTATCTCACACGGAGACCGCATAATACGAATACTCAATGTATGTTGCGAATCGGTGGTTGTTTAGCCCAGGCCAGATATCATGATGAAGTCACTCCTGTGGGAGAAATAGCCGGAGGACTGACAATGAGGATTGTACAACTTGAACTGATTAACATAGTAAACTGCATACTGTAATAAAGAAACGATAATGTCACAGAGCTGGCATTGACGACTCGATGCCACCAACTTGGACTTCTCTGGACTAGTCACTACGCATCCCGACTGCAGCATGAATATTGCGATATGCACGAGACCCTCCTGCTCAAAGGCTGTGTTCACGATGATTTTCGTCCCCAAGGTTTTCATATAAAACAAGTCGTATTTCGGTAACATTATTGTAGAACATGGACTAGTTGTCGGTTGAATAAACATGTTCATTATGGGACGGTGGAAAATTGAAACACTTCCCGTGATACTTAAAGGCAGTTTTTACGAAGAAAAAGTTGCACGTTTTTTCGGCTAAAATGTAAGCTTTGGGTCCCTCTAAGAAGATTAAGAACGAAAGTGCGACGAAAAACGGCCAGTAAGTGGGTGAAAATCTCGTAGGCCAGCCAACCCATTGGGCCACTCCGCCCACGTCCTATAACAATTTCCCTGAATTCGTGGTTAAATGAGCGAAGGTTTCCGATCAAAAGACCCGTTCTTCCCTTCATTCTCAGCGTCTCTCTTTACACAGGTCAGCTCGCACACATGGGCAGCAAAAAACGGGGGTTACAAGCCTCGGACAACTCGTCAATAATGCTTCCCTAGTTGAATTTTGAGGGGCCATAACTCCGTTTTCAGGGTGTCTTGTACGATTCCAGGGACATCATTGAAATCAGCATGAGCCCGTTTTCAAGATAGACGAAGAAACAGAAAAACGACTTTTATCGTGAACACTGCCTTTAAGAAGCGGGGTGATATTTAAGGGGTTCGGGTACTTCTGGTGCGTTCTTCTCAAACTCTACGTCATCTTAGTTCTACCCGGGTGCTACTTAATCGTTATAGCGAATAATCTCAAAATTGAAGATTGTCATGAACACTGCCTTTAAAGGCACAGTCCAAGCTCAGGGACGAAATCTAAGATTTCCACATAATTGTGAAACAGGACCACCCTAGATATCACCTGCCAAGTGCGAGCTCTCCACTCCCCCGAATAAGCGAGATATAGGAGGAAGCAACGTGGGGCGCCCACATCCGGAAGCCACTTTGGCACGCCCCTTTTACGACCTTTCGAGTTCAAAAGTGGTTAGATGAGCGATGGTTTTCGATCAATAACCCCATTCTTCCTTTCACTCTCGGTTCTCTCTTTATTCGGAGCGGCTGGCATCCATCGGTTGCAAATTCAGGAAGTTACAAGCCTCGGACGACTCGTCCACCATGCTTCCGCAACTCAATTTTTGAGTGGCCATAACTCTGCTGTAGAAGGCCTTGTAGAATTCCAGGGACTTCGTTGGAATTGGCGTGAGACCGTTTAAAATATAGACAGAAAAAACAGAAAATCGATTCTGAGGCTGGACTGTGCCTTTAAAGGCACAGTACACCCTCAGACATGAATTTTCTGTTTTTTATTTGATTGTGTAGTAGACCCCTCCTGTATAACACGTGCCAAGTGCGAGATCTCAATTCTTTCAAATAAGCGAGATATAAGCGACCACCACAGGCCCCAACCCCTTCAATCACCACCACAGGCCCGACCCCTTCCGGATTTTCGACATCGATATCGGCTGGATGGATGAATGAAATCTTGAGAACTCGTGTTATTCAGTCCATTGCCGGATTGTCTCCTCATCCTGGCTCGCTCTCGCGCAGCGATTGCGAATGAAAAGAAATGCAGGCCTGGGACAACTCGTCCGCCAATTCTCCACCCTCAAAATATAGGCATATTTAAAGAGCCATAACTCTGTTCATAGGCGGTTTTGGACGATTTCAGAGATACCACTGTGATCAGCGTATGACCCTTTCCAAGATAGGCATAGAAACTCTAAAATAATTTTCTGGGTGTCCTGTGCCTTTAAAGGACAAAACTTGAGTGGTTTAGATGATTTTATACTGCAGAGATTATGTGAAGTGAAAATGGAGGCAGATAAAGTAGAGGATAGGAAGCAATATGAGAAAGGAAGAAAATCTCTGGAATACACATCACGATCCATAAGCGGAATCATGGCCAGTGCCCTCCCTGTTCATTGAATATGTTTCGCGAACCAACTATATTACAGATGATGAAATAGTCTTCTAAAGGCCATAGGCCCTAGAAAGATGCACAGCACGTCGAGAAGAAAGAAGTGGCATGGAACCACAGTTTGGATGACCATGGTCGCGGTAGGGTCGAAGACCAAAGACTCAGACCCGAAGCAGCCCGGCAGAATTAATGACAGATGGAGTAACAAGGGGCTCGCAGAGTTGAAGTCGCGGCTTTGCTCGCAGCGACGAACTGAGCTGGGTGATGCAATATCGATTACAATTGGCGACGAGGGCGACCGATGTGGCGTGAAGTGCGACGAAGGGGCACTGCAGAGTGTTTTGTCGCCGCGACGGTCCTGCGTCACTGCCAGCGAGCGGCAACCGACGCGGCGACGATAATCTTCGGAAACATTTTTGTCGCCGCGTCAAGTCTGGCGCTCGGCGGACATTCGCTGGTCGGTGCAACTCTGCAGACCCCTACAGGTTTACGTTATGGTAGACCATGACGTCGAAAAAACGTCTGGCCGGCCTGCGACTCGTTAGGCAAATGCTATAAGCAGACGATTTAGGTAAAAGTTTTACTACACTTTCTGGTTTATCGAGCGTGTCTGGCCTGAGACGACAAACAAAAGCAGAAGCAAAATCTTGAATGATGGCACCTACTCGCTGCCTCTGAATCCAACGCAGATTGTTCTCCTGATAGTGAAGAGTATCCATGAAGAGGGATCCTGGAGTATTAGCGCCTTTGTATGCCGACGATGCCCAAATTTTCGAAAAAGGCAGGAACAGCAAGAAGTCGTCATCTGGAAAGTCAAATTTATCGCTTAGAAAGCAATCATTACTGATATTATACATTTATTCCTCATATAGTTCAAATTCTGAACGAGAATCATAAATTTCATTTCACTAGAAATTTGAGTCATTTCAGATGTAAAAATCATATCCAGTCGACTCATTTCAAAGGATTCAAAGCAGCTACAAACACTTTGTCCGTCAAGCGAGAGGGAGAGGGTTGGAAAAAGAGGTTTCAACGCAAGCTATCAATCGGATACTGCTTAGTAGGACCAGTTAGACTAGGATCTGAGTGTGACATCTTACGAGTAATCCAAAATCAGGTGTTTTATTATCACTTTTATAGTGAAAGTTCTAATGGGTCATGACTGATATCCTCGACTACCTCCCGTAGCCTAGCAGCTCAATTTCGTCGAGCTCGGTCCTTTTTTCGTTATTTCCCTATTACCCTTATTATTTGCCCTTTGATTAGCAAATAATCTCTTATTTTTCAAAGAAAACTCGAATGCCAGTTCTTGCGTCTAATGTTAGAACCATCATACGCACCTGTAAGCGTTAGCGATTCAACAACTCAAATATACCCGTACAGCTTACATTACAACAACGCCGCAGGAAGCGTCGAAAGCTAGTCATCATGACAGCATTCATAGCACCTCTTCTATAAGCAATATATCATCAAGATAGCAGTAGTCTGTCTTACCAGTCATTGTGACGAGCATTTCAGAGTAATCCCAAATCACGGGCTGCAAAACTTTGTGCAAATTGTGCTCCTCCATCTGCCCTGACTCGTATTGCTTCAACATATCATGCCATGCCAGGACTCTGAAAGTTCGTACGCTCTGTGTGAGATTCGTGATATGGTGAAAAAATGTCACTTGATTTTCGAAGAGAATTCAGTCTCAGAGCTACGCAAGGGGCAAGAAATTTGGAGAATTATCAACATCGCAGAGTTGTCGAGCCCCTCGCCGGTTCATTTTTTAAAGGCATTGTTCACGATGAAAATCGTTTTTCTGTTTTTCCGCCTATCTTGAAAACGGCTCTATGCTGATTCCAATGATGTCCCTGAAATTGTACAAGACCTTCTGGGAACGGAGTTATGGTCCCTCAAAGATTGAGCTAAGGAAACATGGTGGACGAGTTGTCCAAGGCTTGTAACTTCCGTCTTTTGCAGCCGATCTATGCGAACTGACCTGAGTAAAAAGAGAAGCTGAGAATGGAGGGAAGAACGGAGCTAATTATGGGAAAACATCGCTCATCTCACGATCTCGAGCATTCATTTGTTCACGTCGGTGGGCGTGGAAAGTGCATCTGGGGTCACGAGCTGATGGGTGTCCAACTTTGGGCTCTTTTGGAGCGTTTTCCTGGCTCGTTTTCATGCGTTCTTTCGACGTCAACGTTACAGCTGTACCTCTCCACACCACCGATTCCTAGTGGAAAGAGCTGGAAACACATTTTTTATCGTGACCACTGCCTTTAAATGTGAAGGATCTTATGACTTCAGGCAGCATTGACGATGAAAAAGCTTCTGGATTTTCTGTCATAATTCTCAGCTTTGTCCGCTTCTGCCATAGTAAATGATAAGGAACTGTGAGACAGTGGGTGTTAGATAGAAGGTTTTATATCGGAAGCTGGTTTCAGGGCTTGCGTCCAGCCTGTAAAGAATGAGTCAGGCAAGTTTTTAGGGTGCTGAGGAAAGTGTACTCGAGATTTCATTCGTTCATTTCTTTCAACAGTACTCTCGCATAGGAAGCATCACGCGCAGGGGACGCGCGGGCTTCCCATCTGGGTACCGCTGTCGCGGTGCAGCCCAAACAACCATAGCGGAGTTTAATATTTTGAATCACTACTCGCTTCTCGTTTTGGTCCACTCTAACGTAAAACAAAACTATGAGATTATCCTACGGTACCATAAATGCCCAATGCTAGCCAGGAAATTCCCGGCATGTCACGGTTGAGACCACGACTGAAACCGCATCACTGAGCCGATCGCATGGCGGCTGTGCAGATGGGTATTGTATGGTTGCTTCCCGCTCGACCCGCGCTTGCTGGTGAGGACCATGACGGATGCCTAACGCACATACTTAGAGATGCAGACATAGATATTTCGCGTTGCAAGGACAGACTCATGTGCACACAGACCCAGAAGTGAAGGAATACACCGAATCAACGAGGCGATTCTTGTTCTTCCAAACTTTTTCAGAACTTACTGAGCTCGCTTGTGTCAACTCTTTGGCGTAAGGCGATCTCTCGAATATGCTCGAGTGCTGATTCTTTGGTTTCTCAACGGTTCCATTATGTTTGCCTCCTTTACACTTGCCGAACTGGAAATAGAATCTTCAAAAAGTAGTTTGAAATTTTTTCCCGACTCTTTAAAACTATAGAAGACATCAAGGAAAATCTCCGGTCATGAGCGCTTTGCCTTCGAGTGCAACTTTCACCAAAAACTCCCTTCGTTTAGCATTTTTGAAGCCCTAAAATTTCAGGAAGTTTCCAAGAGGTTCTGTTGGGGGTGCATAAAGTCTTCAAGAAGTTGTACAGGTAGGAAGTTATATGATCTATTTGACCAAAAGTGAGACGATGTCAATGTTTTCCACTTGCTTTAAAGGCCCAGGGTTCTCGATAAAATCGGTTGTTGTGCTATCACTGCGTTGAATGGTAGATCTCACCATCACAAAAGTGAAAAGCTAAGTGGAAAATTGGAGAACAAACGCTCCAGGGAGAAAGATTATGGCTTGGTGTCCTCTCCGCCTCCAAATATCCCGAGATTGAGGGTAAAATCCTGTTTTGCCAACTTTTATTTTGCATCTAAAGTAATTTCTGAACATTTCTGGAGACTACTGATTACTTTAACAGCAAAATAAATGCCGAATAAGCAAGCGTTACTGAAAATCGCGTTAATTAGGGGGCCGGCCGACACCGGTAATTAGCCGTTATACTTTGTTTTTGAGCGTTTTCCCGCGAATTTCCGGGTTTTTCACTTATTTTTACTTCTGTGATGGCCAAATCTACATTTTTATGAAGAGAGGTCCAAAGTCGTTTTTATCGCGAACCCTGCCTTTAATGCGGAAGTGCAATTTAAAAAAATTCCGAGTCGGCAATTTCAATGTGAGGATTCAAACCTAGGCAGGAGGGTGGAGTCAGTATAGTTATGTCGAGTCGAGTATTCGAGTCTTGGTATCGACTGAAACAGTCGCCATCGAGTCATTCGCCAACTCGATTATTCGAAGTTTTGAAAAATCGAATTAGTCGAAAACTTGATTAATCGAAATTTTGAAAAATCGAGTTAGTCGAAAACTCGATTGTTTGAAATTTTGAAAAATCGACTTAGTCGAAAACTCGATTATTCAAAATTTTGGAATTTCGAGTTAGTCGAAGACTCGATTATTCGATAGACCCTAATAGTCGAATGAACTCGATAGTCGACTGTTTCGAGTCAAAAAGAAATCACCGTCAGGCGAATTACTTCATGTAGTTAACCGAAACTGGGCCACCAGTTTTCGAAGACGTAGTTGCGGACCATGATGGCCGAGGCTCCACCATGAGTTTAGAAGATCTCGAAATAGACGACTACATGTCGTGACTTATTAATGTTAAACTCATACCCGGCTATTTCCACGGTTCTCGTCTCCAAAAGAGATTTTCGCTTGCTCATTTAAGCTTTGATTCCTCTGAGTTGCATTTCTCCCCAATAATGAAATTTGTTCAGTTTTCGTAAGATTTGGAATTTTGTCTTTGGAATTTACTAACGGACATTGCAAGAAAAATATGTGTTGGTTCCAACAGTCTCCTACTCTGACAGGGAACCACTTTTTAGTCTCTGCGTGGATGCATTCCATATGAAATGTGCTTTTCTAGAACTATTTTGAACGTAGGGAAATCCGAGGTGCACTCCTTGCAGCTGCCTACAAGCACTCTGAAAAAAGTTATACACGCGTTTTTCGGAGAAAAGCTTGGCACGACCAGGCAAGGTACCCCCTCATGGAATCTTTTTGAGGTGCTCTGAAAAAAAAGTTCCGCATTACTAGCCTCAAAACTTGTATGTAATGGTACTCTAGAGGAGTATTACTGAACACGAATCTGGGGTCCGTTTGTCAAAAATCTGAGGCTTACTATAGGTTGTGGTACGTGCCATGCTATTGAGGAGGGAAAATTCACCCTAATAATTTGAAAACCGATAAATGATCATCAAAGTCGTATTTAGCTCCCTGAATAACCCCCGGGAACAAAAGCTGAGTCGAACCGCCTTCGTTTCGCAAAGTCTGACTAAATTGCCGTATACCCGCCGTAATCTACCGTAATCTGTCAGAAATCGTCAACTGGGCCTTAGGTTCGTATTAGACACTCCAAAACACTCTTCGAAAAACGATATGAGCCACATCTATAGTAGAAATCCGGAAATCTCAGAAGTCGCGTTCTGCCCTCCAAATCCCACGCTGCCAAGCTTTAAACGAATCAAGTCGTAGACTTCGGAAAAATCGACCAGTAAACCCCAGATTCACCCCAAATATATAACCGATCTGGGAGGATTTCAGAATTCAAACCTGGAACACTTCTTCAAACGCTTTCAGAGCCCTCCATATGATATAAATAAAAGCTCAGCGCAAAAATCCGTGAAAGTGGAAAACGCTGTCACTCTGAGCGAAAAATCGAAAAAATATGCTCTCACTTGAACTTCAGACAGGGGATTGTTTTTGGGCACTTTGAGCACCTATTATGAGGTCCGATTCAATATTTTCCAAAAGACTAAAGCGCGTTTTTTGGGACGTACAAGAAGTGCGGAACTCTGGCGAAAAACGCCCATAACTTTTTCAGAGTGGTGTTAGGCAGCTGCGAAGAGCACTCTCGGATTCTACACGTCAAAAACGGTTTTGGGAAAGTACACACTTCAACCGGAATGGCCAAGAGCAACTAATAATAGTTCTCTTGGCAGGAGGCATCTTTCGCGCCGGTGCCGCCATCCGCGGTGATTGAGCCGCGCTCGTCTTCTCCTTCTCCCGCGATCCGCCTCCCGCTCCGCGAGAGTTGCCCGATCCCGACCCACCCGTGAAATTAAATTTCCTGTGCACGTACCATGATGCTACCCTGATCGTTCCCCTGGTCCAGCGCTCTCATGCTGTGCAGATTTGTAAAGCAGCGCGAAATAGGACGCACGGCAACTACCTTATAGCTTTGGGTTAATCTGATGAGAGCAACACTCGTTCGGGTTAAAGCATACCGAGACAGCATGGGTGATAGGCCGCAGTACGCGATAAGGGGGTGAGGCTGACAGAATCACGCTCCTGGTTCGAGGAAAAAGAAAAGAAAAAGTGATTCGAGTAAAACAGTCGAGAAATAAGGTGTTCTAGAATTTCAATTGTCGAAATTTGCAGGACGAATACTACATGGAGGAGTCAGCCGGCAGGCCATCGTTCAGCCCGGAGCCAACGAATGCTACAAGGAGGGTAGCCGGCGAAGCCGGCCCATCGTTCGGCGAAGCCTAATGAATACTACGCGGAGAGTGGCAGGCGAAGCCGGCCCATCGTTCAGCGAAGCCGAACAAATACTACGTAGAGGGGGGGGGGGCGGCGAAACCGGTGAATCGTGCGGCGAAGCCGAACGAATACTACGTAGAGGGAAGGGGGTCGGCGAAGCCGGCCCATTGTCCTGCGAAGCCGAACGAATCCTACACCTTGGGTGGCCCATCGTTCTGCGAAGCCGAATGAATACTACTCGGAGAGTGGCAGGCGAAGAAGGCCCATCGTTCGGCGGAGACGAACGAATACTACGCGGAGGGTGGGTGGCGAAGCCGGTGCATCGTTCGGCCGAGTCGAACGAATACTACGTTGAGGGGAGGGGGTTGGCGAAGCCGGCTTGCGTCGTTCGGCGGAGCCGAACAGATACTACCATGGAGGGTGGCCGGCGAAGCCGCTTCGCATCGTTCGGCGAACGAGCCGAACAGATGCTACGTTGAGGGAGGGAGTCTGCTGTATTGGCCGGCCCATCGTTCGGCGAAGTCGAACGAATACTACATGGAGGAGTGACCGACGAAGTTGGCCCATCGTTCGGCGAAGTCGAACGAATACTACATGGAGGGTAGCCGACGAAGCCGGCCCATCGTTCGGCGGAGCCAAACGAATACTACATGGAGGGTAGCCGACGAAGTGGGTCCATCGTTCGGCGGAGACGAACGAATACTACGCGGAGGGTGGGTGGCGAAGCCGGCCCATCGTTCTGCAAAGTCGAATGAATACTACGCGGAGAGTGGCAGGCGAAGCCGGCCCATCGTTCGGCGAAGCCGAAGGAATACTACGTAAAGGGAGGGGGTCGGCGGAGCTGCCCATGGTTCGGCGGAGCCGACCGAATACTACATGGAGGGTAGCCGGCGAAGCCGGCCCATCGTTCGAAGAAGCCAAACTAGTACTACATGGAGGGTGGGCGGCGAAGCCGGTGCATCGTTCAGCGAAACCGAACGAATCTTACACGATTTCGGGTCCACGCCGACATGAATAATTCTGGAATTATCCTACGCTAATAAATTAGCAAATGCAAGCCAGGAATGTCTGTACATTTCACAAATAAGGCCCAACATTAACCGCACCGTCATGGCCTTTGCCGCCGGAGAATTTAGCCAGAATGCTTCCCGCTCGTGTCGCGCGGTGTAAGTTTCATAGTCCACCGCCCGTCCACGCGCTTGCGGTGAGCACTATGAAAGATGCTACAAACCACAGTTCAATGCCAGCCAATGAGTGCAACGCACTGTGATGAGAGAAAAATTTGTGGTTCGAGAAATTTTAGGCCATATATGTCAAGACAGGCTTTCAAAAAGAAGTACATATACAGTACCGTTGCAAAAGTCTATTCGCGTGGCATTATCGCAAATAATGTTTTCATACATATCTTGGCTATTGCCGTAGAAAGCGAAACTCGATAAAACTTTAGTATGTCATTGGGCATCAAAACCCTTGCTTTACACATACACAAAAATTGGTTTTGGACGTACAGTTTTTAAATGTGGAATTTATTATTTATCAAACTTTTGTGGTATTTTGTCAAATTAGGACTATTCCTTCGGCAATAACGTGGCTATTACAATTCCAAACCCATAGTAGTTATTTGCCTTTCGAAGGTATTCGGAACCTTTGTATAACCTTGTGAAAAATTACTCTCCATCGAAATTATTTTAGAAATCAATTGGAACCAAAGTCATGCGATATTGCACCTATTAAGTATCTCTCTCTGACGTTATCGAGAAAGAGCGAAGTTTATGTTCAGCTGTACTTTGTCAAAGCTCATAAAAGCACATCTTTTGTAATGGTTCTGGGAATGAATAATTTGAAAGAAGTGAATTTTCAAAAATATGCCTCCAATCTGTTCAATTTTCGATCTGTAGAAAATTTCCTTCTGATAGAGACTATTTTCTCACTGTAGCCATATACGATGGTTCCAAGGACCTTCAAAAGGCAAAAAAACTGCTACGAGGTTTGGGGTTGTAACTAGCCACGTTTTTGAGGAAATAGGTATATTTTCATTATTACCACAAAATGATAAAGAAATTCCATATTTAGAAAACTACACACTCAAAAACCAATTTTTGTATGTATGTGTAATAAGCAGAGTAATTGTGATGCCCCATAACTATATTAAAAGTTTCATCAGAAGTTTCGCTAAGGACAGAAACAAAGAATAATGTATAAAAAGCTTTATTACATAATCGCGAAAATGCCCACGCGAGATAGACTTCTGCACGGTACTGTACATTTGCTAAAACTACCCATTTGATGAGAAGAAATGGAGTTTGCTCTCTACATTTGGAAAGCGTCACTCTGTGAACGGATTTATAAGCGATCCTCCCACAAACATGGGTTTGTTGGGGGGTGGAGACAGCGTATTCGAGAGAGTGGAAGGCACAGTCCAACCTCAGGGATAAAATTTGGAATTGTAAACCGCTCTACCATGAATAGCAACCCCTGCCAAGTGCAAGATCTCAATACCGCTCTAATGAGTGAGCAGCAGCTACAGGGAAGAGTATTCAGCCCCCGCCCACATCACCCCAAAAAAGCCTAATCGCGCACACCGCCCCGAAAGGGAACCAATAGCTCTGCTGTTGTACATTTTGACTGCCACTTTGAGCAGTGCCACACAAGCCGATTTTTCCGTTTGCAAAGATTTTTGATACCCTTTTCAGTGCGAAACAGCTTGATTATGCTTTTAGGGTATTGGGGGGTAGAGGCCGACTTTTCCATGTAGTTTCTCATTTATTTGAGCGAATTTAGATCTACCGCTTGGCAGGGTTGCTAAACACGGTGAGCAGAATATAATATCAAATTTCACCCTTGAGGTTGGACTGTGCCTTCGTAGTTGTTTAGTATTTTAGAAGGCACAAAAGTGAAGGTTTTGCAGGAATTTCTGATTTCGAAAACAAAGAAATTCTTATTCTTCTTTTCTCTTCATTCGAATTTTCCTGAATTTCAATTTCTAAAAACACTAGATAGCCTTTTTAAGTAGATTGGTGACTTTGCAGCCATATTTTTTGAAGAAATTCAGTGAAACTTCTTCATCCTAATAGACGTGTTTTCCAGGTCAGAAGAATATTTTCCCCGATCCTTCAGCATTTCAATTTACGGAATATCAGCATTTTGCTAGTAACTTTTCATCCACTGAAGGTGGATGCGTGGCGAGGTTGTTTTCGAAATCTACTTAGAACTTCGCAACAATGTGTAGAATGGGTTCTAACCTATTCGGTCCATGAGCTAGCGACGTATTTTTAATGTCCCTATCGAGGTGGAATCCCTGTTCGAAGTTGCAGACAACCGCTTTCAGAGACCGCGGCTTGAAGATAGTCGTGCTGAGACCTCGGGGTCTCAGCATGATTCTGTTTGCCCTACGTGTTGCAACAGCGGCTGTCTGCAACTTCGGACCGAATTTCGCTTCGATATAGGCATTAGCTCCACAAAAATCTGCGTCTCCTGCTTTCGTCATAAGAACGAAAGCATTCCATAGAGATAAACAACTGTGCTCCACCGACCTGGCTTGCTTATGGAGCAAGCAAAGATTAGAACCCAATAATAAGAGCCGGTGGGGTTGAAAAGCGGAGCGGTCCGGTCATACCGGAATCTCGTTATCAACACCTATATTTCGTCATAACCAACCTCTCTGCTGTTGACTTCACACGCCCGGCTGGGAATGTCTTGGGGAAGAGGTTTCAACAAAATTCCTAAAGTTGGAAAGGGTAATCAGATGCCAGGAGATGGGTGTTAAGTGTTAAATTTAACTGTGCCCTAGACACGCAGAATTCACACACGTTGTTCCCTAATCGCACATTTTTGCCACAATTTATTTACGATTTGGTACGATTCGTTACGATTTTAGGCCGAAATTTCGTAAATCGTAAATCGTAAAAAAATGCCCAAAACGCCCGTAATTTGCAATTGGTAAATCGTAATTCGTAATTACGCACAGCCCTGATACTCAGACAGCAGCAACTCCCGCCGTTGCGCCGGTCCCGAGCCCGGATGAGAAAGGAGAGGTTGGCCTCCCCGTACTACCGACGGGCTGGAAAACTTACTCTGGCAAAAGCTCCTTGTAGCCCGCGTGCGAGTAAGTTGCCGGTTTCGATGACGTTTTCGTCGGCGCGTGAACTTTCACATTCGCGTGACGACAGCCGACAGAGCCAAATCCACACAATGAGCATTTCATAGGCGTCCGAATCGGCGGGGCGTTTATGTGGATTCCTAACAGCGCCGACAGGGGCGTTTATGAGCACTTCCTCGCGCCGCTTCTCATCAAGCGTGACGACGTCATCATTCAGCGTCCTCGTCATCGATTGGTCATCATTTTAACTGCTTTGGCAATGCAGCTTTCCAGACCTAGCACATCTCAGCGGTTTTTATCGGGTGAAAACCTCGAGCTAATCACAAAAATCGTTCCAAAAAATGGGTCGATAGGTTTTGCTTGGTTTTCCGAAGTAAGAAAGCTGCGCTTGTGTTTTTTCTTCTTTCAAACTCTCTGATAGTTTATTTGATTATTTCACATTCTTCCTGTTCTTTCGTCTTTGTTTTTACATTCCTCGTGAACCCCATTTAACAAATTGAAATCTTTTTGTACACAACTTATTTGTGTGTTTGCTTATATCAACTCTTTCACTGCGCCGAAACAGCCAGTTTTGCAGTTTTATAATCACCCCCTCCTGTTGTGATTTTGCAAAAAAAAGGTCTTTAAAGCTTGAAAAACATCACATTATTGTGGAAACGATTGCACATTTTTGAAAAGAGAGCTCTTTTTTCATTACCCAGCCGAATTTTCTTCTGCAGGAATGCACTATGTATAGTTCGTCCCGCGGCTTGCTTCCTTAAAGGCAGTGTACCGTCGATCACTGGTCGAGAGATCGCCGCGTCGGAGGCACGGGGCACGCACGCAAACGAGGTAATGATACTATCAATACCTCATCACTTGCGTGCGTGCCCCGTCTCTTCAGACGCAGCAGTCTCTCCGACCTTAGTGATCCCGATCCTCCCGCTCCCTGATGATTTTTCGTTCCCGAGTTTTCCCTCAAAACAATGCGCGCTGGCCACCAAGAGTTACAAAAATTACGAGAAGAAACGGCGAGAAACGCACTAAAACGCCCTATTTCACTGAGATTGTTTCCTGGTTCTGGACTAGTTGTCCGAGTTTGTATGAACATGTCCTCGATGGTTGTCACCCACACTATGAAAATTGCAGGGTTAATCGGAAATGGAAGAATTTTAATGACAAAACAGTCTTAGTCAGGAGTTCAGAAGCAGAGAAGCAGAGCAAAAGAAAAGGAGAACTTCAAAGGACAGGTCCACAAAGATTTCATTCTCACAACAAACAGTCTCAGTGAGAGTAAAGCATTTCGTGTACTTGTGGTGCATTTTCTCAACTTCTTCGTCACTTCAACTCTACCCGAACGCACTTAAACAATTGGTTTACCCATTAATCTCAAAATTGAAGATTGTCGTGAACACTGCCTTTAGAAAAAACATTTAAATCTCTTCCGTTTGGCTGGCGCGGACGGTTTGCTAGATTTCACAGGCGGTTGACAGTATGGTAAGCTGATCAGCCGCGCTCTTCTCACTGCCATCTGAATCGATTGGCGGCAAGATCGACGCACTTGCGATCGTCGCGCCAGGCGCGGATGAGATTTAAATGTTTTCTTGAGGACGCAAGCCACGCGACCTACAGTAGCGGTCATAAATCTATTGACATCGGCTTATTTTCCAAATATCTTTGCTCTGACTGGGGCTATCGATTTCATCTTCTAATATGATATTTTTTATCATAATGCTGCCGATATAACAGAAGTGTGCTGCGGAGATTATAACGCTCAATGTACATCGATGGGAAGAGTATTTTCAATATTTGCAGTCTACGACTTTTTTATCTCTACCCTAAACTCGTTCTTTTTCTTCGTCGTTTTCGATAATCTCTTTGGTGATTTCTGTATTTTACAGGATTGGTAGTTCATTCAGAAGTAGAAATTTGTCACATAGTGATCAAAGATCCATCATATGAGGTTCTGAAAGTGGTCTATCAGAAGCCGTTCTTGTTGCTGTTGCCCATCTTGCACCATAGACATTGATCCTGGATCCAATTTTCGACACGTTGACGACAACATCGAAGCAAATAGCTGGGATCCCCTTCTTCGGAGAATCCCGGTGTTCTTCGTTATTGAACCCTCTTTTTTTACATTTTCTCTTTTTTTGTTTTTTTTTGTGATTTTTTTTGTTTTAGTTTTTTCATTTCTTGTATGATCAAGTGAACAACGCTCTCCAACTCCTCTCTCTTTACTCAGGTCAGCTCGCATACATTGTGCTGCAAAAGACGGAAGTTACGAAGCCTCGGACAACTCGTCCACCATGCTTCCCTAGCTCAATTTTCCGAGGGACCATAACTCCGTTCCCAGGTCTTGTACGATTTCCAGAGACTATCATTGGAATCAAGAATGGGACCGTTTTCGAAATAGGCGAAAAAAAAAAACAGAGAAGGGATTTTTATCGTGAACACCCAGCCTTTAGGGTACTGAAATGGCTGCTTTCTCACATTCATATCTGGCATGATAACAGCAACCACCCTTCGTATTCTTCGTAAGTAGCCAACCGACACCGTGCTATAGAATGCTGTTTGTGTTTTCGCGGACGCAGATTTTGATGTAAAAGTAGAAAAGTTAGGCCCGTAATAAACCCACCACCCAGTCAGGATCATCTGAGTGGGTGATAAGACGAGCCCGAAACGATTCAGACAGGGTTCAGACGAGTCCGAAATCGTATCGAGTGATTGATTTCTTTCAAGCGGTCGGTATCGAAAATCCATGATTATGGGAACATGATGATACCTGTGATGATAAGAGCAACCGGCCATTATTCTCTACGTGGTCGTTCACGAATCGACCAACTCTATGCTCCGTTTCTCAATAAATGAAATGCTATTTGTTTCGTGGAAGCTGATGTTGATATTGATATTGATATTGATACATTGATAAGCCGATATCTCTACTGAATTATTAAGGTTACTTCTTTGCTCCATAAAGGCAGTGGTCACGATGAAAAACGTTATCGAAAAAACTACAAAAATCAGCTTAGATCAAAAACAGCTGAAAAACTATGAAGGTAGCGCGGTGAAAAACGGTCTACAAATAGAGTTTCTAGGGCCCAAAGAAGCTAGTTCGTGCACACGTGCTCAGCGATGACGAAACAGATCGCAGTCTCATGCCGAGCAGTCAAAAATCATCGACGTTCAGAGGACGAAATAAATGCAAATTTAACGAATAAAAACAGTTGAATAATGAAAGCATCACTTCAGTCAATGTTTTTGACTAGATGTGTACATAAATTCGAAGGTTCATTGATTGACATTCAATTTCAAGCTAGCTGATGTTCTTGATATAAGAGGTCATCGATGCCGATATGATGTGGAGAGAGAGCTCGTCCACTGCATCAAAAGACAAAAGAAAGTTCAGGTTTCAAAATTCGGCCCAAAACGGCTGGATTTTTCGCGATTTTTTCTTATAGGTCCTACTACTCGAGACCCAGGAAAGGATTTGGGGAGAAAAAGACGACAAGCATATTTGATCGCGACCACTGCCTTTAAAACAGTCTCGGGCATACTCCTAACCTGGCACGCTGTTTCTGCCCTCTCTAGCTAAGAAGTCTGTCAGATCTGACTGAGTGATTCAGCTTATCTTGTTTTTTTCTGACTTTTCCTATTTAGCCTAGGTTCCTACAACACGTACGTCTGAAATAATTGCGGCTCATCTGAATTCTCTTCAGAACATGGATTAAGACAGGCTGAACTGAATTTTTCGCCGGCGTTATTACCGGCCTAAGTACTCAGACAGTAAGTGAGAGCGGATCGCTGGCTTTTGGCGGGCGGATCGACATCCCCCGCCATCCGCCCACTCAGTAGCCAGCGATCCGCCCGCCATGGTAGCCAGCGGTTCACCCGGCAGTAGCCAGCTATCCGCCCGGTAGTAGCCATCCCGATCCGCCCGCCATTAGCCAGCGATCCACGCCCTCGATGCCTCGTGTGACTTATTCCGATCGTCTCCCCAACACGGTCTCCGTGTGCGGAGACCACCCCCTCCCCTAGCCGTTGGGATTCACATCTCCCCTCAGCTGCCAAAAATTATTCTCCGGCTGATCCTTCGAAGAGGGAACTTGAAGTCATCATCAGGGATAGGACTCGAAATGCCGGAGTGAGCATTCATTGCGATGGAGCGCCTTTATATACCCTTCGGCTTGCTTACTCTGAGCATGATATTGATACCAGAAAATCCCTGTGTACTGCTGAGCATTGCCTTGTGCGCCCATCTACCGCGCGCGACGGACTCGCCGAGTTGCGAAGAACTTCAGAGACCTGCAGGTTCACCCACCGGTGGAGGAGCATCATGACGGCAGTAGCGGCTGTCACAAAAATTATCAATATGATTCTGTAACAACGTGCCGTCTTCAGACACGCTGCATGCGCCAGCCGTAAGCGTTACGCGCCAGCAATTTAGCGCTGGCACACGACGCTCCAGAGACTTGACGCTTGCCGCTGGTCGTTGGCTACGAACGGAGCCTTACCAATCAAATGTGCGCTTTGCGCGCACCGTAATTTGGACACTTTCCTCCTTGCATGTGTATTGGTACACAAGGTGCACACCCAGGCCGCTTCGCGGCGTACTTTTAGGCGTGTGTGACTCACAGTCTCATAGATTAATAGAAACACTAGCGAGACCTAGCGAAGTTTTCGCTCACAGAAACTTTTGCATGAGTCAACTACCTGAGACGGATTAGTTTGTTAGAACGGTGGTGACTGACTTCCGCCTACCCGAAAGTACTCTCCTGAGCAGAGCAAGGTGCCGTACATTTACAGCAGGCCGTGGGTATATCAAAATGTGGGATCATAAAGCAAAACTTATAAGAAGCCAGCGGTAAATCGTCGGTTGCTACCGGCACAAAATTCAGAACCCCTTCTGTACTTCCTTCACACTTACGTCGCTACCCACCTGCCCTTTCTTCACAATTTGCTTAAAGATTCACAAGCGATTATTTATTACTCGCTTTACCGTCTCTATCATGATAAAGGGAAAAACGCATTCTCATATTATATGATGTTTCCCTAGTTCACCAACATCATGCCCTTGTTCTCAATGAATGAAATTAATAGGTGGTTGTTTATGTTTTTGTGGTGCAGATTTTTGATAAGCTCAGACTTGCAACATATATATAAAACGCTGGTTTTTGGAAGTTAGGGATTCTGAAATGACCTTTGAGCGGTTGCAATGAGTGGCGAACAGAAGAAGGTGCGGAAGTGAGAGCTGCTGCTTGTATCCTAAAACTGGAAAAAAATGTCGCAGGAGTTCTGCGCCAAATCTCCAGAAACGCGATCCCACGCTTCTCAAGATTCATATTTTCCCTATCTATTTCCTCTCCACAAAAAGTTAAAGATTTAGCATTAAAAATTGAAAAACCTTTTTCAAATTCTACACTCTTGGTGACGTCCTGCACACTCCCACTAAACTGCGGTCCTGCTAACTTTCGATGACCTGCACACACTCCCACTCGGGACCTGTGCATTTTCTACGACGCCCTGCACACTCCAACTTGGGGACCTGCGCACTCTCTATGGCGTCCTGCACACTCCCGTTGGGGTTCTTCACCCCCATTTTCTATGACGCCCCTCCCACGCTACCATTTTGGGTCCTGCACACTTTCTATAATGACGTGCTGCACACACTTCCCGTTGGGGGTCCTGCACAAGTTCCTACTTGAGACCTGCGCACTTTCTATGACGTCCTGCACACTCCGATTAGGGTCCTGCACACTTTCTATGACGCCCCTGCACACTCCCGCTGAGGTCCTGCACACTTTCTATGTGACGTCCTGCACACTCCCGCACTGGGAGTCCTGCACATTCCTACTTAGGACCTGCACGCACTTTCTATGACGTCCTGCACACTCCAATTAGGGGTCCTGCACACTTTTCTATGACGCCCTGCACCTCCCACTGAGGTCCTGCACACTTTCTATGACGCCTAGAACACTTCCCGCTGGGGTCCTGCACATTTCCTACTTAGGACCTGCGCACTTTCAATGACGTCCTGCACACACTCCGATTAGGGTCCTGCACTACTTTCTATGACGCGCCTGCACACCTCCCACTGAGGTCCTGCAACACTTGCATGACGTCACTGCACCACTCCCACTGGGGGTCCTGCACATTCCTACCACGTAGGACCTGCGCACTTTCTATGACGTCCTGCACACTTCGAGTTAGGGGTCCTGCACACTTTCTATGACGCCTGAACACTCCCCACTGGGGTCCTGCACATTCCTACTTAGGACCTGCCTGCACTTTCTATGACGTCCTGCACACTTCGATTATGGTCCCTGCACACACTTTCTATGACGCCCCTGCACACTCCCACTGAGGTTCCTGCACACTTTCTATGACGTCCTGCACACTTCCGCTGGGGTCCCTGCACATTCCCTACTTAGGACCTGCGCACTTTGCTATGACGTCAATCCTGCACACTCCCGATTAGGGTCCTGCACACACCCTTTCTATGACGCCCTGCACACTCCCACCCGGGTCCTGCACACTTTCTATGGCGTCCTGCACACTTCCGCTGGGGTCCTGCACATTTCCTACTTAGGACCTGCGCACTTTTTATGACGTCCTGCACACTCGATTAGGGTCCTGCACATACTATGACGTCTTGCACACCCTCACTGGGGTCCTGCACACCTTTTATGACGCCCTGCATTTTGCATCGCTAGAACATGACTCGCAGAAGTTATCATGACCCACGGCCAAAGGTACGCTCCACGGACAAACTCCAGGTTGGCCCGAGGCACGTAGAGAGGTGAGTCAGGGCTGATTTTTGGTGCAATCGATGTCGCACCCACGTAAATGTTGGTACCATTTCATACAAGTTTTGATCGGCCATTCCAAAGATATCGGGGACACATGCACACACATACACACACACACACATCGGGACATAACTGCTTTAAGTATAAGGATTACCAAATGGGAACTTAGTGGTTATCGTTCCTCGAAATTCAGTCGGTCCCACACACTTCCCCGGCGCTTCAGGCACCCCAGTTAGATTGGGTCCTGCACATTTTCTTAGCGCTTGGCGCACCACAGTTACGGGTCCCACACTCTCCCGGCGCTTGGCGCACCTCATATTTGGGTCCAGCAAATTTTTCCTGAACAGCTTAGCGCACCTCCAAAATGGGTCCCACACACTTGTCACGGCGCTTGACGCACACACAGTTGAGTCCGGCATGCTTTCATTGGCACTTGGCGCCCAGTCCATTTGGGTCCCGAACACTCTGCATCAACGGTCACCAGTCAACTCTTAGCCGTCTTTTATATGTATGATATTTTGTGACGGATGGCTAGTTGTATTTTTTGTTAATGAGATGGTTCAATACAAGAGAAATCCACGTCTTTCATTTCCGATCCTTTCCACTCTACATACGCGTTTTTTGGATCCAGGTGCGAAATTATTTTGAAATTGTTGAGATGACCTTTGTTTGATCAGGTTGTTAAACTATGAGCATTAAAATTATAGAAACATAACTTGCACTGCGACGTTGAACTGCAGTTTCGGCGAATAACATCAAAAAATCGTGTAAGAATTAAGAATTATGTTCAAATTTGGTTATTGTTCAATGTATACTATGATGTCTTTAAATTATGTTGCCTTCTAGTGCTGAAATAAATTGTGTTATGCTTGGCGCTCGTTTTTACCATACAAGGTGCATTCGCTGACCCTATAGGGATAGTTTGTATTGTTGACATTGGATAGGGACTGAACATAAGCAAGAGAAAAGATAATGGCGCATCTTGCATGTCTAGACCTTGTCTGGACGCGCACTGTTGATATACGGCCCGAGATCGATCTATTACTGTCGATTAGAGTCAGCTAAGGAGAGGTTTCGAAAAGCCGGCCCTTCCTATGCTTCTTTGGCGCGCGCAACATAGGCAAATCACGTAAGCGGCGCAATATCTGCCTTGCCGTATTCCATAGAACAGGATCCCTTGAATAATTAAATTTTTTCCCAGCTATTTCTTTTTTCGCTAATTTCATGATTCTGTTGCATTATTTTTGCTGCGAATCTTTGCACTACTCGCTTATGATGAAAATACTCGTTTTTCGTAGCAGCTAGTGTTGCAGAAAAAGGACAACAACTCTGAGGACGCGGTACGATACGAAAAAAAGCTATTCCCGACGAAGTTTCTCAAAGTGTACTGCATCATTTACCAATACCAATAACATTTCTACCAAAGATAATGCAGAAAGAATCATGAAAAATGTACCCAGAGAGAGAAATGGGTTGGCATTGACAAAAAAAAACGAATCTGTTTTCTAGATTACGCTAAGGCCAGATGCTGCGTCGCGTAAGTTATTTTCTTCCTTCCCGAACACTTGCTCCCTTCCACACTCTCAGATCAAAGGGAGCCAATGAAGAAGTTCAATCAGACAAGCGTTTCTTCCGCGCAAGCAGATGCGGAGAGGGAGCAGCTTGTTTGAATGAACTTATTAAATGGCTCCCTTGATATGGAAGTGAAAAAGGGCGATTGTCTGGAGCAAGAGAAGGATTCGTGGGGAGGGCGATTATGGGGCGAAACTAGCATAGCATATGGATGACGAGATCGCCCCTCTCAATCCATACTGTGCTTCACAATAGAACACAATCACTTCTAAGAAATACACTTGGAGCGCACTTATTGTTGGGTCTCCAAGTCTCTCTATGTGGTGGGCTACACTGAACTTTTGCCAGAGTAGATGGTATCATAGGAGACTTTCTTAGGAAACAGCAGAAGAAGAAACTACCGCGTCCGGGCAGCCGATGCGCCAGCACTAAAGGAACCAGGGTGTTGGTGAGAAGATGCCTAGCTGGCCCAAATGGAGGACGACTGGTGACACTGAAGAAGAAGGGAATTGAGGATTGGAGCTTGGAAACGTGCGAACGGGACGCGGCGTCGGTCAGAAAGAGATAATAGCAAGAGAGATTGCCAAGGGAGGGAACATGTTATGTACACCTAGACCTTGAGAGCGCTGGCGACATACGGTAGGTGCACTGGCACCTACCGTACCTCACTTATAGACAGTTAATTACCCGAGACTCCGTATTGACCGTTCATGACCCCACCACATTACTCTGTGCAGGAATCGCACTAGCCTGCCACTCGTTGCTGAATGACGCCGAATCGATTGGCTCAGATCCTGTACTAATAAAGAACCGAAACGGAGGAGGAGCTGTGGAAGCTGCAATGGAACTCGTCGGAACTTTGCTTTACTTCGAAAAATGTGAGGCGCCGGACGAGGAAGTTCCGGTATGTAAAATAATTGAGTCCTTTAAATTTTATGTACATTGGCATTGGGGCGCATCACACAACTGTACAGACGATTTCTACGTTTTTTCCGTAGTGTATGTTCTACGTCTCGAATTCGACGCCCGAGCTAAAATTCTCATTTTTCTGTTTTTAGCTGAAATTCTTCATTAGTAGAGGATCGTGACTTTGTGTTTTCATCAAATCCATTCCTGTTTTTTTGATTCGTTTTCCTGAATTGGTAGTGGTCTGATTCAAATCTCCATTATTTTTTTGAAGATTTTATGTTGTTTCAGTAATGAGCCTGGACACAAGTGGTGGTCTGCGGCAAAGACGAACAGGTATCACGAAAATGGTCGAAGATCTAGATATTTAAAAAAAAAGTTGTCGACAATGTCCAAGAGGAGAAGACGGTGTACTCGGGTTTAAGTGAGTCAAACCTTCCTGGTCAGACTGTTTGCCTTACTCGCAGAATAACCCTTTGCATACTCTCCGAAAGCCAACGTTCACAACGCACTTTTTTTTTGCAGTTTCTTCTCTCCATATGTTTCTTTGTGATCTTCTGTCTGAGTCGCTGGTGAAATCTACCACTATTTTTGGCCAAAAAATATGAATATCGTTCCGATGTGGACACCGGATTTTACGATTGACGATTGAGCTATCCTTTGCATTAAGTTCCTCTAATCCGTTTTTAAATTGTTTTTTCTTTTTTGGTTCGAATATTCTGAGAGAACCCTCATTTCTAGACAGGTAGAGAGTTCAGTAAGTGGAAGTAGTCGATTATAGGGGAATTGGTTTGAGCTTCAGATATTTGAAGAGGGCTGATCATGGGTTTGTCCGGAAAATTCACATCGCCCCGAAATTCCCACTCACCTAAAACTTCGCAACAAGCCAGGGTCCCCCTTGCCTTTCCGAATGAAAAGTGTCAAGTTGCCCGGAGGACTCACAATTCATGCAAAGTCAGATTTTCAACTCTTCTTATTTTGCATAGAGTTGTCTGATAACGCGGCGGGTGTGAGTTCTCATAGAATCGTGATCGTGGGATACCGAGATCAAGAAAAAAGTTGGGGGGATTGGTTGAGGCTGGGTGGTTGGGGTACCGCCTGGCTATCAATTCTCAGCTTATAATTTTTTCTCCCAAAATTTCATTCCAAAAGAGGCAGTGTTTTTTTTTGTCCAAAATGGCCACCACAATCCGAAATCAGACTTCGAAAAAGCCCCTCGTGAAACAAGCTATGAGCGTTTTATAAGAATTTTTTTAATGATGTAGTTACTACTTGAACAGCTTCACGATTTGATCAGAAATAATCTTGCCTGCCTTAATAGAACGTTATAACCTGAATCAAAGCACTCTTTAATAGGTATGAAACTTTTTCTTTCATTACTGTTGGCACCTAAGTTAGAATTTTATTTTCCAGTTCTGTGAAGCAGCTGCTGCAATGCGATCACCCTAAGCTCATGGATTTCTAATAGAGGCTTTGAAGGATATTGATCTGGATGCGAAACGCATACACTAGAAGAAATCGCTCCAGCCGCGAAGCGGCGCTGGAAGGACTAGTTTTTGCCTAGGCCTTGTGATCACTTTGATTTTTATAAAATAGTTTATAGAATCTTTGAAACTAAATTTCTGAAGATTTCCTTCTGGATATAAGCAGAAGAGGGTCCAGAATACTGCACCAACTGTCGAATTTCAGCAAAATCGGTTCACAAATAACAAAGTTATTGAGCCCGAAAGCTTAAGAAAATTTCATGGTGTGCGCCGTAGGCTGTAGGCCGTAGGAGCCCGTAGGCCATGACTGGGCATGAAGCCGTGGGCCGTGGGCCGTAGCGGCTCCGCACTTTCAGTTCTCACTGCTAATAGCCACTGCCAATGGTCGAAGGCAATCAACGGCAGACAGGTAAGTTGGTGCCGGGGGTGCGTAGGCTGATAAGTGATCGATTTGTAGGTGAGGGATTCTGATGGCATCATCGGGACGTCATGAAAAGTGCTTCGGGCTCCTGATGAGCGTCATCACGACATCGCGAAAGTGCTTCGGGCTCCTGAGGACGTCATCACGACATCGTCAGAAGTGTAGCTTCGAGGCTTCTGATGACGTCATCGGGACGTCCGTCAAAGGTGCTTCGGGCTTCTGATGACTTCATTCGTGACGTCGTGAAAGAAGAAGTGCTTCGGGCTCCTGTTTGGCGTCATCGTGACGATCGTCAGAAGTGGCTTCAGGCTCCCTGATGACGTCATCGTGACGTCGTGAAAATGCTTCAGGCTTCTGTTGACGTCATTGGGACGTCGTAGAAAAGTGTCTTCGGGCTCTCATGACGTCATCTAGACATCGTGAATAGTGCTTCGGGCTCTTGATGACGTCATCGGAGAATCGTGAAAAATGCTTCCAGGGTTTCTGATGACGTCATCTGGACATCGCGAAAAGTGCTTCGGGATTCTGATGACGTCATCGTGACGTCGTCATCAGAAGTCTTCGGGCTCCTGATGACGTCAACGTGACGCGTCGTGAAAAGTGCTTCGGGCTTCTACGATGACGTCAGAACTGGGACGTCGTGTTTGAAAAGTGCTTGCCCGGGCTTCTGATGACGTCATCGGAACGTCGTTGAAAAGTGCTTCGGACTCCTCATGACGTCATCGGGACATCGTGAAAGTGCTTCCCGGGCTCTTGATGACGTCATCGGGAGATCGTGAAAAATGCTTCGGGTTTCTGATGACGTCATCCGGACATCGCGAAAAAGTGCTTCGGGCTTCTGATGACGTCATCGGGGAGTCCCGTCAAAAGTGCTGGGCTTCTGATGACGTCCATCGGGACGTCGTGAAAAGTGCTTCGGGCTCCTGAGGACGTCATCACGACATCCGTCAGAAGTGCTTCGGGCTTCTGATGACGTCATTGGGACGTCGTGAAAGTGCTTCGGGCTTCTGATGACGTCATCGGGACGTCGTGAAAAGTGCTTCGGGATTCTGATGACGTCAATGGGACGTCGTGAAAATTGCTTCGGAGCTCCTGATGACGTCATCAGGACGTCGTCAAAAGGTGCTTCGGGCTCCTGAGGACGTCATCACGACATCGTCAGAAGTGCTTCCGGGTTATGATGATGACGTCATTGGGACGTCGTGAAAAGTGCTTCGGGCTTCTGACGTCATCGGGACGTCGTCAGAAGTGCTTCAGGCTGCTGATTACGCCATCGGGACGTCTTGAAAAGTGCGGGACTATCCTAGACGGGGGGCACTCCAGATTAAAGTCAGAAATAGAATGAACAACCGATCTGTAACGCTGTCAATCGAAGTATTTCTACAGAACTTCATCCCAACAACAATGATTGATAGCAGCATCGAACATCTTTTGTCAGGTTTTCCATTCATTTTCTGACGAGCGAATCGTGGGTGCCCCCTCCCGTCTGCGTTGATAGTCCCAAAAGGCTGCTTCCGGGCTTCTGATGACGTCAGCGGGGCGTCGTGAAAAAGTGCTTCGGATGTCTCTGATGACGTCATCGGGACGTCGTGAAAAGTGCTTCGGGCTTCTGAAGACGTAATCATCCGGGACGTCGTGAAAGTGCTTCGGGCTCCTGAGGACGTCATCACGACATCGTCAAGCGAAGTGCTTCGGGCTTCTGATGACGTCAGCGGGGCGTCGTGAAGAAGTACTTCGGGACTGCTGATTACGCCATCGGGACGTCTTGAAAATTTTACGGGACTATCCTACAAACAGACGGGGGGGCACTTTCAAGATTACAAAAGTCAGAAATGGAATGACAAACGACCGATCTGTAACGCTATCCAATCAGAAAGTATTTCTACAGAACTTCATCAACAACAATGATTGATAGCAGCATCGAACATCTTTTTGTCAGGATTTTCCATTCATTTTTCACTGAGCGAATCGTGGGTGCCCCCCTCCCCCCGTCTATGATAGTCCCAAAAAGTGCTTCCGGGCTTCTGATGACGTCATCGGGACGTCGTGAAGAAAGTGCTTCGGGCTTCTGAAGACGTCATCGGGACGTCGTGAAAAGTGGTTCGAGCTTCTGCTGACGTCATCGGGACGTCGTGGAAACCCGGAGAGTGGGCGGGTGCTCCGGGACCCATTGCTGGTCATCCGAGAAATTGTGCGGGAGCCACCCCGTAGAGTGATTAGGAGTCCCCGGACCCGTCACTGGTCATCCGGAAATTTGTGCAGGTTACCCAAAAAGAATGAGCAAGAGTTTTGAGCTTTGCGCTGGCCGTCTGAGATGGTTGTGCTGGATGCATCGGAATTTGCGAAGGAGTCCGAGAAACACCTTGAAAAACTTTTTAAAAGTGTGCTGATGACAAGCATAGCGTGCCAGAAAGCTTGAGTTATTATGTAGAGTCATGCCGCCAGGCTGCTCTTCTGTTCGTAACGCGCTTAATCATATTCACCCAACCCCATTTCGAGTGCTCGCTCATTCTTCTTCACCAGCCTACTGTTTTTCTGCAATAAATGGTACTTGCTTATCAGCATCTAAGTTCAAAAAACAAATTGTTAGAGCTATCTCCATTCGCAGCTCAGCAGAGGCTTTTTCATATCAAATTCATAGGAATCAGAAGCGGCTGTTCTGCGAAGGAATGAAGGGACTGGGAGGAAACAGAAGAGAATAATGAGTATGAGAAAAGCTGCTTTGTTCCACTAATGTGAAAGTGTCCAAATGGAATGGAAGGTAGTTTCTGACTGTGCAGGTTTTGAGATTATGTAGTTTTCATTCGCAAGCGAAGAATTGCGGAGCAGATTCTGCATCCGGCTGTAACATGGCCAGCAGGCTTTCATGATTATCGACCGGGCTGGCTACGTCTGGGCGACCAACTGTCACCGGTTCCTAAGGCCCCTGTCAGAGAGTTGGTTGAGAGAGAGAATCTGGCCATGCCGACCCGCACGTTCGATACAGATATGAAAAACATGAAGGTTGCAAATAACACCAGGTGTAGCCAGCTGTGGCTGACGCGATCAACATGAATGAATTATGTAAAACGATATCATGGATATCACTCATTTATTAACTTATATCATACTTGTGAACATCGGTTCGCGCAAAGCCACATCGGGTGATTGCGTTACTGAGATAGTTTTATAACAGGTTGGGTCATTGATTCTTGTGATCACAGAAAGAGGACCGATCTAACAGGGAGATGAAGAGGTTTTGTTCCAGAAATTCTTGCATGGGATATTACATGCGTAATATCAAGAAAAAGTGAACAATTCTGTAAAAAGGGAGTCTCCCAAGCGAAAAGTGGTTTGGTTCGCGTTACAAACGTTTCAACAAAAAAAGGGAACAATAGGGAAGTGGAATGAGGAGAGTGAACAAAAAAATTAAAAATATCACTCTAAAAACTCTTTTCTTGGTCGAAACTTCTAAACAGCGAAACAAACCGTTGCGGTTCTCTATGAGGAAGTGCTTTTGGCTGCATAAAGGACTTTGATTATGTGAGTGCCGATAAAATATTTATATATCGCTTCCTCATACAGAACCGCAACGGTTTTGTTTCCGCTGTTTACTCAAGATTTCGACCAAGAAAGAGTTTTTAGAGAGATATTTTTCATTTTTTTGTACACTCTCCTCATTCCACTATTCCTATTGTTCCCCTTTTGTTTGAAAACGTTTGTAACGCGAACCAACCACTTTGCTGAGAGACATTTACAGATTTAAAGTAGGATTTCATGTAAAAGTTCGATAATTAGAAAATCAATTAATGTTTTTAAAGATACCCATAGATGAAATAGGAAGCACTTAGAAAGAGGAACATGGAGCAGAGGAGAAGTCATTGTAAGCACATGAACGGGTGCTTAATAAATTCCTTGACAGTAAATGTTGTAGCTAAACAAATACAGAAACTCAAACGTGTATGTTCCAGATTTAAGGCCCCGTACCATACGCTAGGAGTTAGCGATCACGCTAATACAAGAAGCTACCGCAGACAGATGTCAAGATTTGTATCAGGGGGACGTTCAAAATAGGATATTAAAATCTCTATTTAGCATTATGTATAAGAATTGTAAATAGCATTTAATAAGCTTGACAGAAAAATGATACGTATTGAATTCTATAGTTTTTGCATAGTTCTCTTGTGAAAATTTGTACGCATAATGTAAATAGCAGCCATTTACAATTAAATTTCATTAACAACAAAATTTATTAAGATCTGATGAGATAATAATAAAAAGACTTGAGATTCATGTTAGATTCAAACTGGGTTAGATCAACCCAATAGAGAAATATCCGCATTTACTTAACCTCAGAGCGAACATATCTGGAATGATAGTATCTCTACATGGAGCAAGTGTGAGCCCTCGTCATCCTCTGCGTCAAAAATAACCCTAGAAAACCGTTCACATGAAATTACAATTATATTAAGGAGCTTGGGATTTTTCCAAGTTCGAAGGAGTCACTGTTCAAATCTACTTGCGTGGAGCCCATAGACCAAGGACAAATTTATCTTATTATTGGTTAGATCACTCACTGACCTTGACTTGAGAGATGAGAGGGTGTTAGACAAGCATCTGTGCACCCATGCCAGGTGCCTGCGATCGCGGTTTCGGTACCATTGACAACCAGGGGTGCGTTCCAAGAACATTCCCATGGCAAAACGCGTCCATGGAAAAGTAGCCACGGCCACGTGGGAGCAATTTTCAGTTATAATTCGCATCCATGGAAATGCAAATTTGTCACATGGTGAGGTTACTTTCCTCTCACGGCATCGTGGGAACGTTCTTGGAACTCACCCCAGAGCATGCACCGCGCCCACTTTCCGCGCACTTGCTGCGCTCTCCACTCCACCTCTGGCGCCGGAGGCACAAAGAAAAAGACGTACCTACTGTGCCATCGGCTGGGCATCTCTAGGATGATTGGGGTTTTGATGTATATTCTGGTAAATAGCCACGAACGCTTCGTCTATGTGGATGCTGACGCTGTTCTACCAAACACTCACTTTTTAAAGCACTGCGCATTTTCTTGAACAAGTTTGCCGAATTTTTTTTTGCGAACGCTGCTGATTACACTCGCGATGAAGAAAAAGCAAAATAAGTTCTATCTGAAAGGGGATCTCCAAGAAAATGTGATTCGGTGCTCACAGAAACGTTCCAACAAAAATAAAGAGGAATAGGGAAGTGGAGTGGATGAGTTCCACGAGAGAAAGGTATCAATATTTCTCCCGAGAGACATTCGATTCCCGTGGCTGAAACGTTTACTCGCGAAATAAGACCGTTTTGTTATTCTTCATATCAGAATTTTGTCGTTTTAAAATAACTTCTCTTTCTTCGGTTCTATTTTAGTCCAAAAAAGAAGGCACTCAATACTTACCATTGAAAAAAAGACATGATGTTAGTGAAATCACCCAAACGGTTTCATTTTGCTGTTCAGAAACGTAAACCAGTGCAAAATCAGTGGCAAGTGCAATTACTAACGCACAAACATTCTGAACCAACTACAAGTCTTTATTTGAAAAGCCTAGGGCCTTTCCATGTGAAGTAACACAACGGTTCGTTTCGGAGACTAGAAAATTATACTGAAATCGTCCCCAAAAAATATGTTCAACTCCTTGTAGACTCCCCTACACTACTCACCTGATGTTCCTTTTTGTTGAAGCGTTGCGGCCACCGTCAAAATGATTTTGCTTGGAGAAACCCATTTATCTAGGAGTGTGACTCTGAGGATGTTTTCACCATTTTCACAGCTTAATTTTTTTTTGAAATACGTCCGCTTCGCATCTACGACTGTTTTAAAACGACCTTCTGGATTCATTTTGGCCAATAAGTAAGTAATAACCAACCCGATAACCGATTCTCCTGTACCACCCCATGGAAAAAGCGCAGCCTACAACGCCCTTCAGCGGGTAAATTTAAGAATCGAATACTCTAGAGATTCATTCCTGAGTGCCAACCTTTTTAAGGGGGGCCGCTCGAAATACACTCACATCAGATAACTGATCGCGTTATCGAATATTGCACCTTCTTAGAGACTCTATTTTGAGCCTCAGACATCTGAAAACTTCATCTGTATCACTCCTGTTTGGAATGCTTTGAGTGCCCTGCCTCCCGAACTAGGATTGTTCCCATCCCTATACCTGTCAGCCAAAGTAAATGATCCCTCTCCGCGGAGACATAAGAGATAACCAGTTTGCACTTTGGCTGGCCGGGCGTGCCAGGCCGGCTGGCAGGCGGCATATCTTTTTCGTCCTCTGCGCTCACCATACTGACTCGGACACGCCCGCGCGCAGGGTTCTCCAATGCTCCGGAGAGCTGCAATCGCGGAGTGCTCAATGAGCGCGCTAGCCGAGCGCTGAGCGCGCTTAGTGCCAACTGCGCATAAGCGTACATAACATGTATGATCGATCACTGGTCGAGGAGATCGCCGCGCCGAACACACGTGGCGCACACGCAAGCGATATATCATTACCTCCTCGCCTTGCCCCTGCTTGCCACGATCGTGTTCGAAGCGATCTCGACCAGTCGATCGACGAAGCTACCTGTTGTCAAGATCCAATATATCGATTGCTGCACTTTCCGAGCTCAGGATGAGCGGATGTGGAGAACAGTGACATTTAAGGTGCCGGAGGTAACCAGAAAAATGGTGCTGTACCATTCCGTTGATGACGGACATTGCAATGGCCTTCCGGGTCGCTGCTAGAGCAGATCGCGCGGCTACGGGCGTTGTTTTATTGGAGCCGATTTCTGGCAGGATAGCTGTTGTTCTTGTATTGGAGTGGAACAATCCCAAGAACACATGTCGACGTGTCCATCTGTATGAAACAACGGAACCCAACTTCGATGATGTTGACAAGGACGAGGCTCAACACCCAACTTTCCAAACTCAGGACGTGCTGGAATACGATCTCAAAACCTATGTCTGCTTTAGCATGAAGGATTTCAGCGACGAAGGAGTCGAAGTGTTGAGGAGAGGTTTAGCGTGGGCGAAATAGCGATAATGGACTACCGCCTTTTTTAGTTTACACTTTAACTTTCAACGCTTTGCCATCGGTAACAGTCAATTTTCGGAGCCTCAGCACGAGCTTCAGTTAACATGGAAAATCCCAACCCGACGAGATGTAGGTCCAACCTTGGACTTTACGTTCTGATAAACTCGTTTTCGATTTTTGTCAAAGGTGCAGTGCATTAATGCAGCTCTTTTGATCTTCACTCAAAGATGCTGTGGCTACTCCAGATGGATCCGGGCTGTGCGTAATTACGAATTACGGTTTACGATTTACGAATTACAGGTGTTTTGGCAAATTTTTACGATTTACGAATTACGAAATTTGGGACCAAAATCGTAACGAATCGTAACAAATCGTAATAAAACGTGAAGAGCGCGGTTAAATGAGCAATGCGAATTTGCGGTCTAGTACAAATATAAATTTAACACTTTCAATACCTTCAACTTCAACACTTTTTTAAATTTAACACTTACTCCTAGTATTCGATTACTCTTCAAATTTCAATTTTCAGATGAACCCGTACCCGTGCATGCCCGGTCGGTCGAAGTCAGCACTAGGTCAGTCATGGAGAACTATAATTGTTGATAACAGGCTTCAGGAATGACCAATCGCTCCCCCTTCTAACTCTGACGGACTCAAACTTATTATTTGTGGTTCCAACCTTTCCTTGCCCCCAAGCCAGAGCCAGGTCGGTAGCTTCACACATGATTTACTTCCATGGAATGCCACTTGTCACATGATGAACACCAGAGACGCAGACCTTTGATGGAGCTGCAGTCTCCTATCGGACCAAAATTTCGAGTCCGCAGTTACTGAACAACCGCTGTTTGCAACACGCACTGCAACAGAATCATGCTGCTGTGACCCCGAGGTCCAGACATGATTGATATTCGTCCCAGCACCACTATCTTCTAGCTCTCTATAAACTTCTAAAGCGGGTCGTTCTGCAACTGCGGACAGCAATTCCATTCCGATATAAATAGACAGTAAAGATGGGGATCGGCTCTAAGGGACCTGGCTGGCTCATGGAGCAAATAAAGGTTGGAACCCAATATAAACTTCATTACAGAATTTTGCGGAGATATCAAAATCAACTTTTCCCACGCATCCATCTTTAGCGGTTGAAAAGATTCCAAGCAAAAAGAGGAACTTCGTGAATTCAAATCTGCCGGAGAATCGGGAAATTATTTTACTAACCTCTGAACATTATTCGAAAAAGATTTTTACAGGGACTCCCAAATGTTAACCTTTGATGTCTATACTCAGAGAGGCTACAGAGGAGAGGGGTAATTTGAAAATTTGGTTTAGGAAACATTTCTAGGAAATTATGGCATGCAGAGCTTCCTACTCTTTTTCAAAGAGTTTTTAAAATGTTTTGAATAATGAGGAGCTAAATTCTGAACGCAAAATAAAAAGAAGATGGAGAACAAATTTTTGAAAGCTTCAGGTTTTGAGGAGCCCTCACCAATTGCACATTTCAAAATCCTAATCAACCTTCACCACTCAAGACCGCATTTGTGCACTACTGCAAATGCTGAGCACAAACTACATCCGAAGGTTCTCTGGGAAGAAATCTGCTGCCCCTATCTAAGCACCACTCATTATATTTGGTGTATTCCTGGACCCTTCATTGCGTTTCCACGAAAACACACGTATTTGAGCTGCTACGGCCAACACACTTGAAATAACATCCTCCGTGCTCTGGCGTGCGCCACCTGGGGTAGCACAAAGGAAGTTTTACGCACAACGTACTAGACCATGATACAGCCAACTCTGGAATATGGGGGCTCCGTTATGGACCAGACATCTGTCAGAGGCGTCCCCTGGAACAAGCTTCAACGTGTACAGAACTCTGCACTAAAGTATCATCACTGGCTGCTCAAGGAGACCGCCCCATATCCCATCCCCATCAAAAATGTGCAGTACTTCCCTGTCGAAACAACACTGCCAGCTGCAATCTCAGCAGTTCCCACATTGGCATTATTAAGAACGCGCCGTACATCCCAACTACACACTTCTGTCATCTGATCCACATCACCGCAATATTCGCACACTCTCTTGCTGCTATTTAGGCCATAAAACGGCCAATGTCTCGACCGTCAAAGACTGCGGCTTGTTGCACGCGCTGCGCATTTACTTTGCGCGCGTCGGAAGCCGAACGAGTTTGTAGCAAATCGCCGCGCGCTAGATTTGGCCGCCGCGCATTGAGTTTTGCAGCCGCCACGCGTTCAGTTTTGGCCGCCGCGCGTCTGTCTGCGTACCTGGAAACTGTCGCGCAACCCGTTCGCTTCAACGCGCGTGCGGTCGCGCGCAGCTGTTGGTGCGGTGACAGTGAGACGATGGCCGTTTTTCTCTTTGCCCTGGATCTCAAGATGGGCCACCTCTGAGCTCACACGAAAGGGGCCACGCAACAAATTGAGCACACTAGATTTTGTGTCTGAGAACCTGACCTGCACCCCTTCCAACCCGATTCTTGGTGCCGTGCCTCCTACGGTTGATGATAGTGAGGAAGATCTGCCGAGGCGCTCATCACTCTGGCAGGTCTACGTTGCAGTCATTCTTCATACCTCAAAGCCTACGTACACAGGATTGACGAGTCGGTCCCAGATAAATGTCCTGACTGTGGAATACTGGACCTTGATTCATTGCATTTATTTTCCTGCTCCATAGACCTACCTACTTCTCTGTTTGCTTGTGATGTTTGGAACAAGCCGTGTAGTGTGGCTGCCTTTCTACGCCTGCTGTGGCTGCTGTAGCTGATAAGAAAAAGAAGAAGAAGAAGAAGAAGACCGCCGTCTCCACCCCAACAAACTTACGCTTATGTGGAGGAACGCTTATAACTCTCCGTTCAGAGCAACGCTCAACAGTTTTAAAATACTCGTTTTCTGCGTGAAGAAGTGGTTTGGTAAATGTATATCGCCTTTGGGATGGCACGCCTTATCCAAGCATACTTCCTGAAAAAGGTCAAGGCTAAAACTATCCAACCGTAATTTTTTCTCATCACACTGTTGCCCTCCTTGGCATCAACTGAACTGTGTTTGGTAGAGCGATGATTCCCTATGCTTTTGTCATTCAAAAAGTTGGGGCGAAACCTGGCACACGTGGTGCTTAATAAAACTCCAGAGTTTGTTCCCTATTAAAGTCGTTTCCCATCATGTATGTGTACTGAAGATTTTTTCAAGTGCTGCTCTAAAAATGTCACTTTGAAACCCAGCCTCTGCCTACTTCGATGTGGACACACACTCATCCCTGAAATGCTACCAGTGTTTCCACATCGAATGAGGTTCCCAGGTCATGTCTTAGACTTATTACTCATTATAAGTTGCGATTTACGAATTACGATTTTACGGGTTACGAGAAATTTCAAAATTACGATTTACGATTGCAAAAATTACAAAATTCAGTTACACGCACAGCCCTGGTATGAATGCAGCTTCGTTTACGTCGACCTAGGCGTGTGGAGCCCCCTAGGGAAGAAACCTGACTGGTCACACTTAATGGCGCTGGAACAAGAGAAATATTTCAACTCGCTTTGTCAAAGATCGGCTTGCAGTTTTGGAAGATACCTTGTCTTGAGACGAGCATGAGAAGCTGACAGTTGGAGTCGTTCTTGAATGCGCAGAGCTTCTCTGCTCTGTTATTCGCCGGCTTGAACATGTGGATGTCGGACGATTCTCTCCGTCTCGTCTGGGCCGAACGGAAGCGAGTGAAGGGCAGAACGGACTTCGGACGTTATCGACAATTGTGTCCAGGAGCTTCGTCGAAAGCTGAAAGAAGTCGAAAGCTCATTGCTGGAATGGGTAGCAGAACCCGACTGGAGGAACAGATGGAAGGAACTGACTATCGTTCATTATTTTTGCGGCACACTCAACCATCTCAGAAAGAAGACCGATTACCCATGCAGCGATTACATCAGGAATACGGATGGGTCCTTTCTTTGTGCACGTTCTGCAGATAACAAAGCGTCTGTTGCGATGGAGGGAGTTCTTCAGCGGGTGAACTCTATACTCACGATGCGCCACAAGGTCCACTTGGTCAAACCGCCACTGGTTGAGGTACCCCAGGAGACGGTGCTTGATTGGGAACCCACTGCGGAAGAGAGTGAATGCGGCAATCAACTCGCTGAAAAAATGGAAAGACGTTTGGCGTTGACATTGTCACTGCTAGAGGCTATCAAAGCAGAAGGGAGATGTTCTACAGCGTCGGTTATATCAGTTAATCACGCGCATATGGCGGACAGAGAAGGCGATGCCGTCTACCTGGAAGAAGGCTATCGTCGTGTCTGCCGTCCATAAGAAGAGGCGATGCAAGAAGCTGCAACAACTACCGCGGGATCAGATCTGTTTGTCGGGTGTGGGTAAAAAGTTTTCACGGCAACTATCAGTCCGGGCTCCAACGCCATCGCGAGAGTACCTGTCGCCAAGAACAAAGAAGGATTTTGTCTTGGTCGAGGATGCAGTGATAA